>JANAVB010008800.1:4722504-5030004 GCA_029216955.1 Iris pallida | reverse complement strand
ATAGATTTTCTGGTCTTTGTCGAGCAATGAGTGTTTTTAGCCTTTTTGCACGTGGCTTGGCTGCCGCCTCCGCTTTCATCGTCGCTGTCGCCGCCGCTGCTTCCGTCGCTGCCCTTTCGGCCTTTGCCCTAGCGACCATAATCTTGGTTTTTGCCGCCCTTGCAAGTTCTGCCCTTCGGGCCTGTATCGCATCCCTTTGTGGATCCTTCCCCTTCGACGACGGTCGTTGTTTCTTCGGCGGTATTTTGATTAGAAGAGGGTTTGGGAGAGGGTTTGGGAGAAGGAAGAGGGTCTGCGAGAAGAAGAGGAAAAATTCGACCGTCTTATATGACCTTGGGAAGTGAAAAAAATAAGAATAGTTTTGAGTCTTAAATTAAATTTATTACTATTATTACTAGTATAAGACGGTCGAATTTATTACTATTAAATTTAAAAAACTACTTTCCAAAATTAAATTTATTACTATTATTACTAGTATATATCCATGTGAAATCACTACATAAACCTTTGGGATTTTGAGACCCTAATTTTAAAAAATTCTTTTCCAAAATTAAATTTATTACTATTATTACTAGTATATATCCACGTGTTCCGTATAAATTATTAAAAAATTTGGCAAAAAAAACGTGGTGGAAACATATTTATTTAAAAAAAATTTGACAACATATTTAAGAATGTGAAGTTTAATCTCAATATTACGGTGTTTTTCGAATATTTGATTAAATTTTTGAAAATAAGAAGACTATGTACTTGAAAAGAGTAAAATTGAAACACTCAAAGTTGTCCTCTATTTTACTTTGTAATCATATTTAAGATGGATTTGACGGCAAGATTGACGCTGACAGCATAATCAATTCTATGACATAACAAGTCATTGATGGGGATATCGTCGCTGATATATTGATTTGACGTAAAAAGATTTGTTAATTATAAAGAGCAATGCTATAGTTAGCAAATAGGTGTAAGTTGTAAGAAGGTTGTAAAAGTTTGATTGTAGCCGAAATCAAATTGAGTTAACAAAATATTATATTTTATTAAATCCTAGCTTCGTCGCCGGAATATTCTCCGGAGAAGTATAGAAGAGGAGGACAAAAAACTGTAAAAAACAAAAAAAAGGGTCTAGCCCTCACTGGCCTCGCGGAGGATCTCCGCAAAGTCCTGCAGGGTGCGCACACCCGCCCTATGGCACAGGCGGCGAAACGCTTCCCTCTTCTCCAGAGAATCCCGTTCCTCCTGAGTGATCGGCAACAGGTCAAAGTTGGGCGTCGGATGAAGAGGTCGAGCGATGACCTCCAGTGACAACCCGCAGGAGGCCAGGAAGTCCGCAGCCGCTGCCAGCCAGTCATGGGCCGGAGGCGGCGCAGAGGGTGCTCCATGCGAAGAGGCTCGGCGATGACTGGAAGAAGGCTCTGGCAATGGTTCCCAACCAGATGATCTTTTTGGAGCCATGTTAAATGTGCAACCTACTCAGATGAATGGGGACCCCTATGTATATATATACACGTTCCTAACCGACTCTTTTTATTCCTTATTGGAAGTTGGGGATATTCAATTTTTTTCCTTATTGGAAGTTGGGGATATAATGCTAAAGTTACAACCAAATGCTTACAACACTCTTACAACCTTCACCCATTGCTGACATGTGGGCCATGGCCCACATGTCAGCAATGGTTGAAGGTTGGAAGAGTGTTGTAAGCATTTGGTAGTAGACTTAGCATTATTGATGTCTTATTCCAGGCTTAGTTGGTTGTGCTGTTTGGCTTTTACATGGAAGGCCTAGGTTCGAGTCTGGTGTTTGGGTTCTGTAGAATTTTTCTATTGTTAACAATTTTTGGGTACTATTATATGCTTTTAACTTAGTATGGAACAATTTTTGGGACTGTTAATGGCCATTCTCCGTTCCTCTAACACGGAGAATGGTACATTTAGGACAGAGGTAGGACGGAGAATTGTACATTTAGGACGGCGAATGGTACATTTAGGACGGAGAATGGTACATTTATGACTGTTCTGTAGGGTTGTGAATTTTAAATAGTTTGGCTGTTTAGTTTTGTTTTAAATCTATATAAATTGGTTTTGAAGGCTCGTGAAGATGAATTAGTTTGGCTGTTTGGCTGTTAATGGTCATTCTCCGTTCCTCTAACACGGAGAATGGTACATTTAGGACAGAGAATTGTACATTTAGGATGGCGAATGGTACATTAGGACGGAGAATGGTAAATGTAGGACGGAGAATGATAGATGTAGGACGGAGAATGGTCCATATAGGACGGAGAATGGTACATTTAGGACGGAGGTAGGACGGAGAATAATACATGTAGGACGGAGAATGGTACATATAAGACGGAGAATGGTACATTTAGGACTGTTCTGTAGGGTTGTGAATTTTAAATAGTTTGGCTGTTTAGTTTTGTTTTGAATCTATATAAATTGGTTTTGAAGGCTCGTGAAGATGAATTAGTTTGGCTGTTTGGCTGTTAATGGCTATTCTCCGTTCCTCTAACACGGAGAATGGTACATTTAGGACAGAGAATTGTACATTTAGGACGGCGAATGGTACATTAGGACAGAGAATGGTGAATGTAGGATGGAGAATGATACATGTAGGACGGAGAATGGTCCATATAGGACGGAGAATGGTACATTTAGGACGGAGGTAGGACGGAGAATGATACATGTAGGACGGAGAATGGTACATATAAGACGGAGAATGGTACATTTAGGACTGTTATGTAGGGTTGTGAATTTTAAATAGTTTGGCTGTTTAGTTTTATTTTGAATCTATATAAATTGGTTTTGAAGGCTCGTGAAGATGAATTAGTTTGGCTGTTTGGCTGTCTAAATAGATTTAAAGGGTTGTGAAAAAGAAATCAATGTTTTCGTATCGATCACCATTAATTATGGTGAAAGGCACTGATACCACTAATATGAGTGGAATTTGCACCGCCAGAATTTATTTTGAATAAGGTAAAATCTGTGTTGGAAAATGGCAAAATCTCTTGGATATGATTACACGGAGATGTTGTATTAATGGTAAAATTTGTGTTGGGAAATGTCGAAATCTCAGAAGTGAGCCGTCTTAGGCGTCATTATATCACAGTCCATTTTATTTATAAAAAAAATAATCATGTAAAAAATTAGTATTGACAAAAGTAAAATTTGCTCAAAATGGAGAATCGAACTCATAAAAAATATCTTGTATGTAGACTAGTAAAAAATATATATAAAGAAATGCATGCATGCATGCATGCTAATGTTTTCACCATTCACCCCAGGAATGATAGAATATATCTAAATCATTATACCACTCGTACACAGGTTCTCCTAGTACTGGGATTACATTATCAAAGGGTTTTTTAAACGTCTGTATTGAATAACAAATTTTCCAGAGTTCGTCGTCGAAGATCATGTTGAAGCACCCACGTATGTCGAGCACGCGAAGACCCTTGCAGTTGCATATGATAGATCGCAGCGTGTCTCCATTGAACATGCCGAATCCCATATGTAGGTGCTCGAGACGCGACATCGAATCAGCCACGGCCTTTTCCTCCGTCTCGTTTTTCATGTCCAGCACGAACATGTTCCTGAGCATGAAATCTGGAGGGGGCATGTTCCTACTCAGCTTGACCAGACGTTTGCAATACTTTTCGGCGGAAGATATTCCAGTCGACGTGATATAGAGGCAGTAGCTAATGTCGAGTTCTTCCAGCACAGAGAGAAACTCCAAGTGTCTCACGAAAGTTTCATCACTCACGTCGCACTTCGGAATGCGCAGCACCCTTAGAAATTTCCCACTGTATTATAAAAATGGGAAAACATCAATAGAAATTAACAAAAGTATACGTAAAATTAGGTAATAGAAAAAATAAAGTATTAGAATAAGACCAAATAAAATATTGCACTGGCCTTAAACTTGCAAAAGAGAAGGCTGCTTCATCGAGCTTGTACGCAGAGAAGGACCCTAGATATCCCCCATTGCGAGCCACGAGATTCATTACGGTCAAACTAATCTCAGCGGTTTGCTGGGTCCTCCGGCACGACTGTACCAAGTCGACGTTAGACCAATAGTCTAAGGGACCGTTGAGCGCCTTCCACCACGAACGGCAAACTGGGGCCACGTTGCACATTACCTCGTCCGCCGGCATCCCCGACAGTACCAGTATCATCGAGAGAATCTCGGTAGGGATGACGGCCCATCCGCTGCAGTTGATCTTGCTCCTCTCCATTGCGACTGTTCTTCTTCTTCTTTCCTTTGTTTCTCACTAGTCAGATGGGTTCTCTTCTTTGGAAAAGGCTATTTAATCCCTCGTTTACGCGGGTGTATGTAACCCGCTCGTGAAGGGGTGTGACCGAACAAGGCACGAATCTATTGGGAAATAACGGTAATGCCACTGTATTAATATTAGCAATTAGTCGTTTGGGCTCCCAACATATTTGGGTGATGACATCTCTCATTATGTGGCATCTGACATGGCAGATGATATAACAGCTGACATGGCAAATTTTAACCCAAAAATTAATTACCCAAATTTTTTTAATGTTAATGTCAATATTAATATTAATGTTAATGCTAATGCTAATGTTAATGTTAATGTTAATGTTAATATTAATGTTAATATAATCAATGTTAATTTAATATTAAATTGTTTATTTAATATTAATATTAATTTTAATATTAATTTTATTGTTAAATTTTGCCATGTCAGCTGTTATGTTAGCAACCATGTCATATGCCACATAATGGAAGATGGTATCACCCAAATTTTTTGGAAGCAAATAGCATTTTCGTAATATTAGTTTTAATTATATTGTAAATTTTAAATTAACAGAAAAGCCAATGTAGATTTAATATTAATGCTACTGTAAAAAAATTTCGATCATACCTCGATACTTACGTTTGTCGACCGAGTTACCGTCTTCATCATTATCAAGTTTTCACCCGAATCATCGTTATCGCTGGGGCGTGATGCCGTACGAGCCTAGAGTTGCGCTCGTGCAAGGCAAGATAACAGATTCACAATAGTGTTTATAGCTCAAATTGATAACATAAGCAGCGGAAGGAAAACGTAGTATACAACAAGAATCTCTTTTATTGATAATGAACTGAAGGTTACAATGGCTCTGAATAGCCCAACTTAACATGCCAATTGGCTACAACGCTCATGATCTCTCTATCTCACAAAGGAGTACATTGTTCCATACATTATGCCTCTTTATAGCCAACAAGTAGTCTTCGGCTGAACATCTCCATGTCGCAAGTCCGAACGCCAATACGGTAGCTCCTCTTGAACACTAAGGACTCCATGCCTCGGCACGTCCAAGCCGAGCCCCGCCTCGAGCAGAACATATCCTGAACTTGTCCACCACCGTGTCCCTGCGGCAGATACAGTTAGACATAATTTTAACATAAACATAGTGAACGTGCTCATCTATGTCCCATTTCGCCTAGCCTGCAAGGTTAGAACTTTACATAAGAAATCATATCATTTCACTCAACCAACCAACCGTAAACTTAAACATATGCATAAGGGTGGCAGGCCCTGCGCCTGCACCCAGCGCTAATCTCAGCCCACCGGCCCTATCTATATAAAGGTCATGGTGTTTCTGTCACGACCCGCACCCTGATTAGGGGCACGAGTACGTGGTTACATCCAGCCTACGCCGCAGCATCGGCGGTAGAACGCTGTCTAGGTCATCTATAAATACTACAACTAAACAGATAAATGTACCTGTACAGCATATACACTCCGAATAGTGGTGACATAGCAATACAGTCTCAATCACAATATAAAACTAAGGTAGATAGTATGGAAAGGAAAATACGAATAATGAGAACATGAAATAAGTCCAAGATCCACACAAGTCCAGAGCTATACAAAAACAACCCAGAGAATCATATAATATATAAAAACTACTACAGTCTAAAAAGTACTAGCTAGCTCGTAGGCCAGACAAACCTAACTAAGCTACACTACTCAGGGTGAGCAAAGTTACGTGGCTCTACTAATAAGCCACAGCCCGGGTCTACTCCACCAGACTCGACCCCATAATAGGTCGGGCAATCAGTCTCTGAATCATCTGTAATATGTCAACGGTATCCTGTCAAAAAAATGAGCAAGTACAAACACCAACAGCGGTTCCATATGAATTGACAAATACTATAAGAGACAGTATAATGAAATACAACACAAAGATATAGGCGACTTGGAATCCATTTGAAGCCGAGTTACAACCCTTGAAGCAAACAAGGACCGGGGTTGTACCGGGCCTCCCCAGACCCTGCTGATGTACTGGTGCTCCATGAACTGTAGCCGGTGCACCTCTCTCCACTGCTGCCATAGCTAGCTGATGCAAGTTCTCCATGGTCTGTCGTAGCAATGACCATGGTCTGTCATCACGCAATGACCATGGACGGTTCGTACCGTAATGCATCTTTGGCATCCTTATGTGTAAGACTATGATCGCTTCGATACGGGTTGCTAGCCCAATATCCGAAGGATCCAAAACTTACTGATATCATAGCTTATCACAATACTGGACGGTCGCAACCCGTCCTAATGATGTGCACCATAAATACCATACATAATTCCCTCCTTTGAACTACTCGATTGAATTAAGATGATGTGCACCATAAATACCATACATAAATACCAACACTGGACGGTCGCAACAATATCATAGCTTATTGAGTATATTATATTGACATTGCTTGTCCTCCATTCAGAGTTGACCGTTTTCGACAGGTTTTGATATTATAACTGTTGTTAGATAGTAGAACTAGACAGCGTTCTACGTCGTTTCTGCGGTGTAGGCTGGGACGCTGTCACGCACTTATGCCCATACTACGGGTGCGGGTCATGATAGGGTGCACGAGAAAGGAATAATGTCGCTACCGATTCGGTTGGAACCGATAGGTCGGAAGTCGATCGAACGGGAACGATTGAATTAAGATCCATTCCACGTTATGGAATGGCTTCTCTGGAACCAAGTCCCATATTCAGCGTGTTGCAGGTGATCGCGTAGGCGACGTCAGCGCAGCCAACCAGTCGAGAATCAAGGGTCGTCGTCTAACCCAGCTATGGCAGTCTATTCTTGTGTATTGCTCCTTCAACCAATCCATTCCTAGGCCAAGGGACCGATTCGGCCCGCAGCAAAAGGGTCTTCGTCTAACCCAGCTATAGTCCGTGATGGCTTGACATTGCCAGTGGCTCACATCCTTTCACTGCTTAACAAATGCACGTGACACGGGACGGTGCTTGCTATACTTCGATAGCCCAACAAAACTCTTTTCTAATGTGTTCGTGCAACGACTTGACAAGCAAGGGCTACGTCAAGCCTAGCATCGAGGGAACGTGTTGTGCACGCGTTCAACTTGAACAATCAAGTTCTTTGGGTGCATAGACTTATGCAAGAAGCGGTGAAATACGACTTAAACTATGGGACAAGCGAATGTTAATATTAATTGTAGTTCCAATTACATTTTAAATAAAAAAGAATACAATTTTAACTTTAACTAGTTTGAAGTAAATATTAAATCCAAAACTATTTTAAATTTTAGTAGTCATATTAGTTTCAATAATATTGTAAATTTTAAATTAACATGAATGCCACGGTATTAGAAGCCTAGCTAGCTGATGTCACGTTGCTCGGAACTCGGTTAGTGTTCGTCTAAACTCGTACGTGCGAACTAGTTATTAGTAATGATAACCAAAATTGAATTTAAGTTTAAAATCTAGTCGAGCTCGATCCTTCCTCTTTATCCCATCTCCCACACTCTCTTTCTTTCTCTCTCTCTCTCTCTCTCTCTCTCTCTCTCTCGGGTTCTCTCTCACATGTTGTGTTCCTTAACACAACAGATCCCGTAGCATTAAATGCTCTGCATGCGTTATCCTACATAATTTAGTAATAAATAAACACTGATACCATATCATTAGAAGAGCAAAAGTTGTCTATGAAGTCGTAAAAAATTACTTTGTATTGTCTTCTCAATACTTTTTTGCCTTGGAGATGACTTTTTAAACTTATTGTCATTTGTGAATATAGCCGCCTATGCAAGTTATTGTCTTCTGCCTCATGCCACATAGGATACACAACACATAGCAAGACAAAAGGTTTTCGTAGCATTAAATGCTGCTGCATGTGTTATCCTACAGAAGAGGGCCACGTGGAGATTGTTGTTGCATGCTTCCTCATGCGTTATTAGCTGCACAATTTAATAATACATGTACCCCGAAGACGAGAAAGTTGTGTTGTTGGAAGTTGTTTCCTTAAAATTATGCTTGCTCCTAGAATCAATCAAGATTTTTCATGAGCCATCAAAAGAGGGCCACGTGGCGGAGTTACAAGGAAGACGAAATGGTTGTGTTGTTGCCTTGTTGGAAGTTGTTTCTTCCTGAATAATGCTTTTTGTACATCCAAATTACACTTTCAAACTGTCCATCCTTACGTGGCAGCTGACGTGATATGTTGATCTGGCAGCTGACGTGGTAATTTTTTTTAAATAAAACTAAAAATAAAAATTAACATTAAAGTTAATATTAACATTAACAATAACATTAATATTAATATTATCGTTAACAGTAACAATAATATTAATATTAATATTAACCTTAACATTAATATTAACATAAATTAATATTGACATTAAATTAACATTGATATTAACGTTAAATTATTATGGAGAAAATTAGGTAGTTAACTTTTTGGATTAAAATTTGCCATGTCGTCAGTCATGTCAGATGACACACTATTATTTAACATGCCACATCATATGGGAGGGCTATATATTAGAGGGTCAATTTGGAGGTACGAATATAGCATTACTCTTTCTTCTTGTATTGTTTCTTATCCTTCGTTTCTTCTGCCGGTTTCTAACACACTCTATTTTCTTCAATGTCGATGTCACATGGAGAAAGTGATCGTCGTGTGGAAGATTTAGTCGATGAAGAAAGCCTCCTTTCAAGAGGACTGTCAGATGATTTGGATGATGAGCAAAGTTTGGAAGATGTTAGCTTAGGAGACAGTAAAGAACAAGATGAAGACATCAACGCAGACAACGAAATGTTATTTCGCATCCCCATTTCTAATGGATTTAAGAAATGTATTATATTTTTACATCTATTTCTCATGTTTATTTTGTTTTATTCTGTTCTTAGGGACGACAATGAATCTCCATTGGATTTCGATGCAACGACGATGAAAAAAATATTACAATCTGCCAACATTAACAAAGATCCAACCATGCTCTTAGAAGAAGATATTGTTGGCCTACAGTTCAACTCTATTGAAGAAGCAGGGACATTCTACCGGATTTATTCAAAAGCATATGGTTTCAGTATTAGAAAGAACGAGGTAAAGAAAAACAAATCTGGGATGGTGACGATCCGTAGTTGGTGTTGTTCGAATGCGGGATTCAGACACAAGAAATACAAGGAAGCTCCAAACAGGGTTCGTGAGCCAAGAAGTGAAAGCAGAAGTGGTTGTAAAGCAATTTTTCGTATTGGGTACACCCATAAAACAAAGATGTGGTCCGTCAAAAAATTTTATGTACATCACAACCATAACCTGGCGAATGATTATGAAACAGCTTTTTTGAGATCCCATCGTACGATAACACCCGCAGAGTTGGAAGAAATTAAGCTTATGAAGTAATCAGGGATGGGGACTGGAGAGATATGGAATTTAATTGTCCAGAAGAAAGGTGGCTGGGATAATGTTGGATGGACGAGAAAGGACTTATACAATGCTCTAGCTCAAGATAGTAGAGCACTAGACGATGTTCATGCTTCGACAACACTTACATTTCTTCAATCAAAGGAGGTCAGTGACCCAAATTTCTTCTACGACTACAAGGTAGACGAAGATTCCAGATTGACCCATCTCTTTTGGGCTGACGGTGCATGTCGATTCGATTACGAATTATTTGGAGATTCACTAGCATTCGATTCTACATATAAAACAAATAGAAGTCAAATGCCATTGGTGGTTCTAGTGGGTACAAATAATCATGCGATGACTTATGTGTTTGGTTTTGCAATGATCCATAATGAGACTGCAGAGACTTATTCTTGGATTCTGGAAAAATTCCTAGAGTGTATGAATGGCAAATTACCAGTGACAGTTCTCACGGATGGTTGCAGATCCATGAATAAAGCAATTGAGGATTTAATGCCCAGCGTAGTTCATCGAACGTGCTCATGGCATATCCTTAACAATGCTGCCAAACATGTACACCGAGAGGGTTTTCACAATAAACTGAGTCTTCTGATTAAAAGGTACATAGCACACTTGCTACTTTACTTTGAAGTATGTTGTTGTTACAATATCACAACTTTAGTTACTGTCCATGTTTTCTAAACAGGTACTATTCAGTCGAAGAATTTGAAAACCGTTGGCAGCAGATGCTAACAGATTATAATATAGAAAACAATGAGTGGACCACTGCATTGTACAGAACGAGGGAGCGATGGGCGGACACATTCCTACGTGGTAATTATTTTGGCGGTTCTACTGCAACAAATAGATGTGAATCTATGAACGCATTTCTGAAAAGGTTTTTGAATGAGAAGCTGCCACTTTGGAAGGCCCTTCAAAATTGTGACCACGGTTTGGCGGCCTTACGTTACGGCCAGATGGGTAAGCATGTCAATGATAAATTCTCAACACCAGTTGTGAATCAAACTAGCATGGCCGTAATAGAAGGTAAATTTGCCGCAATTTATACTAAAACGGTGTTTATAGATGTAAGAAAGGAAATCACACGTTCTGATGCATATACTGTTCTCCATCATCACATCGTAAGAGAGGCAGAAGTTTGCACTGTCCAAAAGTATTTGTCGCCAAACAGTGTCAACCGGAAGGTTACATTTCATCCGGCCGACAACATCATAAATTGTGAATGCATGTGGATAGAGACCAAGGGGATTCCTTGTAGGCATATTTTTTCAGCAATGAAGAGATTGTAAATTGGAGATATTCCAAAGAACTTGATAAAATCTCGTTGGCTCAAGGATTGCAAAGAGAGTTATCTCTCCGGACCTGGCTCAGAAAGAAGATTCATCTACCCAGACATTATTGAGAGCAGAAGGTATGGTGCTATTAATGAACAAGTTAATCTGTTTACATACTATTGTAAAAAATCAAGCAAAATTCAAGAGAGGGGAACGGAGTTGATGTCGTCTGTTCTGATGGAGTTGAAAGAAATGGTGACCGATATTGGCGAAGAAGAACAAATGGTAGCTGATGCAGTTCATGGAGTGCATGAAGCTTTAAAAGAGTCAAATCCGGTAGCAACAAACGGAAGGCCTTCTCAAGGGAAATCAAGCCAGCCTACAGAAAGTCATCCTATCCCGAAGCCTAGAGTATGTAGATTTTGTAAAAAATCGGGTCACGATTATCGTAATTGTAAAGTACGAAAGCGAAATAGTGACAATGAGCAAATGGAATAAAATAAAATGTCGTTGACTTAAGACAATGTCTTTCTTATGTGGCAAGATGTCATTCACACGAGACAATTAGATAAAAAAATATGTTCTCCAATGCAAAAGTTTGAGAAGACAATTAGATAAAAATGGAGAACATTAAATTCCAATTTCAAAACGTAGTACATCAAAAATGGAGAAAATATGTTCTCCGTGCAGTTCAAAACGGAGAATAACATTCTCCGTTTCAAATGACACGGAGAATTTTATTCTCCGTTTCAAATTCAAACGGAGAATGAACATTCTAATGTATTTTTAACACTGGGAATCTTATTCTCCGTTTCAAAATAAACGGAGAATACCGTTCTCCGTTCCAAATTAAACGGCGAATAGAATCCTCAATCGTTTTAATACTGGGAACGGCATTCTCCGTGAAGTTCAAAACGGAGAATATAATTCTCCGTTACAAATGAAACGGAGAATATCATTCTCCGTTTCAAATTAAAACGGAGAATGAACATTCTAATGTGTTTTTAACACGGGGAATGCTATTCTTCGTGTAATTCAAAACGGAGAATGCTATTCTCCGTTTAATAAAACACGGAGAATGCTATTGTGGTGTCGTGGTTACAATGCTAGACTTGTATTCAATAGGTCATTGGTTCAAATCTTGACTATAACAAAATTTTGTTTTATTTATACTTTTTTTGTAAGTTATGTATGGGGCCTATTTAAAAGGGAAAAAACTTTGATACAGGAGAGAAACTTTGATACAGTAGGGGGTATCAAAGTTTTGATACCCCCTATGTATGACATGTGGGCCATCTCAAAATTTATGTGTATATATATATATGTTTACACATTTTACAAAGCAAGAGGGGACCACATGTCATACATAGGGGGTATCAAAATTTTGATACAGTAGGGGGTATCAAAGTTTTGATACCCCCTATGTATGACATGTGGGCCCTATTAAAATTTATGTGTATATATATATGTGTACACACTTTATAAAGCAGGAAGGGCCCATATGTCATATATAAGGGGTATCAAAACTTTGATACCCCCTACTGTATCAAGAAAAAACTTTGATACAGTAGGGGGTATCAAAGTTGGCAGAATTCGAAGGGGCAGATTCATTGGTATTAATGGCATATAAATGGCTGTCTTTTTGGCACATGAGTCCGAGTTGTTCCATGCCTATAAATGGCAGTAGTGTAGAGAGAGTTTGTTCTTATCTCACTTAGCTTTTCATGTGGAGATGGACTCTACCGATCCCCCGCCTTGGCAAGACTCTTTCCTCTTGGTTGTCGATCTCCTCGTTCGAAGAAGCTTTGGTGGTGAAGTCCTATAGAAGACTGAGATGTGCCTGGGTTTGGATTTATTGCCAACCCATGCTCTGTCGAAGCTCCCGCACGTTGATTGGCTCGGAATATGCACGGTGTTCCTTTGCCGCCAGGAGTTCATTTCTTCAACATGTTCTATTGGTCCGACGATGCACGGTGGTGAAGTCCTTCAGAAGACTGAGATGTGCATGGGTTTGGAGTTTATTATCGTTCCACGCTCTGTCGAAGCGCCTTCTAGGAGTTTATTTCTTCGATATATTCCATGTTGAAGAAGGATGCCTTTGCACGGTACTCTGTCTCAAGGAATTCCTTTGCCTCAGTGAGTTCCTTTGCTCGGAGGATGCACGATGAAGTGACTTGCCTCAAGGAGTCATCCAACGGTTCCTATGCTCTGACGATGCACGATGAATACCACGTGGACACGAACTAAAAGATGACAGAGAACAACACTCCTTCACAGTCGAAGCTTTCAATTGAATTCCTTGAGGCAAATCACTTCATCGTGCATCGTCAGAGCAATGGAACTCCCTGAACAAAGGAACTCCGTGCATAGTCAGAGCAATGGAACTCCATGAACAAAGGAACTTCGTGCATAGTCAGAGCGAATCAAAGTGCGAGCGCTCCGACAGAGTGTGGGTTTGGATTTATTGCGCTCGCACTTTGATTCGCTCTGACTATGCATAGAGTTCCTTTGTTTATAGAGTTCTATTGGTCTGACTATGCACGGAGTTCCTTTGTTCAGGGAGTTCCATTGCTCTAACGATGCACGATGAAGTGATTTGCCTCAAGGAATTCAATTGAAAGCTTCGTCTGTGAAGGAGTGTTATTCTCTGTCGTCTTTTAGTTCGTGTCCACGTGGTGGATATTCTTCATCGTGCATCGTCAGAGCATAGGAACCGTAGGATGACTCCTTGAGGCAAGTCACTTCATCGTGCATCCTCCGAGCAAAGGAACTCACTGAGGCAAAGGAACTCACTGCCTCAAGGAATTCCTTTGCCTCAAGGAGTTCCATTGCTCTGCGACGCCCGCACGCAGCTCACATTCAACTTTTTTTGATAGTAGGATTTTATGTAGTATTTCATACTTTTATAATGTAAATGTAACTCAAAAAGTCAAACTTTTCGTGGTTTTCACAATGTAAATGTAACTCGAAAAGTATTTTATTATAAAAGACAGCAGAGCAGATATTATAAAAGACAGAAGTTCTCTTGAAATCTAATTCTTAGCCCATACCAACCTCATCATTTTAGTCTTCTTAGTCCATACCAACCTCGTCATATTCTCATCAAGCTCATCTTCATTCTCCTTTTCAAACAAAACGGAGAATAACATTCTACGTTTCGAAAGACACGGAGAACGTCATTCTCTGTTTAAATAAAAACGGCGAATGAACATTTTAATGTGTTTTACCACTGGGAATGTTATTCTCCGTTTCAAGACAGACGGAGAATGTTATTATCCGTTCCAAAATAAACGGTGAATAAAATCCTCAAACGATTTAATTTAAACGGGAAAGTTATTCTCCGTTTCAAGTAAACGGAGAATTCCATTCTCCGTTCCAAATAAAACGGAGAATATAAACCGAAGGGGCAGATTCATTAGGAATAAATGGCATATAAATGGAAGAATTCATTGGTATTAATGGCATATAAATTGCAGATTCATTGGTATAAATGGCAGATTCATTGTTAAATTTTGCCAATAAATGTCAGAAGTTGGGAGAGCTTATTATAAAAATGACTGCAACTTGGCGCATGAGTTCGAGTTGTTTCATATGTAAATAAAAGCAGAGCTTATAAAAGACAGAAGTTTCTTGCCCAATTACATCATAATAACATTGTTGTTTTACAATGTCATTGATTGGTTCGTGTTACATATTTGCTTGAAAGCAACTCCTTAGCCCATGCCAACCTCATCGTTGTCATCTTCTGGTGAGTTTCATTGTCATTTCCTTCTGGTATTTCGAAGGAAGGAGTCGTCAATATATTCATATAGTACGCTGTGTACAAGAGACAGTTGGGTGCCCGTTGTTGTGGGCAATTTGGAGAACAATTCAGCACTTTGCTCTCATACTCCATCTTCGTCGGGCATCTCTCTCTCATCTTATCAACTTTTCTCCTGACGATAGGCTCTAAGGTTTTCTTCATTAATTCTGCATCCACCTTGCACGTATTGTACGTGTTTTGCCTCAAGGAGTTGTAGTGTGTCCAGTCGTAGGAGATAAAGTTGAATGTGAGCAGAGTATAGTGTTTGATGGATGCATTAAAGAGTGGGATGAATAGCAACTCTATGTCGTCCTCCAAACCCATGACGAAGTCTACTAACTCTGTTTGGACGTCTTCAAAGGCGCCGGGTTTTGCATTTTTTTCATTGGCACGGTTAACGATGGTCTGTTTCCCAAAAACAATACACAATATCATAAGTAATTTTTTCTGTCATTTTTCATCGGTGTACACATAAATATGGATTTTTCTGTTTGAATTCTTACCAATGTGTGGGCCATCATGAATGCAGACCACTTATGTGATTGGGGCGCCAGCTTTTTCTTCTGGATCAATGGCACATCCTTTGAACTAGACGGGGCACACCTTTTACTGTCTTGAAATTCTCTCAGCTTTCTTATTATTATGTCCAGTATGCCAGCCTCCATGTCGTCATAGTTGAGTATATCTTGCATGTCTATTACCGACAGCTGGACTGAAACTCCTTTTTTACCCTTTTTCGGATAAAATGTGTATATAATATCACTGCACATAAATTTAGTTTAGATTAAATTAATAAAGATAGATTCTCATTACATAATTGTGAAAAAAGTCTAGAAAAAACAAAAGAAAAAAAGGGTTCAGAATACATACTTTGGAGAATTCTTTCTGGGAATTACGATGTCGATGTATTGCTTCTTCAGCTCTTCATCCGCATATTTCCAAAGTTTGAGTTCATCGCATTTCCTTAGTATGACATGGTTCTTCTTTAATTCAGCCATTTTGGCGTCTCCTCCGGATTTCGGAGCGGCATTAATCTTCCGCTTTTTATTAGCCTCTCCAACTGTATTGCTTTTTATTAACCTCTTTTCCCCCGATCCTCCTCTTCTTTTGGCTTCTTTTGGAACAGCAAGTTCAGCAGCTGCTTGAATCTCATCACGCTGAAGTATTTTAACCATGGGTTCGAGATCAACAATTTTCCTATCCTTTTCATTGGCTTCAATATTAAACGATTCAACTTTATTTTGAAGCTCCCTTTTCTCCTCAATGAGCCTTTCATTTGTTTCTCTGAGTTGCTTGGTTGTTCGCACTGAAATAAAAAAAACAACAATAAAATGTATGATGTGAACCTAACACGGAGAATGACATTCTCCGTGTAATATAATACGGAGAATAGCAATCTCCGTTTGGAATTACACGGAGAATAACCTTTCCAGTATCGAAATGATAGAGAATAGCAATTATCCATTTCAAATAACACGGATAATGCCATTCTCCGTGTTATAATACACGGAGAATAGTCATTCTTCTGGATGATTACAAATCAAAAATTTGAAATAGAAAAGATTTTACCTTGTGCATGTAGCTCTGATTTAAGAACAGAATTCTGCTTTCTCAAATCCTCCAGTTCATGCACAGAGCCCTCCGTCACAACGTTGACTGCACGTTGTTGTGCTTCTTGTGCCTCGAGCTCTTTCAGCTTTTTTTTTGAGTTTCTCGTTCTCAAGGTTGGCTGCACGTAACTGCGCTCCTTGTGCCTCCATCTCTTTTAACTTTTTTTTGAGTTCTTCATTCTGGGCAAGAATATCAGAATGATGTCTGCTCAAATCCTCCAGTTCATGCACAGAGCCCTCAATCACAACGTTGGCTGTACGTTCTGCCTCGAGCTCTTTCAGCTTTTCTTTGAGTATGGCATTCTCAAAGTTGGCTGCACGTAACTGCGCTCCTTGTGCCTCCATCTCTTTCAACTTTTCTTTGAGTTCTTCATTCTGCACAAGAATATCAGAATGATGTCTTCTCAAATCCTCTAATTCTTTTACTGAGTCGTCCATTACAGCGCCCATTTCATGATGCTGTGGTATCCGTTGTTCATCAAAATTATCCCCACCTGCTTCTTGGTGTTCTTCCTCTCCCTCTTTTTTAACTTCTTCTATAGGTGGCACATCTTCTTTGTGCCCTTCTTCTTCCCCAACAGGTATAACCAGATCTTCTAATATCATCTTAAATCTCATTTTGTTGTGATATTCGGCCTTGAGGAAGTTTGAGATTTCGTACCCATTCCATGTGAAAAATCTTGGGTAATCAGGAATTGGGGCGAACTTCCTTTCCACAAATTTACTATGTTCTGCAAACCAATAGAGGAAGTATATTGTGCAACCTTCTAATTTGTGGAAAGCCATTGAGTAATCCCTCTGTTCAGTTTTGCTTCTACTCCTCTTTATGCTATCCATTACATATGCCAGGATTAACCTTGGCCAGCATATACTGTTGATGACGTCCACACTGTCTACCAAGGCCAAGAATCTGTACGGCAAATTTGAACCGCCAGACTTTGTGAAGAATACTGTTTGGCACAAGTGGAAGATTATTAGCTTGGCCAAATCATCTGGATTAACAGCGTTATCTCCGCCACGAAGTCGTCGTAACAATTCAAAGAACTTGTCTCTCACTTCATTATTCGTGACTTCTGAGTGTTTGCCCTTAGTATTAGCTAGCAATCTTGTGAAGTGATCTCTACACAGGCTCAATGATGCTGGTGGTGTGGGCTGCTGTTGTTTTTTCTTTATCAATCTTCTGTAAGAAACATCATCAACGCTTTCTTCATTCAGCGGTAGACCGAATATGACTGCCATATCCTTGACGCTTGGCACGATTTTAACAGTGGTGCTCAATTCAAAGCACCCGAAGCCATCTTCTTCTTCTGTGTAACTTGCAATTAAATTCTCAAGCCCTTCCGTTACCTTGGCCACTTCGGAGACGTGGACTCTGTTTTGGTAGAAAATCTCAACAAAATTCCAGAAACCGGTATTCTTCAAGGAACCAATAACTGGCTCAGGTAAACGGCCAACATCTCGATTGACCTCCTCCATAAGATTTAGCATTGGCTTGAAGGTAGAACGGAAAAGTGTTGAATCCTTATTCCTGACAGATTTTCTTTCTACAAAACAAAAAACAAAAAAATAGGTCGGAGAATGGCCATTCTTATGGGTTTTAACACTGGGAACGGCATTCTCCGTTTCAAGTTAGACGGAGAATGACATTCTCCGTTCCAAATTAAACGGCGAATAGAATTTAACATTCAAATGCGTTTTTTGACGGAGAATGTCATTTTCCTTGTAATATATACAAAATTTGCGAACATAAAATCAAAGTTATACCTTCTGTTTTCACTTCTTCTTGCACTTCTTTTTGTTTAGCAACTTTTTCCTTTTTTTTTTTTTGCAACTTTCTTAGAATAGGGTTTCCGTTGTTCTCCGTCTATCGCTTTTGGATTTTCTGTAACTGGTGCATCTTCTCTATTTGGTAATGCTGTCGGTGATGATTCTGCCGCTGATGCCGACATGATGTGAATATTGCGAATGGAGAGGAAGGTTTGAAGATTTTGGAGGAGAATGACCTAGGTTTGAGTACAGAGTGGAGTATGGAAGAAGAGGAAGATGCGAAACGGTTTTCTTTTTTCTTTTTTTTTAATAAAAGGGTTCGAGGGTGTTTTGAATTAATTAGAAGGGCAAAAATGTCATTCGATGGAAGGGCAAAAGACTCCTTTCTGCTTAATTATATTAATTTGAAGGGCAGAAATGATTCTGCTTAATAAAAAAGAATCGAAGCCGTTTGGCAAAAATGTCATTACAACTCAACAAAACAAATGAAGATAATACATTAGGGGTTTCCATACATTAGATATAAAAGAAGAAAAAAAAATCATCGTCTTCCATATTCAATCATTTCAGATTGGACTTCTTTTTTAGCTCTTCATTGTGCTCTGAAGTTGTAATCCATTCAGCAGCTTTGCGTCTTTCCTTTCCTGCATCAAACTGCATATAACAAACATAACATCAAAAATATTGCTCTAAAAAGTTGAAGTTTTTGACGACATATTTTCAGACTTACATGAGAGAACAGTAGTCTAGACTACATCGGTCTTTCATGAATGATATTAAAAAAATCCTACAATCAACAGAATTGCCTTGGCAGGGAACAAAAGAAGGACGTTTTACTGCAAAAGTAGAAAAGCTGAACCTAGCATCTCTCAACTTCAAAATCTCTTCTTGGAGAAAGAGATCCAAATTTGAAAGCTACAATTACCAGAATACAATATGTATTAGTATACTACGTATCTCGTACCCAATTCATAAAAATTGATGAATATGAGCTTACTATTTCTTTTATGACTGTTTTGCTTTGAATCGGATCATCTTTAGATGCAAGTGAGTCCCAAATTTCAACAGTCTTTTTTTTAACCAGAACTCTTGCAAGAGTATAGTGTTCGCCCAAATGAATGGGTATGTATATCTGAATCAGGATAATTAGGTAAAACAAATTAGTAAATTTTCAGAATATTAGGATTAATATTTAAACATAAATACATTAATACCTCTTTACAAGTGCTTAAAGATCCCATGTAATCCTGAAAATATTTAAACTTCTTCCATAGTTCATGAGGCTTTTTGTCGGATGGAGGTAACGTTGCTTTCTACATACACATCAATTAATACATTACGAAGGACAAACAAACGAGAAAATTGTTAATGCATATGCATTGAAGAATAAAATGCTCGCTCACCGATATCCTTATTGGTAAAAACCATACATTAGCTTTATTGGAGGTTCTTTTCCGTTCCTCCGTGGTGAGAAGAGCAGAGACAATACCTACAATCTGAATAAATCATTAAAAATGTCAGCGATGGAATCGAAGTAAACATAGATGGCATCTAAGAAGAAATATACTATCTATACATACCCCATTGCTAATTTTCGTTAAAGGAGCTAAGGTCTTCATCTCCCACCGAGACACATAGTTTTTGTTGCAAGATGATATTATTTCTCTAAGAAAAGAAACGAATAAATTAGAAGAAAAAAACTGTTGGAATTAAATCGAAACTCATATTACTTACTCGTCAGGTCTATCATCTGCAAAAATATAGTCGTAATATCTCGAAGAAACACTAGTACAATTGCTAGGCTTCGAGGTTGAACCCCTTATTAAATTTTTCGATGGTATGACCGGATGTAAATTTCTACGCATTCTTTTAGAGGGACTGCTAAAGTCAGTTTCTTCTATAGCGTCCAATACGAGAAATCGGTCCAATGCTTTACTACGATACTGTAGCTCCACGTCCTCCTCTTCGGAAGAAGATACAACGGAAACCACTTTCACATTATTAAATGCCCCAGATGAAGATGCCTCCTTCAAAGCTGGAGATTCTTCAATCTTCTCCAAATACCGAGATAAATTCACTTGTTCAAGTTTTAATGAAAAGCGTAGAATTAATCTTTGCAACATCAGCTAAAATCTTCGATAGATGTTCTTCAAT
Source organism: Iris pallida (assembly GCA_029216955.1). Lineage (NCBI taxonomy): Eukaryota > Viridiplantae > Streptophyta > Magnoliopsida > Asparagales > Iridaceae > Iris > Iris pallida. The sequence continues at coordinate 5,009,722 of JANAVB010008800.1, read as the reverse complement.
CTTGCACAACAAACGCGGAATAAAGGTTTCATTTGGATTTGGCATCCAATCTTCTACGTCTTCTACATTTCCTCCCACACGAGTAGACATCTTGAGAACAAGAAAACTATTGTATTTCAGAAAACTATTCTATGTATTTCAGAATGAATAATAGTACTATGAAACAAGAAAACTATTGTATATATAGCAAGAGAGAAGTACAAAAAGTGAGGAAGATGGAAAGACCAATAAATTTCGAGACTAGCAAACAATCTATTAGCCGTTTGATTGAGGAGGGCTCGAGGAAGATTCTACCAGTCGTTTGATTGAGGAGGGCTCGAGGAAGATTCTACTATCCGTTTGAAAAATACAAAAGGTTATCGTGATCAACTTCAATTAAGGAACTCTATAAGAGGTTTAATTCCGCTTGATTGAGGAACTCGACGAAGTCCGCCGCGAACCGGAACTTCTTCTTCTTTTCTTCTTCATCTCCGTTTCTTCTTCCACCATCACCACCACCATGTCCTGTAGCTTTATAACAAAAATATTAAATTGTTAGAGGAAACAAAAAAACTAATTACGGAAAGATTACTAAATCAAAATCAAACAGAACACATATTCATAGAAAACATGAGACTAAAGATGAAAGTGTCACAGAAGCAACACCACAATTTTACAACAACTAAGCAGACTCTGCTAAGCAATAACTAAAATTAGGGATTGTGTCCTTCTTGGATTTAATTTACACAAAGAAGAGATTTGAGAGAACGAGCTTTTGTCGGCTTTCTGAATGTACCATTCTCCGTCCTAAATGTACCATTCTCCGTCCTAAATGTACCATTCTCCGTCCATTCGCCGTATTAAAAGCAAAGAGAATGGCCATTCTCCGTGTTAAAAGCAAAGAGAATGGCCATTCTCCGTCTATTCGCCGTATTCACCGTCCATTCGCCGTATTAAAAGCAAAGAGAATGGCCATTCGCCGTATTCTTCGTCCATTCTCCGTCCTAAATGTACCATTCTCCATTCATTCGCCGTATTAAAAGCAAAGAGAATGGCCATTCTTCGTCCATTCGTCGTGTTAAAAGCAAAGAGAATGTCCATTCTCCGTCCATTCGTCGTATTCACCGTACATTCGCCGTATTAAAAGCAAAGAGAATGGCCATTCGCCGTATTCTCCGTCCATTCTCCGTCCTAAATGTACCATTCTCCGTCCTAAATGTACCATTCTCCGTCCATTCGTCGTATTAAAAGCAAAGAGAATGGCCATTCTCCGTGTTAAAAGCAAAGAGAATGGCCATTCACTATCCAAAAAAATATTCTCCTCGAATACCCCTAATTCGAAAACTGGGGGTGACACTTATATTATATAGTCTTGTCTAACACTGTTGAACCCTAATTAGCTTATATATATCTCATTTTTAGGTTTGTGGCATCACTCTAAGCATCGACCCCATTTGACAGCTCAGGACCGCAGACGAGTACATTCACTGATAGTTTTTATTGTCTTGATATCTGTTATATCTGATTCAGTTGTAATGTCTTACTTGATTTCCAGGCACGATAGTTCACGGACTAGTATATGTTGGATCATGACATGAGATGTTGTTCCTGAATTTTCTTGGTATACTGGTACATTTTCTATCTTATTTCATGTACTTGTATAGACACCGATTCCTAAGAGGGAGTAGCTACCCTCTTAGGGAATCCCGTGTCATGACGTGTCATGTCCAGATCCATTATACTATTCGGGGATAGGGAATTATTAGGGACTATGTGATCAAAGCCACCCTGTCACTATATTCATGTGCTTGCGCCACTCTCACCTCATGTAGGGTGTAGCGAGATCTTATTCATGTGCTCGTTATCCAGGTTGGCCGGCATGACCCTTTCCAGTGATTTTTATGTGATTGTCGGGCTAAGTGGATAGCCTGTCATGTAACATTTCTAAGCCGATCACATAACGCTCTAATAATTCAAGGCACATTTTATATTTATTTATCATAGGGGGCTAAGTTCTGTTCAGAAAAAGGGTTACAACCCCGGTCCTTGTTTGGTTTACGGGTTGTACCTTAGTTTTTGAATAGTTCACAAGTCATCCTATATATTGTCGTCCTATTCAGTACTCTCATCCTGTTATATATTTCATGTTAGTTTTTGTCTGTATTTCATATGTTCTACATGCTCTTATGCTATACCTTGATTGGAGGCTAAGTTCTGTTCGGGAGAAGGGTTACAACCCCGGTCCTTGTTTGGTTTAAGGGTTGTAACTCGGCTTCCGAATAGCTTCCAAGTCTTCCCATATCCTTATCTTGTATTTTATTATATTGTCTCTTATAGAATTTGTCAATTCATATGGAACTGCTGTTAGTGTTTGTACTTACTCATTTTCCTGACAAGATAACCGTTGATGTTTACAGAGTACATGTTAGCTGATTGCTCTACCTTTTACGGGTATGGCCAAGATAGAGTTTGATGAGACATTACCCCTGGAACTCCAGCAGGATCCATTAGTAGTAGATGAGATACCATTAGTTTAGATTAGTCATTTTCAATTGTATTTATTCTCTGGATTACTGTATTTGAGATTTGGGATGTTTCTGGATTTGTGTTATCTTAGACACTTAGAACTCTATCTGGTTGTATCTCTGTGGTTTCAGTTCATTTCATATATATCTATCTTTTATCGTATTCTACCTTAGATGTGATTGAGACTGTATTTGCTATGTCACCTCCATTCGGAGAGTGTATACTGTATAGGTACCTTATATATTGTTAGATGATTGACCTTGGACAGCGTTCTACCGCCTACACTGCGGCGTAGGCTGGACGTAACCACGTACTCGTGCCCCTAATCAGGGTACGGGTCGTGACACATTTTTGTGGTGGCCCATGCAGGTCTGAGTCGCAACTAGTACGATTTCGTAGTGGTGCTTGACTTAGAGCGCTGCTATGAGCCTGCTATTAGGATATAGGTTCTAGGTTATGATAGGAGTTGCTCAATCACAGTTAGGAACTCTAGATAGATTCCAGGGATAACCCCTGAGAATCTTATTTCGAAAACTCTTGAATCTGTTCCCACTTACCTCCATTTACACTTTCATGATTTGTTGTTGATTTTGATTCCTGATGTTCGTTGTTGACTTTGATCTTGCATCGAGATAAATTTTATGGATTGAATTAAGGTATATCCTGATAAGGTAAATGTCTGTTTTATTTATGGAGTTTAGAATTTATCGCATCCATATAAGCTAGCATGACAAGGACATAGAGCCTGATTTTAGATATGCTTATCCTAGTTATGGAATTTGGATTTTCTTGCAGCCATACCGGTTGGCGTGGTAAGAATTCCATATGACTTAATTTTAGGGTGTGTACTTTAGTTATGAACTCTATCGTTTATTGCAACTATGCTTACTGGCGCGGCAAAAATTATGGCAACATAATTTCAGGAAGTCGTGTATGGTTATCGGATTATATCTTAAATCGGATACTTCCTTATGACCGGATGAGTAAGAACAAATTCTTATCATCATTCTTCCTCGTCTTGGTTAACTCTGTCTATCTACAGCCACAAGTAGGATTTTCTTAACATGATTGTTTGTGTTCCATCTTCCTATGATTTGACTAAACTCTTCTTCGCTAACCTCTTGGGTAATTCTTCTTGTCCTTCCCAATAATTGTTGAAAGTGCCTCATGGATTGATTCAGGAAAGGTTCGAAAAGTATATTTATCCTTGTATTACGGAATCGGGAGTTTGCATCCAGAAAAATACTGGCGAGGTATGACTTCGGACAACGGCATCATGGTTAAATATGTTTCTCGAATTCTACTTGGACCGCTCCCTAAGCATTTTGACTAACATCTTCTCCTTTATTTTGCAAAAATTGTTTGGAAATATCTCACAGATTTAGCCAAGTTAAGTTCAGGAACCTATATTATCTGGCGTGGCAGCTGTGCACTGCAGCCATCCATTGTATTATGGAACAAGGAAGTTAATCGCAGCCAGATGCACACTAGCGTGATAGTAACTTCATGTGACATAATTACGGAGGTATATGGTTCTTGAGTTTTACTTCGACTACGTCCTATGCATCTCGTTTGGCCTCGTACTATTCTTAGAAATATTTCGACAAGCTTTTCTGTCTTGCTTGACCCTTACCTTGTCAGAATATTGATATGTATTGCTAGACCCAATCTTAGGCCCTTGTTACCTTCTATTTTTGATGATTGGATAGCCAGACCTTGTTAACAGATTCTGTAGTGTAACTATAATATGTTATTATATGTGATTGTGATGAGTATATTATTTTCTAGGGGATTTATTGGGTGAAGCTTACAGGGCAGATATGAGTGACTGACTATAGTGGACTTAGAAACCATTAAGAATGATTAGTTTGATAGTATAGATTGATTTTAAGGTATCTTAGATGGAGTAAAAAATATTATATTTTACGACTACAGATTAAGGACTAGAATCTTGTGCTTAGATTCTAAGGGGTAAAATGACATAGTTTTTAATGAAATAAGTTTGTTGAACCTGAACCAAAATACGTGTAGAGAGAAACAACATAGATGATCACAAGGGTAGCACAGTGGGTACTGTAGCCATAGTAGTTGTATGTTTTAGCTTGACCTATTAGATGATTTTTAATTTCGAGGACGAAATTTTTATAAGGTGGGTAGGATGTAAGCCACCTGAATTTAGGGCTTTTTTTTAATTTTATAAATCAATTATTTGCAATAGATATTAATATTTGATTAAATGTTCTTTACCGTGACTTTGACTTCTGGAGCGTCAGGGATGCCAATATCTGGAAACTCTCTTCATCAGTGTGTAGTAGACAAGATTACCTTCATGTTGATATATCATGTCCCATCCAAACTTGTTCTCTTGTACTCTTTTTGCTTCACACAACTTCGGGTCAATTTAGACCATTTGATCATTAAATAATTATTAATTGATTTTCCCACTTTTATCTTTGATCATCATATGCACGTTACCGTGACTTTTAATTTAGGAGCACAAGGCTAGTCATTTTCTTGAAACCAACTTCTCATGCATGACGTACTCGAGACGTCCTACACCCATGACCTTCGTGTCCCACTCAGACACACCATCTTGTGCTTCATTTACTTCGTACAACTTTTGGGTCAATTTAGGCCAATTAATTACCCACCGTAGAATGTGACCTGACTTCCAATTAAATTTCGGGACCCGACATCGATCCAACCTAGTCGACCCAAAATATGGACATGGCCCACACGAAGCCTACTACCCGTATGACACTTCTGTCCCATTTATTTAAGCCCCCACATGCTACTTATTTATCCATGATCATAAATACCTATATTAATTTAATTATTGCACCATGTCCGATTTTGACCCGACCCGGCTCAACCGAACCCAACCCAAACTTCATGTTGCCCCCTCATGAATATCCCTACACTTATTTTTCTGTAAATATTAAATACCTAGTATATCCATTCAAACAATTTAATGTACACTCCAATAATTTAATTTCCTATGGTTGACCAAAATTTTACCACATTCAATCATGGCCCTACATTCAACCCCTAATTATTTCCAACCACTCATCAACTCACAACACAAACTCACACACACACACCCCAACAGTGGTCGGCCCTAAAATTCCTACACACAATTCTCTCTCTCTTTCATTAATACACTACTCTCTCTCTCTCTCTCCCTCTCTTATTTATTACACACACACAACTCATTCCCTCTCTTTTTCCATAGCAAGCTCCTTCCTCCCCCTCCTGGCTGAACCACCATCAACCTCCCATGGCCGACACAGCCACCAGCCCCCTTTCTCCTCCTCTTCTTCATCATTCTCATCATCACCACCATTTAAATCACCACTCCACCACCATCTCTTCATCTAACACCACCACAACTACCATGCACCACCTCTACCGCCGGGCAGCCACCACCCTCGCCGTGCCCTTGGCTGCCCCGCAGTGCTAGGCCAACGATCCCCCCCCACGCGGCCAGCAGCAGCAGCCAGCAACGCTTGCAGCAGCAGCGAGCGGCAGTTGCACACGCGCACAGCAGCCACGGCACCGTCGCGGCCGTCACCGTCGCTGGCGAGCCCCCTCCACTGTTGACCCAAACAGGATCACAGTCAACCTAATCTTGAAAATTAACAAAATAATATTTGTCATAGTCCAATTTGACACATCGAGCTCAAAATCAATCTACTCAGCTCATTGGTTCAAGATCAAAGCTGCTTGAAGATTTATTATTCTGTGTATACTGGAGTCTGTATTTTTTATTGTTTTTTAATATAGGATGATGTACGTTGGGTCATACTAAGCAACTTTGGGCTAGACATAGCTTTATAGGTTTACTTAGCCTAAATCTCAATTAACCCATTCATCCAAAAGCCCACTAAGAATATTTTGTCCATAGGAGACAGAGTTCGGGCCGAACTCTGCCTCCACAGAGAGTTCGGGCCGAACTCTGCCCCCTAAATTACAGGATACTGAATTTTAGGTCTTGATCACTGCTAGTTGTCCAACGGCCGAAAATTTGAATTCTATATACAAAATTTTGGCCGAATTCTGCCTACCCCGAACCCTATAAATAGGCCTTGGTTTCTCTCATTTGAAACCATCCAATCTTCTCTTCTTCTTCCTTTACATAGCCTATATATTAAAGAGCCTTACCTTCCCATCCACTTAGCATTCAAACTTCCCAACCGTCCAAGTTGCTTGGTACGATCCAGCTAGAAGTTTAAAGTGTAAGAAGTTGTAAGTCACTTGGAAAAGTCCAAGTTTTGCCAAAGCGATCATTGAAAGAAGTTTGGCGTGCTCTTCTGTGAAAAGGCACGTGGTTATAACCCTATTTTACAAATAGTAGATTTCAATCCTGAGCTAGGGTTCTCAGGCCTGGACTAGTCCTCCACGAAGGAAACCAGGTTAAAAATCTTGTTGTGTTGTGCTTGCTCTCTACTTTTTATTTCCGTATTTCTTTTACTCTGATTATTTAGTTGGTGAAGAGAGTCTAATATTTTAATTGATTATTTTTGTTATAAACTCTATTCACCCCCCTCTAGAGTTGCCTACCTGTACTTCAATTGGTATCAGAGCTCTGTTCTCTTATCAAGGACTAACATCCTAGAGCTGATCCATGGCAACCACTCAATCCATGTTTTCCAATCACGGTGAAGGGCAGTCCACTCATAGGCCTCCCCTATTTGATGGAACAAACTACATCTATTAGAAAACAAGGATGAGTTTTTATCTCAAGTCGCTAGACTTCGACCTGTAGACCATTGTTACCGATGGTTACAAAAAGCCCGCCAGGGTAGTTGTCAATGGTGATCTCGTTGAGAAACCCCACGACAAATATTCTGACGAAGAGAAGAAACAGGCGAGTCTAGACGCGAGTGCTATTAATACTTTATTTTGTGCAATAGACATGAATGAGTTTAACAGGGTCTCAACATGCACCACCTCTCACGAAGTATAGAGACTTCTAGAAGTGACGCATGAAGAAACCACCCAAGTCAAGGAGTCGAAAATAAGTCGTCTCACTCAAAAATAAGAAGCATTCAAGATGAAGCCAAATGAGACGATCACACAAATATTTACAAGATTCCTCGACATCATCAACCCCTTGTCATCTCTCGGCAAATAATATACAAATCACGAAAAGATCCGCAAGTTGCTTAGGGGGCTACCAAATATTTGGAACCCTAAGGTAACACCTATCATAGAAGGCAATGATCTCACTACAATGTCTATGGAGACTTTGATGGGAAAGCTGATGACTCACGAGCTTGACCTCAAAGACTTCGAAGAGCCTGCTCCAAAGTCAAAGGAGATTTCCCTTAGAGCTCATCGTCGGAGAGCTGATCCTGAAGAGACTGATGACAAAAATTCGGAAGGTGATGATCAAGCTCTCCTCGTTCGCAACTTCAAGAAGTTCCTCCGCTTCAATCGAAGAAAAAGGAACAACAAGAAGATGACGAAGAAGAGCCAACATGCTATGGCTGCAAGAAGACTGGACACGTCCGAAAAGACTGTCCATTCGCAAAGAAGAGCAACCGACATGAGAAACCATACAAGAAGGCTTCCTCAAGAAAATATGCCAATACAAGCATTTGGCATGAAAGGGAAGCTAGTGACTCCGAGGAAGAAAAGGACTCTCCTCAAGACACCGCCAATGTATGCCTAATGGCAACATACGATAAGGTAACTAGCGAAACTCTCGATGATTTCACTTTTGATGAACTTGGCGATGCATTCAATGATTTACTCAATGACCACAAGAAAGTCATTAGTAAATATAAATATGCCAAGGAGAAGATCAAAAGCTATGAAGTCGAGATTCAAAGACTCTCTTCTTTGCTTGATAATATTAGAGACACTTCACCCACGGAAGTCACAAATGAGGTATCAAATCTTAAGCTAAGCCTACATGATGCCGAAGCACGTATTGAAAAGCAAACACGTGAGATCACAGCACTCAACACCGAGCTTGCTGAAGAAAAGAATAGACACAAGATCTCTATTACTAAAATTTATGGTTTGAATGCTAAGGTAAATGAACTGCAAGCTGCCTCTAAGAAATTAGAGACTAGATTAGGAAAACAGGTTGCTCAACCTCAAACCCAATCACATAAGACACACACAAAGCACAACACTACTCAAAATAGTCAAGCACGTCATCCACCTGCAGCACGGAAACATGCTTACATGTACACCCACTTCCATACAGCACATAAACCACATGCACGTAGAAATTACTCTTATAACTATCATTCTAATGCGACACATAATCGCCTTGCTACACATAAATATAATCATCACTATGTTGCACATAAACAAAATCGCCACCATACTGCATATAGATATAATCATCATCCTGCTGCCACATATAGTCATTATCATGCTGCTCCACACCACTCTTACCATGCTATATATAGACATCATCAACACGCTCCAAACATAAATAGGAATGCTATTTGAACCTATTGTGGATTGAATGGACACATCTCACCACAATATAGAGTTAGGAGATTAGTAGATTTGAATATATATGCATGGATGCCAAAAACTAACTTTCCAGGACCCTCAAGAACATGGGTACCAAAGGTCACATCTACTCTTGATGTAGGTGGACCTTCCATCCTCAACTAAAAGCAAGTGGATTTTCGATAGTGGATGCTCGCGACATATGACGGGAGACGCAAATCTTTTCGCATCACTATCGATGAAGAGGGAAGGGTATATATCCTTCGGCAACAACCTAAAAGGATATATCATTGGTAATGGTACTATTGGTCATCCTCCTTCTCCGGTAATAAAGGATGTCTGCCTAGTGACCGAGTTAAAGCATAACCTGCTCAGCATAAGTCACCTTGCTGATCATGGATATGATATTAACTTTGGACAAAATAAATTCTTTATTTATGATTGGTCAACGGGAGACATCGCTTTTGAAGGGATAAGAGAGGATAACATTTACATTTTCTATCTATCTAGAGATACTAACAGTGCAGGAAGATGCCTATATGCTCAAAAGGATGAGAGATTACTGTGGCACCAGCGTCTTGGTCATGCCAATATGGATATTATATCCAGGCTATCGACTAAGAAGCTAGTTAGAGGCTTGCCCGACATCACATTCAAAAAGGACACGGTATGTGCCGAATGTGAGTTGAATAAGGCAACCAAGTCCTCATTTCATTCGATAAACTCTGTAAGTACTACTAGACCCTTGCAATTACTTCATATGGATTTATTTGGTCCTAGTAGAGTAGCCAGTCTTGGTGGAAAACTCTACGCTTTTGTTATAGTAGATGACTTTTCTCGATTTACTTGGGTTTTCTTTCTTACAAATAAAAGTGATGCCATTTCTGTTTTTAAAATCTTTGCTAAAAAGGTTCAAAACGAAAAAGGCTACATGATTACTCGAATCCGAAGTGATCATGGAGGCAAAATTGAAAATACTGATTTTGAAAAGTTTTGTGATTCAAATAGTTTTAATCATGAGTTTTCTTGTCCAAGAACTCCTCAACAAAATGGTGTTGTAGAACGGAAGAACAGGACTCTTGGCGATATGGCTAGAGTCATGATGAATAAATTTTCACTTCCGAAATATTTTTGGGCTGAAGCTGTCAGTACAGCGTGGCATATTTTAAATAGGGTGCTCATTCGTCCTATTACGAAGAAAACACCCTATGAGCTTTGGTTTGGAAGAACTCCAAACGTTTCATATTTTAGAGTTTTTGGTTGTCGATGTTTTATCCTTAACACCAAAGACAACTTAGGCAAATTTGATGCCAAAGCTGACGATGGTATTCTCCTTGGCTATACTGCCAAAAGCAAGGGAAATAGAGTGTTCAACAAACGCTCATTAATTGTCGAAGAGTCTACCAATGTGACTTTTGATGAGGATAACAGTACAGCAGCTACTCTTGACGATGATGTTGAGCCATCAACTTCTACTCCGATGAATACCACCACTGAAACCAATTCTCTGGAGGGCTTGCCAAGGAAATTCTCTTTCAAGCCGTCACATCCAGAAAACTTGGTAATAGGTGAGGTTTCACGCAGAGTAAGTACTCGATCATCATTAAGAGACTCTATTGCTAGCACTGCCTTCATTTCACATATTGAGCCTAAGAATGTTTTAGAAGCTTTTAATGATGAGTTTTGGATTTCTTCCATGCAAGAAGAACTCAACCAATTCGAGAGGAGCCAAGTCTGGGAACTCGTTCCTAGGCCAGCCAATCACTCGATTATTGGTACTAAATGGGTTTTTCGAAACAAAGTAAATGAAGATGGTTCAGTTACACGCAACAAAGCTCGTCTAGTTGTAGCGCCCCAGTCCCAAAATACGTAGGACTAGGAACGTAGACATGCCAGCTGTATTCATACGAAGTATACTCCAATATATGGAAACCTCGTATGGATACATAAGCTGTAAAATGCAGTAGAACCATAACTAATCTCATCCACACAAATAAAAGATTAGAAGATATCATATAATCAACTATGAAATTGTCATGATACAATATGTTGGGCGGAGACAAATCCATTACCAACAAATAAAGGAAAAATACATGAGAAAAGAAATGAATTTGGCAAGCGAAGCGAAGACGATCCAAGCGCAATCATCCTCGAAGAAATAGAGATGGTTACTGCTAGAGCTAGAGCACATGCGAAAGACAAGAGCACACACCTGGAGAGATAACCAGGTCCTCAAAGGGACGTAACAAGACACATAATATCATGCCATATAAACTGAATAAATATTGCTCAAATAAATGAGTCAATCGAATTATAACATGGTCCAATACGTACCTACTGAACGAGCGTACCATCCCCCCAACCAAACAAGGACAGAAGATGGTAAACTAATTCACGGTGACGTATCTTTCCATGCTAAGAATCCAATATGGTATCCGGACCCCAACAAGGTTCAATACCTTCTCATCGAAGTAGTAAGTCACACCTACAACCAAACAAGGACAAGATGTGACAAACTAATCCGCGACAAGTTATTGTTCCAAGCCACGGTCAGATACAAGTACCCAAACCAAAAGTACTCGTACCTAACGGATAAAGGTACCTAACCGTTCTAAGTGAAATGTAGTTAAGAACAATCCTTCCTGCGCATGGACCCTGGCTGAATAGGATCGGCAGTCCCCCCCTTGGGGCACTAGAGGCCCAATCAATAAGAGCATGACGTTCCGCAGAATCGTCAGTGGCCGTCAGTAATCATGGGTCAACAACCCCGTATCTCCAGCGGAGAATCCGGGTCACAAGAAAAAGTGCATCGAAGCCCATACTCTAAGGAATTGCCCTTCCCGCCCAATGCCTACTATGTTGTATCCACAACATTAACCTCTATAACCGCTAAGTCAAACTAGCATACAATTCTATCAGTGGTTATTCCTATCGCACGGTTTGTACGTACTGGTGGCCAGCTAATCACGCACTTTCGTGTTTTATATACGACACACAACTTCGTGGTACAATGTGTCAAGGCCACGAATGCAACACACAAAGGTGGTCCCTTAAATCTAGGTTTAATGTGTAAGAAAAATAATACATAGCAGAATATAAATGAACAGTAAGTTCTAACAGGTTATGCCATGTATCACAGTTTATTTTGCATAAAAAAAAATAATGCATAAAATATGAGCTAAAATAAATAAACAGCAAATGGCAAGGTGTCTTGCCTGGTAGGAAGCCTGGTGTGCTGCGATAATCATGGTGGCATGAACTACGATTTTGGTGCAATAATTATGCAAGGTGACCTCTGATGGTGGCACGGACAGTTCCATTGGGTCCAGAAGGGTCAAATTAGTTAAGTTGGACATAAGGTAGTCTAGAATTGGCGATCGAATAGGAAAGAGGGGGGTTGAGTCACGGTCGGAAGAATAAAGAAAATTTGACGAATAATAAATATATGATTTTTGAAAACTAATTTATAATACTTGAAATATGATTTATTAGTCAAAATGTGCTTCCAAATAAATATCCAAAAATCAAAAGTCTTTTTAAAGCAAAATTGTAAGTTTTGTCAAATAATACTTTAGGCTAAAACCTATATCTTATAAATCAAAAATATTTTAGGCAAACCAAAATAATATTAGAAAAATTATTTAAGGTTAAGAACCATATTTTGTAAAAATAAAACTTTATTAATAAGCTATACTTTTAATGCCACAAATTTATATAGCAAATGCAATTAGGGCTTCTAACCCAATGTCGAAAATATTTATTTATACTTACAATAATAACAATATATTTGGTAATAATCCTAATAATAATAATTCTTAAATATAATATATACTTACTTAATATTCTGTAAAAAAAGATGATAATAACACTAATAATAATAATAAATAAATAAAAAACAATAACAACAAAAAATAATAAAAATCAAAACAAAAGAACAAAAAAATTACTGTTACTCCAGTGATTTAGAAAGAAGGAGAGAGAAAAAGAGAGAGGGGAACAGAGGGGCGAGAGCGGGACGGCGCTTTCCGGCCGGCGGAGGGGGACGCTCACCGCGGTGGGCCATCAGGGGTTGACGGGAGGAGCTAGGGTTTGGGGAACCCGAAGAGGAGGAGGCGGAGGAGACTCGGTGAGGGAAGATCGGAGCGGACGGCGCGGATGGAAGAGGCGGAGGGAAGAGCTCGGCTGAGCCGGAGGTCTCGCGCGCTGGCGGAAGAGGAGGCTGGGCAGCGGAGCTCGCCGGGATGGCGAAGAGACCGGGCGCGGCCGTTGACGTGCTCCGGCTCCGGCGGAGGAAGTAAGAGGGGGTTCGGCGGTGGCTGTACGGCTCGTCGGCGGGATCATGGCGGCTAGGGCACGGCGGATCCGGCCGACGGCGCGGAGGGACGCGGTGGAGGTCCTGGGGGTCGAGCGGCGTTCGAGGTGGAGAAGACGCGGCGGCGGGTACGGCAAATCGCGGCGCTCGAGACTCGCCATGCTCGGGCGGAGAAGGGGCTGACGCGACGGCGTTGGCATGCCGCGGCGGTCGATCGCCGGCAGAGGTGAGTGATTAGGGTTAGGGTTTTATTTCTTTTCTTCTTTTTGGTGGTGATGGTGGTTGGCGTTGTCGCTGGTGGTCGTGGTCGGGCTTGGTGGTCGGGGCATGTGGTCGGGCTTGTTGGTCGGGGCATGTGGTCGGGGTTGATGGTCGGATGGAAGACGTGGTTGGTTGCTAGGGGATGGCCATGGTGGTCGCACTAATGGTGGTGTTGCGGGTAGTGGCGGTGGTCATGAGGGAACGGCCGAGAAGTCGAGGGTGGTGGTGGTGATTCGGCAGTATGGTCGGGAAGAGACGGGGCTTGGTGGTGGTGCTGATTTTGTCGAGGTTTGCGACGGTTTGATGGGTAGGGAGGAGACCGTAGATGGCCGGGTGCTGTCGTGGAATCGAGCGAGATGGACGGGGTAGAATTAGGATTGTATCGTCGTGTCCGGGCTTGTCGGACACGACAGGAATATGTTGATTATGTGTCCTACGTGACACGAGGAGGACTGTGTCCGAAATGTGGACACGAGGAAATATTTGTAGATGTACCAAAGAAAAATTAGTGGAAGAGAAAACGGATGGTCATGGACACGAAGCACTCACGGTTGATTTTGTGGAGAATTTGGAGAATAGAAATACATGGATGAGTAGCTGCCTATTTATAGGATGTGGAAATTCCCAATTAGATAGGATTAGGAATAGTTTAAACCCAAAATAAATAATTCACAACTTAGTTTAAATCAATCAAATCCAAATACAAATCCAAATCCAATTTAAATCTAATTAAATTTTAGTTTAAAATCGAATAGGATAAATCAAATTCCAAATATAGATATTGATTTACTATTTAAAACACATCTATAAATCAAATCAAGTTTTAAATTACTACAAAAATTTCAAAATATGTTTTCTAAAAATACTAAAATAATAATTTCGAAAATACATTATTATTTACAAATAAACTCAATAAATATTTATGAAATATTATTTATTGTTAATAACTGTTTTTACGAAAGACTTTTTATAAATAATAAATAAAATAATAATTTGGAAACTTTTGTACGATAACAAAATAATTATTATGTATATTATTCTGAAACTAAAAAAATAGAAATATTTTTTTTCTAAAATATGTACGCTCGCACATAATCGCACTCATCGAGCAAATTCGAAAAAAAAAATGAACTTTCGCGCACGACGTATAATACGACTATGCGACGTACAATACAAAAAAAAAATTAAATCAGCACCAAATTTAATAAAAAATATAGTAGAAATTTAGGGGTTTCACATCCTACCCAACTTAAAAGAATTTCGTCCTCGAAATTAAGAATTTGTAGGGGTGAGAAGACACAAGGGGTATCGATGAGGAAGCACGGTCAATTCATTGGGCGAGACAAGGAAACGACGTTTAATCAAAACATGCGTTAGAGTCGTGTTTTCAATAGTGGCAAAGATAATCGTAGATTAACGCAAGAAGGAAAATGGTTAAGATAACGCGCGATAAAGAATAGTATGGGTTCAAGTAAAATAAAATAAATTTGAGACCTTAAAGTTATGGTCTCTTGAGAGTAGGTTGAGGACACGATTAAGGGAACGAAATAGATTCACTTAAATTAAGCGATTAGAGGGTCTTGATAGGGCAAGCAGTTTAGGAAGAAGATATAGCAATATCGAGTGATAGTGGTCATAATCATTAGGAAGGCTAGAGGAAGTTCTAGTATAACGCCTTCGTCCCTCTAAAATAGGTGAAGGCGAAAGCAATGAAGAGTTCGAAGACGATGATATCGAATACGAATACGTGGTTCAAAGATGACCGAATAATTTCAAAAGAATTGTCAAGGCAGTCGTGGATGGGATCCTAAAGGCCAAGTTTAGCTATGTCCCCATCCACGTAGAATGATAGATAAAAGCGAACCAAAGTGCACTTGGTTGATCAGACCATTATGCACCGGTTCTGATTAGACAATATATTAGTGGGTGCACACCCAATAAAATATGTCATGATCAAGCTCGATAAAAAGAATAAGCTTGTAAAAACTAGGCTACATTAGCATCATTAGTCTAGATAGTAAAACTATAGGCACGAGAGATTAAGATTAAAAGAAGGCAGAATGATTCTAAGTCATACAGTCGTCCTATAGTCTTCTTGTCCAAGTCCTTGGTTGGCTAAATGGGTTAGGATCCTCTAAATTCTAGAATCTAAGTAAACTTGCTAATATAGGTCACAAGGACAAAGGGATTGCTAGGTCACAAGGCATTCTACCCAACTTAAAAGAATTAAACTAAGGGTGTTTGGGACATCTAACTTGTAGGGTCAATCTCTAGCAAGCACGAAGGGAAGATAAGAATAGGGATGGAAGGAATCAAGCAAGATGTAATTGATGAGTCAAACGGTAAATAAAATCAAGAAAAGAGGTCAAGTATGTGGATAAGATCCTAACTTCTAATCCTATACGCAGGCTTGCTTGGTACGGTAAAGTAACCAAACAATTTATCTTGACCTGCATGGGGCCACCACAAAAACATGTAACACCCCAGTCCTAAAATACGTAGGACTAGGAACGTAGACATGCCAGCTGTATTCATACGAAGTATACTCCAATATATGGAAACCTCGTATGGATACATAAGCTGTAAAATGCAATAGAACCATAACTAATCTCATCTACACAAATAAAAGAATAGAAGATATCATATAATCAACTATGAAATTGTCATGATACAATATGTTGGGCGGAGACAAATCCACTACCAACAAATAAAGAAAAAATACATGAGAAAAGAAATGAATTTGGCAAGCGAAGCGAAGACGATCCAAGCGCAATCATCCTCGAAGAAATAGAGATGGTCACGGCTAGAGCTAGAGCACCTGCGAAAGACAGGAGCACACACCTGGAGAGATAACCAGGTCCTCAGAGGGACGTAACAAGACACATAATATCATGCCATATAAACTGAATAAATATTGCTCAAATAAATAAGTCAATCAAATTATAACATGGTCCAATACGCACCTACTGAACGAGCGTACCATCCCCCCAATCAAACAAGGACAGGAGATGGTAAACTAATTCACGGTGACGTATCTTTCCATGCTAAGAATCCAATATGGTATTCGGACCCCAACAAGGTTCAATACCTTCTCATCGAAGTAGTAAGTCACACCTACAACCAAACAAGGACAAGATGTGATGAACTAATCCGCGACAAGTTATTGTTCCAAGCCACGGTCAGATACAAGTACCCAAACCAAAAGTACTCGTACCTAACGGATAAAGGTGCCTAACCGTTCTAAGTAAAATGTTGTTAAGAACAATCTTTCCTGCGCATGGCCCTGGCTGAATAGGATCGGCATAGTCCCCCCTTGCGGCACTAGAGGCCCAATCAATAAGAGCATGACGTTCCGCAGAATCGTCAGCGGCCGTCAGTAATCATGGGTCAACAACCCCGTATCTCCAACAAAGAATCCAGGTCACAAGGGAAAGTGCATCGAAGCCCATACGCTAAGGAATTATCCTCCCCACCCAATGCCTACTATGTTGTATCTACAATATTAACCTCTATAACCGCTAAGTCAAACTAGCATACAATTCTATCAGCGGTTATTCCTATCGTACGGCTTGTACGTACTGGTAGCCAGCCAATCATGCACTTTCGTGTTCTACATGCGACACACAACTTCGTGGTACAACGTGTCAAGGCCATAAATACAACACACAAAGGTGGTCCCTTAAATCTAGGTTTAATGTGTAAGAAAAATAATACATAGCAGAATATAAATGAACAGTAAGTTCTAACAGGTTATGCCATGTATCACAGTTTATTTTGCATAAAAAAATAAATAATGCATGAAATATGAGCTAAAATAAATAAACAGCAAATGGTAAGGTGTCTTACCTGGTAGGACGCCTGGTGTGCTGCGATAATCATGGTGGCATGAACTGCGACTTTGGTGCAACAATTATGCAAGGTGACCTCTGATGGTGGCACGGACAGTTCCATTGGATCCAGAAGGGTCAAATTAGTTAGGATGGACATAAGGTAGTCTAAAATTGGCGATCGAATAGGAAAGAGGGGGGTTGAGTCACGGTCGGAAGAATAAATAAAATTTGACGAATAATAAATGTATAATTTTTGAAAACTAATTTATAATACTTGAAATATGATTTATTAGTCAAAATGTGCTTCCAAAAAAATATCCAAAAATCAAAAGTCTTTTTAAGGCAAAATTGTAAGTTTTGTCAAATAATACTTTAGGCTAAAACCTATATCTTATAAATCAAAAATATTTTAGGCGAACCAAAATAATGTTAGAAAAATTATTTAAGGTTAAGAACCATATTTTGTAAAAATAAAATTTTATTAATAAGCTATACTTTTAATGCCACAAATTTATACAGCAAATGCAATTAGGGCTTCTAACCCAATGTCGAAAATATTTATTTATACTTACAATAATAACAATATATTTAGTAATAATCCTAATAATAATAATTCTTAAATATAATATATACTTACTTAATATTCTGTAAAAAAGATGATAATAACACTAATAATAATAATAAATAATAAAAAAAAAACAACAACAACAAAAAATAATAAAAATCAAACCAAAAGAACAAAAAAATCACTGTTACTCCAGTGATTTCGAAAGAAGGAGAGAGAAAAAGAGAGAGGGGAACAGAGGGGCGAGAGCGGGACGGCGCTTTTCGGCCGGCGGATGGGGACGCTCACTGCGGTGGGCCGTCAGGGGTTGACGGGAGGAGCTAGGGTTTGGGGAACCCGAAGAGGAGGAGGCGGAGGAGACTCGGTGAGGGGAGATCAGAGCGGACGGCGCGGATGGAAGAGGCGGAGGGAAGAGCTCGGCTGAGCCGGAGGTCTCACGCGCTGGCGTAAGAGGAGGCTGGGCAGCGAAGCTCGTCGGGATGGCGAGGAGACCGAACGCGACCGTTGTCGTGCTCCGGCTCCGGCGGAAGAAGTAAGAGGGGGTTCGGCGGTGGCTGTGCGGCTCGTCGGTGGGATCGTGGCGGCTAGGGCACGGCGGATCCGGCCGACGGCGCGGAGGGACGCGGTGGAGGTCTTGGGGGTCGAGCGGCGTTCGAGGTGGAGAAGACGCGGCGGCGGGTACGGCAAATCGTGGCGCTCGGGACTCGCCATGCTCGGGCATAGAAGGGGCTGACGCGGCGGCGTTGGCATGCCGCGGCGGTCGATCGCCGGCAGAGGTGAGTGATTAGGGTTAGGGTTTTATTTCTCTTCTTCTTTTTGGTGGTGATGGTGGTTGGCGTGGTCGCTGGTAGTCGTGGTCGGGCTTGGTGGTCGGGGCATGTGGTCGTACTTGGTGGTCGGGGCATGTGGTCGGGGTTGATGGTCGGATGGAGGCCGTGGTGGGTTGCTAGGGGATGGCCTTGGTGGTCGCACTAATGGTGGTGTTGCGGGTAGTGGCGATGGTCGTGAGGGGATGGCCGAGAAGTCGAGTGTGGTGGTGGTGATTCGGCGGTATGGTCGGAGAGAGATGGGGCTTGGTGGTGGTGCTGATTTTGTCGGGGTTTGCGGCGGTTTGATGGGTAGGGAGGAGACCGTGGATGGCCGGGTGCTATCGTGGAATCGAGCGAGATGGACGGGGTAGAATTAGGATTGTATCGTCGTGTCCGGGCTTGTCGGACACGACAAGAATATATTGATTATGTGTCCTACGTGACACGACGAGGACTGTGTCCGAAATATGGACACGAGGAAATATTTGTAGATGTACCAAAGAAAAATTAGTGGAAGGGAAAACGGATGGTCATGGACACGATGCACTCACGGTTGATTTTGTGGAGAATTTGGAGAATAGAAATGCATGGATGAGTACCTACCTATTTATAGGATGTGGGAATTCCCAATTAGATAGGATTAGAATAGTTTAAACCCAAAATAGATAATTCACAACTTAGTTTAAATCAATCAAATCCAAATACAAATCCAAATCCAATTTAAATCTAATTAAATTTTAGTTTAAAATCGAATAGGATAAATCAAATTCCAAATATAGATATTGATTTACTATTTAAAACACATCTATAAATCAAATCAAGTTTTAAATTACTACAAAAATTTCAAAATATGTTTTCTAAAAATACTAAAATAATAATTTTGAAAATACATTATTATTTACAAATAAACTCAATAAATATTTATGAAATATTATTTATTGTTAATAACTATTTTCACGAAAGACTTTTTATAAATAATAAATGAAATAATAATTTGGAAAGTTTGGTACGATAACAAAATAATTATTATATATATTATTTTGAAACTAAAAAAATAGAAATATATTTTTTTTCTAAAATATGTACGCTCGCACATAATCGCACTTGTCGAGCAAATTCGAAAAAAAATGAACTTTCGTGCACGACGTACAATACGACTACGCGACGTACAATTCAAAAAAAAATTTAAATCAGCACCAAATTTAATAAAAAAAATATAGTAGAAATTTAGGGATTTTACACTAGTAGCTCAAGGATACAACCAAGAAGAAGGTATCGACTACGATGAGGCGTATGCTCCTGTTGCAAGACTGGAATCCATTCGGATGCTTTGCGCATTTGCGAACTTTCAAAATTTTAAATTGTTTCAAATGGATGTTAAAAGTGCTTTTCTGAATAGATTTATTAAGGAGAAAGTTTTTGTAAAACAACCCCCTGGTTTTGAAAATCACAAATTTCTCGACCATGTTTTCAAACTCAAGAAAGCGCTATATGGCCTCAAACAAGCCCCTAGAGCTTGGTATGAACGTCTAAGCAATTTCTTGCTTGAAAAAGGTTTTTCAAAAGGGAAAATTGACACTACACTCTTTATAAAATCTTTCAAAGACACTATTCTCTTAGTGTAAATTTACGTTAATAATATTATATTCGGTTCTACTGATGAAACTCTTTGTCAAGATTTTGCTAAGTGTATGCAGACCGAGTTTGAGATGAGCATGATGGGGGAGCTCAATTACTTTCTTGGACTGCAAGTCAAACAAACATCAAATGAAACTTTCATCTGTCAGTCAAAGTATACAAAGGACATTCTGAAGAAATTTGACCTTGACAATGTCAAACCAATCGGCACTCCAATGGCTACTACAACCAAACTAGAACCAAATGAAAGCGGCAAACCGGTTGATCAACGTAAGTATCGAGGTATGATAGGCAGTCTAGTTTATTTAACTGCTAGTCGCCCTGATATTATGTTTAGCGTTTGCCTGTGTGCTAGATATCAAGCAAATCCTAAGGAATCACACATGTCCGCCGTTAAGCGTATCTTTCGATACCTTAAGGGTACCGTTACAGTGGGTCTATGGTATCCCAAATCAACATCATTTGACCTCATTGGTTACTCTGATGCTGATTTTGCCGGATGCAAGGTCGACCGTAAATGTACTAGCGGCACGTGTTATTTATTAGAAAAGGCTCTAGTCTCTTGGTTTAGCAAGAAGCAGAATTCTGTCGCACTATCCACAACAAAAGCTGAATATATCGCAGCTGGTCGTTATTGTGCACAAATTCTGTGGATGAAGCAAACCCTTGAAGACTATAACTTATCTATTATGCACATTCCTATATTTTGTGACAACACTAGTGCTATCAATCTCACTAAGAACCCCATATGTCACTCACGCACGAAACACATAGAAATTCGTCACCACTTTTTGCGTGATCATCAACAGAATGGCACTATTAATTTAGAATTTTGACACTGATCATCAGTTGGCCCATTTCTTTACAAAACCATTATTCGAGGAGCGATTCAATTTTCTTTGTCGTGAATTAGGAATTTTAGATGAAACGGTTATTCATTAAATTGGCCTGCATAATTATCGATTATGTTACGATTCTCTATGCTGACTTTGCTATGGGTACAAGCCGAAAGGGTCCTTCGGACAACAAGGCGTAAAAGCCTAAGCGACAAGGTGCACTAGTCTTCGGACTACCGCTAGCTGGGATCTGGACCCTGCAGCTACCCCATAGCAGCTTCATCATATTGATTTATGTCATAACTCCTTAGTTATTATATGGTTAATTTTTATTTATAGCCTGCCCCATTTGAAATTTCTAAATCTCTTAAAATCTTTTTGACTATTTCTTCATAATATTCTTCATATCTTGTTTTTAATTTCCTGCTTGAAGTTCTGGCCTAAAGGACCAGAACTCGGGCCGAACTCTGCCCCCATATATAGTTCGGGCCGAGTTCGGCCTCCTTGTAGCAGAACCTCGGGACACTCTCAGCCGTTGATCTTATCTTCATCTAATGGCTCATGTTTCACCCGACCAGCCGACCAAAGGGACATATATTCGGGATTGTCTCTCTCTCTCTCTCTCTCTCTCTCTCTCTTCCCTCCATTGTCTTCTTCTTACATCTCCACACATATTTCTTTCAAAACCTTAACCCTAGAAGTCTCCATTTCTTGGGAAATCTCTCTCCAAACTCAAGGAAGTCACTCTTGGAGTTCTTCTCCTCCATCTTAGGTCTATTTTGTTAAGGTATATCTCTTTCTTTCTCTTCAATCTTAATTTTTTTTCATGGCACTTAGGTTGCTTGGTAGGGGTAAGAGACAAAGGAGAAGTATTGGTAAATCCTTTACTAATCCTAACCCAAACCCACAACCTAATCCTCCACCATAACCTATTCCTCATCCTCCTCCTAACATGATCCATCCTCTTTTTAATCCTCCTCCACCCATCAATGCCGACACATACGATGACCGTATTTTTGTGTCCTTAGATGCGTCTAACGCATGGTTCGCCGACTTTTGTCATCGTAGTGTCTTTGTCGGACACCCTATTAAGTTTACGATATTTTCTGATTTTCTTCCTAACTTTCGTGACATATGTCTTGATGAACTTGTTGCAACTCATGAACTGATCTATGTGAATGCCATTCAAATGTTTTATTGCAACATGACTTATGACCGCGACCGCATCTATTCATGTGTCGTCGGTATAGACATAACTTTTGATGATTTTGAGTTAGCCGACCTTCTTGGTTTGCCCGACCCTAACACTTGGGAACGGCTTGATGATGCCCGGGACTTTGTTTTCCCCGGTGAGACCACGTTGGAAAGTTTCAAGGGTGATCTTTGTTCTCCAAATCCTTCTCCTCGAAAACTTATGGCTAAACGTCTCAATAATCATTTTTATAAACTTTATCGTATTATATTTTCTTCGGTCTTGCCAAAAGCTGGATCGACAGATAAAGTTACTTACTTTGAGATTACTGCTCTTTTCTTTCTCCACTTTTGCGTCCCCTTTAACTTTCCTCGCACGATGATGGATTGGATGATTCGTGCCAGGCCTAAACCAAAATCTTTGGTTTATACCATGTATCTTCCTTTGATTTTTCGTGCCTTTCTTGTCCCATTGGATCAGTATCAGTCCTTGCCCCCTCCTGCCTTTCTGACTAAGGCAAGGAGAACTATTGCTGCTGTAGCCTCTTCTGAGTCTGATGATGCTGAGGAACCTGACTCTCCTGTACCCTTTGCTGCTCCCGATTCACCTGCTTCCGAGTCCACTGCTACACTGGACTCTATTCAGACCATGCTTCGCGATCGCGTCCGTTTGGAGGACGCACGCTGGGCTGAGATGGATGATCGTTGGACGCAGATGGACTACCGTACCACTCTGCAGATGAGTGTGCTCTGCAACTCCATCCACGACATTCAGTACTCCATGGCCTCCCATCTGATGATGCCGATTCCGATGATGCGTGATCCGTCTCGCGACGGTTAACGCATTGACGATTCTTGGGTTCGTCGCTATCTTGATCCGACTTCTGCATTTGTGGATCCCCGTCGTACCGGTTCTGATGGTGCGGGGCCTTCCCATGCTCCTTGATGGGTATGGCTATTGTACTGCCACTGATGATTCGAACTATTTTTATTTTGGCACTATGTTTCTTTTTGCTTATGTTTTTATGTTTTTAAACTCTATGGCTCAGTTTGTTCTTAGTTAGTACTCCTACTTGCATATTCTCTTTCATTATGTGGATGGTAGTCTTATTACTTCTTTATTTTTGTCTCCATTTTTGCTGATTGTCAAAAGGGGGAGAACCATTGATATTTGTCTTAGTACTATAAATTGTGAACTATTGCTATTTGTATTAGCAATATGAATTGTGTATACTTGGATATGTATATTTGGATGAGTACTTGTCACAGGAAATATTAGTTTACGGGGGAGTACGGTTGTTCAAGTACGGGGGAGCCATAATGTGTCCAGGTATGAATATTGAGACATACAAATATCATGTTTTGTCAATTATCAAAATGGGGGAGATTGTTGACCCAAACAGGATCAGTCAACCTAATCTTGAAAATTAACAAAACAATATTTGTCATAGTCCAATTTGACACATCGAGCTCAAAATCAATCTACTCAGCTCATTGGTTCAAGATCAAAGCGGCTTGAAGATTTATTATTCTGTGTATACTGGAGTCTGTATTTTTTATTATTTTTGAGTATAGGATGATGTACGTTGGATCATACAAAGCAACTTTGGGCTAGACAGCTTTATAGGTTTACTTAGCCCAAATCCCAATTAACCCATTCATCCAAAAGCCCACTAAGAACATTCTGTCCATAGGAGATAGAGTTCGGGCCGAACTCTGCCTCCACACAGAGTTCGGGCCGAACTCTGCCCCCTAAATTACAGGATGCTGATTTTTAGGACTTGATCACTGCTAGTTGTCCAACGGCCAAAAATTTGAATTCTATATACAGAATTCTGGCCAAATTTTGCCTACCCCGAACCCTATAAATAGGCCTTGGTTTCTCTCATTTGAAACCATCCAATCTTCTCTTCTTCTTCTCTTACATAGCCTATATACTAAAGAGCCTTACCTTCCCATCCACTTAGCATTCAAACTTCCCAACCGTCCAAGTTGCTTGGTACGATCCAGCTAGAAGTTTGAAGTGCAAGAAGTTGTAAGTCACTTGAAAAAGTCTAAGTTTTGCCAAAGCGATAATTGAAAGAAGTTTGGCGTGCTCTTCTGTGAAAAGGCATGTGGTTGTAACCCTATTTCACAAATAGTGGATTTCAATCCTGAGCTAGAGTTCTCAGGCCTGGACTAGTCCTCCACGAGGGAAACCAGGTTAAAAATTTTGTTGTGTTGTGCTTGCTCTCTACTCTTTATTTTTGCATTTCTTTTACTCTGATTATTTAGTTGGTGAAGAGAATTTAAGTTTTTAATTGATCATTTTTGTTATAAACTCTATTCACCCCCCTCTAGAGTTGCCTACCTGTACTTCACCCACGGCCGCGCGCGGGCTGGACGAGTCCTCCGGCGACCTCGACGTGGTGGCCACCGTCCTCCGGGATGCGCCGCCTAGGCGTTTCATGCGTTTCGCACGGGATTCCGTCGACGCGAGCTCAGAATCAACTCAGAAATGGTATTCCGTCGCAGCGACTTCGTGCATGTTTTTCGAGAAATCCGACCGTTGGATCGGAGATTTCTTTGCTCCGTCTCAATCTCAGTATATAGATCTTTACTCCCCTCAATTTTCGTCCGTTAATTTTATCGTTTGAAATATCAAAACCGGCCACCAAGTTGACCGTTTAAATTGTATAATTTTTGGACAGTTTTGCGAAGCCAACTTCGTCGGTTCGTATCTCCTCCATCGTAGCTCCGTCTGGTGTGCCACTGGTTCCTATGCATAGCTGGTATAACCCTCTTCCTATCCCTTCAGTTTTGTTTCATTGTGAGCACGTTTGATTGGTTGAATTCGATGCCAAAGTTGGCCGTCCGAATTCGTAATTTCTAAGTTGTAAAATTCTATTTTTGAACTCGGGACTCCGGATTCAATTTTTGACACCACCAGTAGACTCGTGGCGTCGTTCTGGCATGTTTTCATATAAAGTTTGTTAGATTTGGAGGACGTGGACCCTGGCACGCATTTCAGTACAAAGCGGGACCCACAGTCCGGGTCAACGGGACTTTTTGATGCCGGCTCATCGGAATCCAATTCTGGATATACCGTTGAGTTAGTATCGTCATTCTGGACTTGTTGACATATAATTTGCTAGGTTTTAGTGGACGTTGATTCCGACACGCATTTCGGTGCAAGTCGGATACCAATATCCGGATCAACGGGTCATTTTGAGATCGGCTCATCGGAATCCAATTCTGGACATACCGTTGGGTTCGTATCGTCATTATGGATTCGCGAACATATAATTTGTTAGGTTTAGTGGACTAGTATTCTTGTACGTTTTTTGGTGCAAAGCGAGTCCGACACGGACATCGTTTTGACCCGAAATTACCTTTTAGTCCCTGTGTCCAAATTGGACATATGGATAGGCTATTCTAGCTAATTTGACCATTCTGGACATGTTGGTGATGTTTGTTTCATCATCCGACAATGTTTGTAGATATTTTCTCTGTGTACTACTTTTTATTATAATTATTTCTTATTAAGTTTGTATTTCGGAATTAGTACAATGAAACTGAGATCAGTCGATTCTAGTGATCTCACATCGCTGAAATTGGCAAGATGATCATATGGATCACTGTGATAAGATTATTAACCTTACCGTTGATTAACTTATCCAGATTTGCGTGTCGTAGGTTTCGATATACGAATAACGAGGTACAACTTGATATTTTAATTCTTAGATTAGAGTTGATCCTGTTTGACCAAGATATATGGTATCTTGGTAGGTAAATATTAGGAATAGTATGCTTCGGCTATTTTTGACCTCGGTTGACCAAGTTTGACTGCTTTGACCAAAAGTCAACTATCAGTCAACATTAACCTAGTTTGACCTAGAGTTGACCAGTTGATCAAAAGTCAACTGTAAGTCAACCTTTGACCCAGTTTGACCTAGTTTGACTTGGTTTGACTTCCTGTGACCTAGTTTGACCTAGTGTGACTCAGTGTGACCTAGTTTGACTTAGTTGGACTGAGATTGACCTAGATTACATAGCTTATATTATATAGTCCTGCCTAACACTGTTGAACCCTAATTAGCTTATATATATCTCATCTTTAGGTTTGTGGCATCACTCTGAGCATCGACCCTATTTGACAGCTCAGGACCGCAGACGAGTACATCCACTGATAGTTTTCATTGTCTTGATATCTGCTATATCCGATTCAGTTGTAATGTCTTACTTGATTTCCAGGCACGATAGTTCACGAACTAGTATATGTTGGATCATGACATGAGATGTTGTTCCTGAATTTTCTTGGTATACTGGTACATTTCCTGTCTTGTTTCATGTACTTGTATAGACACCGATTCCTAAGAGGGAGTAGCTACCCTCTTAGGGAATCCCGTGTCATGACGTGTCATGTCCAGATCCATTATACTATTCGGGGATGGAGAATTATTAGGTGCTATGTGATCAAAGCCACCCTGTCACTATATTCATGTGCTTGCGCCACTCTCACCTCACGTAGGGTGTAGCGAGATCTTATTCATGTGCTCGTTATCCAGGTTGGCCGTCATGACCCTTTCCAGTGATTTTTATGTGATTGTCGGGCCAAGTGGATAGCATGTCCTGTAACATTCTCAAGCCGATCACATAACGCTCTAATAATTTAAGGCATATTTTATATTTATTTATCATAGGAGGCTAAGTTCTGTTCAGGAAAAGGATTACAACCCCGGTCCTTGCTTGGTTTATGGGTTGTAACTTAGTTTCCGAGTAGTTCACAAGTCATCCTATATATTGTCGTCCTATTCAGTACTCACATCCTGTTATATATTTTCTGTTAGTTTTTGTCTTGTATTTCATATGTTCTACATGCTCTTATGCTATACCTTGATTGGAGGCTAAGTTCTGTTTGGGAGAAGGGTTACAACTCCAGTCCTTGTTTGGTTTAAGGGTTGTAATTCGGCTTCCGAATAGCTCCCAAGTCTTCCCATATCCTTGTCTTATATTTTACTATACTGTCTCTTATAGAATTTGTCAATTCATATGGAACTGCTATTAGTGTTTGTACTTGCTCATTTTCTTGACAAGATAACCGTTGATGTTTATAAAGTACATGTTAGCTAATTGCTCTACCTTTTACGGGTATGGCCAGGATAGAGTTTGATGAGACATTACCCCTGGAACTCCAGCAGGATCCATTAGCAGTGGATGAGACACCATTAGTTTAGATTAGTCATTTTCAATGGTATTTATTCTCTGGGTTACTGTATTTGAGATTTGGGATGTTTCTGGATTTGTGTTATCTTAGACACTTAGAACTCTATCTGGTTGTATCTCTGTGGTTTCAGTTCATTTCATATCTATCTATCTTTTATCGTATTCTACCTTAGATGTGATTGAGACTGTATTTGCTATATCACCTCCATTCGGAGTGTATATACTGTACAGGTACCTTATATATTGTTAGATGATTGACCTAGGACAGTGTTCTACCGCCGACACTGCGGCGTAGGCTGGATGTAACCATGTACTCGTGCCCCTAATCAGGGTGTGGGTCATGACACGTAAGCCTAAACTTCTAGATACATTCCATCAAACAGCTTCAAGACAATAAAGTAATTAGTTATAACGGGAATTCGATAATGCTTATGATTATTAAGAGTTATAGAAAAAATGAGACACTCACTAGAAATTTCTTTCCCAAACTGCTATGACTCCCAGCAATTGATACGATCTAAACTCTGCTCAAAATAATTGATGCACATAGTAGATCAAGAATAATTTGATCATACTTAGAAATGAATTTATGCAGGAACTTCAAATCAAAA
The DNA here is from genome assembly GCA_029216955.1 of Iris pallida. NCBI lineage: Eukaryota > Viridiplantae > Streptophyta > Magnoliopsida > Asparagales > Iridaceae > Iris > Iris pallida. Next base: position 4,981,485 of record JANAVB010008800.1, on the reverse strand, counting down.
CTCACCAGAGTTGATCTGAGCGGTTAGAAAGAAAATTCGATCGTTCGAATGATCTGAACTGTTGTCGTCGAGAACGACGATGACCGCCCGTCGATGAGGACGATCTTCCCACACTCGTCGACCGTTGAAGAGATCGAGTTTTCCCCGTACGTCGTGATCATAAAACGAATCCACCGTTGACGTCGAGGCAGAAGAACAACACTGGATGCTCAGTCGTCGTGAAGCTCTCATGCGACCGCCATGGTCAGCTGCATCGAGCTAGGTCGATCCAAGAAGAAGGAAATTGGGGAAGAAGAAGAAATTTCCAACGAATTCTTAGCAGCAAAGGAGGATGATGAGGAGCAGTATAAATAGGCCGTTCAGCTCGTTGAAGCTAGCGTGAGAAAAAAGCAAAAGGCGGGAAAACTGAGAGTTTATACTCTCTGCACTGAACGGTTGTAACAGAAATTTGAATTTAAAAAAAATAATCACCAGCACTACAGCTGTTGAAGGAAGCTTTGGAAATAAAAAGAGTGCTTCTCAGAAATAAAAGCCTACTAATAACATAGATTAGGAGGCCCATTAACTTCAATCAGCCCAAACCGGCCTAAATTATAAAAACCAAAGATATAAAAATATATTTAATATAATAAGCTCATAATGATTTCACAAAATCATAAATTAACTAACTATATAAAAATTCTTTTGAGATATTATTCTTCAAAATTCTGGGAGATGGGATTACAATTGTCATCCAATATCTGTGTCTTACTTCCATCTACTGGGTCATACTAGTAAATTTCACATGGAGCCTATACCCAAGCACTTGTACATAAGCCATCAAGGTCAAACCAACACATCTTACCTCTGTCCCCACATCCTTTAAGTTCCAATATAATACCCCCAACATATTTGTCATTATCATCAAATTGACCTCCAACAAACATATGGACAACATACTTTTTTATCCATCATATGTTATTTCCTCTGCACGAACACATAAGGATCATGCACTACAAATAATAATATATATAAAAGAAACAAATTTAACGAATCATATTAAATATACTATGGTAATTCTGTTGATTCTCTCTGTACAGACAAATCAAACACACTACAAACAAATCAAATGCGCACTACAAACAACAATAAATATAAAACAAATAAAATTATTCTCTTTGTACATACAAATTCCTCTGTAAAGACAAAAAAAGCCTAAATCTAACAACACGATTAGGGTTTTCTGGCCCGCCCACCATTCATGACGCAATTTTGAGTATCTAAACTGAATGGAATCATTTTTCTATTCCCAAATCATAATTTGGAACCACTCGTCTCAAAAGACTAAGAAAACTAGGGATTAGGTACAGGGCCGGGCCGAAGGGTTGGATTGCCCTATCCGAAGCTAATTATTATTGTCCCATGACCCTTATTATGAGCCGGTCCTAGGGGTCATCCGTGACCTCGGTCTTTGGTGGAATCACGCTGGTTGCCCTAGCATAGGGGGGTTGCCCAAGCCTGAAGTCTTTTACGACTTACCCCAGCAGGCCCTGCTTGGGGATGTTCCTATTCTTATTGCTCCAAATGGATAGTCGAATAAGATTTCCATATGAATCTCCACTAGAATCGGGGAATTGAAGGGGAATTAGATAATTGGGAAAGGATTTAGATTTTTAGGTTTCGGGAAGAAAGGGACGAGTTTATGGAGAAAACTTTTAGGTTTTTTTTCCTGTTATATTCTTGGATAAAATGGTCAAGTCATTGCAAAATTTTACTTATTTCACGCATGTACAAAAAACACCCTTTCGGGTGTTAATTAAGCCTGGGGTTTTTAAAGCCATGGGTCTTTAACTGCAAAAGTGCAAATCTAAGAAGGATTTTTTTGCCCTTTACCCCTTGTTAGAGTTTCTATAGATTTTCATCTCTAGACACTACCCACCCATTTCTTGCTATAATATTACAACTATACCATTCCCTTTTCCTATTAATTAATTTAATTGTTTAATTAATCATTAGTTAGATTAGAAAAGTAATTATTAGAAATTTGTATTTTGGAAAAGTAAATTTGAACTAGAAAACTTTTATTTATGGAAATCAGGGGTTACAATTAGTGCAGAGCAATGCTAGGATGATATCCTCCTTGGGTTCCGACAATACTTGATTATCAGCATTGAAAAAGAAACACCCTCCAGTGCCTTCGGCGTCAACACCGTCTCTACAGCCATCACAACTTTTATGGGAAGTCATGGAGCAGATCGCAGTGTTGTTTCGCAATGTTCCTCCTCCTCTCCACCAGTAGCCCTAGCTTGGACGAATATTTCATGAGTTTGTGTGTCGATCCTAGTTGGGTCTCTTATTTCATTTTTATTGTATTAGGATGTTGTTGTATCAGAGAGTAATTTTATCCAACATTATGGTTGGTTATGTACATTATGGTTGGTTTATGTATTGTACATTATGGTCAGATATGTATTGCATCATTGTTTTTTTTCCTTATATTCTATGTTTATGTATTATATATTATGTGATATATTTATATATATCAAGATTTGTATATATTATGTGATATATTTTTATTGTATCAAATATGTTGTTTTTTTCCTTTTTTTAAAATTAGCGATATTGAGCAACGTTCAACGACGCAAACAATATGTCGCTAACATGTATCAGAACGTCGTTATACGTATCAATACGTCGCTAAACGTTGGTGAACGTCATTAAAACTGGAAAGTGTAGCGATGTTCAACGACATATAGGCCATCGCTAAATGTTGTAGATAATCGCTAATATGCTAACGGGACATTCTTTGTCATGTCATCAAACCACATCACTAACCTCCTTTAAGTCGTTATTTTGTCATTGTTTTGGCGACAAACAACAACTAAATATAAGTCGCTAAATTAGCAACGCCTACTCAGATATCGCCCAACGTTACTAAAACTGGAAAATCTAGCGATGTTGTAGGAGTCGCTAAATACGTTATCAGTGTGAATTTGGTGATTCAACGACTAATGTTTTTGCGACTTGTCATAAGTCGCTAAACGTTATTAGCACGTTTATTTAGACACTATCGACATTTTTTAGTGTCCTAGTATTAGGGGTGTCAACGGATGCTTATCGGTACGGACATGGCAATATCCGTATCGTATTTGAATTTTTTTTGTAATATCCGAATCTGATCCGATTTTCGAACGGATCTCTCTTTTGACACTTTGAATTCGGATCCATCTAGTTTAACGGATATCGGATAATATCTGAACCGATTAGCTAAAAAAATTCGAATGCTATTATTCGAATATCCAAAATATGAAATATTAAAAATTTAGTTATTATTCGAATATCCGAAAACCAAATTCAATTGCTCTACATATTTGAGTCATTTCTTCTTATGTTGCAAATTGTAATTAATATATATTACTATTATATATAAATTATATTATAACTAAGTTATATAAATGTCAGTTGAGAATAAAATCATTTAATCTTCTCTATTAATTGATATATATTACATATACATTATACTATAAAATATATAAAATTTTGGACATCCGAATTCGATATCCAAAATTTGCAATTTAAAGTCGGATCGGATATTAACGGATTCGAATACCTTAATATCTGAATCCGTATCCGAAAAAAAAAAAGATGATATCTAAAAATATACGGATATCCGAATTCGATATCCGAAATTTTGAAAAATATCCAAAAGTTCGGATACGAAATCGAATCGGATTTGAATTTTCGACTATCCATTGACAAGCCTACCTAGTATGACTTGTTTTAGTAGTGAATGACTACGTAGGGAAGATATTGTAGGAGAAGAGAATGTAAAACTTTGACCAAAAAGCCCTCTTCAATTATAGATGGAGAATCTAACCGTGGTAATCCAACAGTCGAATTTTTGTAAAATTTTAAAATAAAAAATAAAACAAAGAATGAGCTAGTCCGACTGACACATTGCTCGATTTTTGTTAGGAAATGCATGTTGGAGTTTTGGTTTTTTTCCTTTAGAAAAACTTTAGTCCCACATCGGAAAAAACAAAGAGATTGTATCTCTATATATTAGCTTTGCTATTATTGGAGATGCACATGTGGTGTGGAGGTGCACATGGGTTTGCCATGTGGGGTTATTTTTCTAATGGGAAAAAGGCTAAAATCAACAATTAAAGCATTCATGCTTTTTGCTCTTGGGAAATTTATTTCCATGGGAGCTAAGCCCCGTAGGGACTTAGCGACTCGGGCTCGGGCTCCGCCTCAGACTCGGGCTCAAGGGCTCATGAGGCGTTTTGTTGGCGCACTTTGCACTTAGCACGTCAGCATCGTCGCTAGGCGCATAGTGCGCTTAAGTTGCGCGGCCCGTTACGCAGCCCAGTGTGCGCAGCGTACGCAGTGTGCGTAGAGTGCGTAGTGTGCGCAGGTTGCGTAAAATGGCTGTGTGCGTAAAGTACAAATCATGCTGGTTACGTGAGTGGCACAACTTGCGGCAGAATGTGTCATTACATGTTCTGAGCGGTTGCTCCATGTTCGGGGTGGTTATTACCACGTCCCTAACATTGTGCTAACCGGGCAGTTGTTACAGGGGCCTATATAAGGTCTCCTCCTCTCTCATAGTTAGTAACTTATATACAAGTAGTAGACAGAAGAAAGATATTGTACCAGCGTTGAGTTTTGCACGGGAGTTTGTGTTCATCCGAGGAGTCAGAAGAGCAAGAGTGTTCCAAGTTCTCAGACGAACTTGCTGGTTCCTGGAAGCTATTCGTGTGGGATGAATAAAGCTTTGAGCAACGGTGATCATTCACCCCAGCAGGAGTTTTTCCATCTTTCGCCTGTCACCTTCTTTGTTGGTATTATCAGGATTCTATTAGCGCACCTCCGGTGAAGTGTTTGCGTTCATATTATCAGAATTCTATTAGCGCACCTTCTGTGAAGTGTAGCACTAGTGGAATTTCTCTTACGTACCTTCTGTGAAGTGTTACGTTCTGTGCACCTTCTGTAAAGTGTAGCACTAGTGGAATTTCTCTTACGTACCTTCTGTGAAGTGTTACGTTCTGTGCACCCTCTGTGAAGTGTAGCACTAGTTGAAATTTCTCTTATGTACCTTTTGTGAAGTGTTATGTAATAACGATTGTTTGTACAATTATTACAAAATTTTAGTTTTCCATCGAAAAATTGTGCCCCGGCACTAACAATCTCAAAGCTTTATCGCTACGATAGAAAACGTTAATGTTTCACTCTTCAATTCTGACTTTTGTAAGTTAGAAAAGTTTGATGGAGAACACTACCAAGTCTGGAATGTTGGCCCAATGATTATATTGTGTTTTTGAATATGGCTAATCAGTTAAGTTTAACATAATGATGTCACTAATATTCATATACTCACTATCATGTTGCTACTTAAACTTAGCATTGTCCTAATTGTCCTATATTATATTGCTATGCTTGTATCGTACTGCAACATATTTTGTTGGCCTAACATGCTATCATGTTGTTACTTAAACTTAGCAATGTCCTAATTGTCCTGTATTATATTGCTATGCTTGTATCGTACTGCAACATATTTTGCTGGCCTAACATGTATTTGTAGACATGCAGTAAGCATGATCAAACATGATCAAACAGGACATAGGCAATGAAGAATTAATGATGGAGCGAAGACGGCGTCATACAAAAAGATTTCTCCGAACCGCCTAGCGACCTATCCGGGGCCTCGCATCGGGGGTTCCGCTGCCCGGTCAGCGGACAGGGGTCGAGGGGGGCAGCGTCCCCCGTCGGGGGTTCGGGGGCGAAGCCCCCGAAAGGTATTCAGATTTTCAGATCTGTATATCTTTGGACGACTGCTGTCAGAGAAAAAGACGTCTTCAGGGCTGCTCAAATATCAGAAGAAAGACATCATCAAAGGGCTCTTGGTTTTCCTACTTGTTCCAAGTCTGTAATTTTCAATTTATTGAGTCTAGGAGAATGTGTATGTTGAGTCGCACTGAGTCATCTCAACCCCTAGCATATCTCTCCAAAGCTCTACCATACAACAGACCAATTCCTGAACCAAGCCCAAGCTCCACAAAGTCCAAAAGCCCAATGGACCAATTCTGTCTGCTGGAGACAGAGTTCGGGCCGAACTCTGCCTCCACACAGAGTTCGGGCCGAACTCTGTCCCCTGATTTCCAGCACCCTGATTTTTAGGGCCTGCTTGCTACAAGCTGTCCAACGGCCAAAAATTTGAATTATCCATACCGAATTCTGGCCGAATTCTGCTTGTCCCGAACCCTATAAATAGGCCTTGGTTTCTCTCATTTGAAACCATCCACTCTTCTATTCTTCTTCTCTTACATAGCCTATATAGTCAAGAGCTTTACTCTTCCAATCTACTAGCCATAAAACTTCCTAAGCCCCAAGGTGCTCAAGTGCGATTCAGCTAGAAGTTTTTATGCAAGAGTTGAAAAGAAAAGTCACTTGGACAATTCTAAGTCGCTTGGAAAAATCCAAGCAAATCGCCACTGCGATCCTCTGTAAGAAGTTGACGTGCTCTTCTGAAGAAAAGGCACGGGTTGTAAACTACTATTTCACAAATAGTGGATTTGAATCCTGAGCTAGAGTTCTCAGGCCTGGACTAGTCCTCCACAAGGGAAACCAGGTTAAAACTGCTGTGTTTGCGTATGCTCTTCTGATCTTTATTTACTTCCACATTTTCTTCTGATTTATTTACTATCTTGATAGTTATTTTGTGGAGGTGATATAGAGTTAATTTTTATTTGGTGATTATCGACACAAACTCTATTCACCTACCTCTAGAGTTGCCTACACCTGTGTTTTCATAGAAGATGAAGGTTTATCTCACCCTTCAACTCAAAGACATAGATCACGTGCTTCTGGAGGAAGAACCTACTGTTCCAGATGTTGGGTCTGCTGCCGTAATCACCGCGGCTACTAAACTGCAAGCAAAATGGAGAAGGGAAAATAGTATTTGCAGGCTGCTTATCCTGAATGCTATGGAAGATTTCCTTGCAGAATCCGATTCTAAGAAGACTATCGCTAGAGACATATGGGAGTCTCTAGAAAAACTCTATGAAGAAAACAAGAACCGCAGTAAAATCTTTGTGGTTGAAAGATATCACAAGTGGTTATTTGAGGACGAAAAGTCTATGCTGCCGCAGGTGAAGGAGTTCCTGAAACTGCGACAGAAGTTGGAAGACGAGGCGATGCCCCTTTCCGACAAGTTTGTTCTTGGAGGGATTGTCTCAAAGCTCCCCGCTGGGTGGAGCAAGTTCTATGTAAACATGCATAGGAAGAAGCTTGAGATCAGCCTTGAAGATCTCTTGCAGGAAATCTATGTTGAGGACCAGATGCGGGCTCAACTGAAGGTGGACACACTGTCCAAGCAATTGGCTAACGCCAATCTGGTTCATACCAAGGAACCAAGGGGAAAGCAGGCGGCTTCCCACAGCAAGAAGAAGGACCCTGACAATCTGAAAGTCAATAGAACTTCTTTCAAGAAAAAAAAAAGCCAAAGTCTCAGATGCCTTGCTTCAAGTGTGGCAAAAAGGGCCACTTTAAGAATGAGTGCAAAGCAAAGACCAAGCAATCAGAGCAAGGAGAGCCTAGTAAGGTATCTATGATCACTGACGTTGTTGCTATGATTGTGCAGGTTGATGCGGTAAGGACTGATTCTGACTGGTGGGTAGACACTGGAGCCTCCTGCCATGTCTGCTCCAGTAAGGAGTGGTTCACCACCTACACACCTACTTCTGAAGTGGTTATGATGGCGAACCAGGCATAAGCCGAAATGCTCGGGATTGGGACGGTGGTGTCGAAGCTGACTTCGGGGAAGTCTCTGACGCTTCAAGGCGTGAAGCACGTACCTGCTATCGCCAAGAACCTGATCTCAGGAGGCCTACTCTGCAACGCATGCCTCAGGATGGACATCAATGCTGGCCAGATGGTGATGTCTATCAAGGGAACATATTTCGGGAAAGCTTTTTATACCGAAGGAATGTTCAAGATTCAGCTTGTAAATCAGTCCAATGTAATTAATGTAATTAATGAAGTCACTCCTTCTGCTTATACTCTTGAGTTGTGGCATAATAGGCTAGGACATGTTTATTGTAAACGAATAAACAGAATGTCTAGTCTAGGACTTATCTCCAAATGTGGGGATAAGGTAGAGAAATATGAAGTTTGTGCTCAAACGAAGATCACAAGGAAACCCTTTCCTCGGGTTAATCGAAGTACAGATCTTATGCAGTTGGTACACTCTGATATCTGTGACTTCAAACAGTTCTCTACAAAGGCCTGGATGAAGTATTTCATAACCTTCATCGATGACTTCTCAAAGTATGCGTTCGTCTACTTGCTGAAGGCTAAAGACGAAGCATTTGAGAAGTTCAAGGAGTTCAGAGCCGAAGCTGAGCGGCAGACTGGACAACAACTCAAAAGAATAAGAAGTGATAGAGGTAGGGAGTACAGGTCTCATATTCGCATCGTTCTGCAAAGAACATGGAATTGTCAATGAGACTACGGCTCCGTACTCTCCTCAATCAAACGGAGTAGCAGAGAGAAAGAACAGAACGTTAACAGAAATGATTAACTCAATGTTGTTGACTGCTGGCCTTCCTAAGTGCTACTGGGGTGAAGCTGCATTGACGACCACTTTTATTCTAAATAGAGTGCCTCATGCAACTTCAGATGTTACTCCTCATGAACTCTGGTTCAAGGTCAGACCTAACTTGAATGTCATTCGAGTGTGGGGGTGTCTGGCATATGTCAAGCTTCCAGATATGAAGATTCAGAAGCTTGGGACAAGGACTACTAAGACGATCTTCTTGGGGTATGCCGAGAAGAGTGATGCTCGGAGATTTCTTGATATTGAGTCAAATCATATCATTGAATCTCGCGACGCAGAATATTTTGAAGATAAATTTGCAAGGCACAAGAATATTGTACTTGCGGATGTACCGGAGAACAATGAGGGTGCGCAGCAAACTGAAGTCTTCAATGAAGATGTGGTCCAAGAAGATGTTGTTGAAACATCGATTGAACCAGAACAAGCTGAGCCGTCAGCTAAGCGTGTGAGGAGACCAAAGGACTTCGGAAGTGACTTTGTCACCTATCATGTGGAAGCAGATCCGCTTACCTATGATGAGGCGATGAAGACCAGAGACACAGTTTTCTGGAAGGAGGAAATTGATAATGAAATTGATTCCATCATCTCAAATAACACTTAGGTGTTGGTTGATCTTCCTGAAGGAGCGAAACCCATCGGATATAAATGGATCTTCAAGAAGAAGATGAAAGCAGACGGAACTATTGACAAGTTCAAGGCTAGGTCGGTAGCCAAGGGGTTTTCTCATAAGCAGGGAATTGACTATTTTGACACGTATGCTCCAGTTGTCCGGATGACCACCATCAGGATGTTGATTGCTCTTACAGCTATACATAAGATGGTGATACATCAGATGGATGTGAAAACGGCTTTCCTAAATGGCGAGCTGACCGAAGAGATATACATGCAACAACCAGAGGGATTTGTCGTTAAGGGTCTTGAAGACAAAGTCTGCAAGTTGGTAAAATCTTTGTACGGTCTTAAACAGGCTCCCAAGATGTGGCATGAGAAATTTGACAAGGTTATAAGGTCAAATGGCTACATGGTCAGCGAGACGGACAAGTGTGTTTACACGAAGTTCGATGATGGAAGAGGTGTGATCGTTTGTTTGTATATGGACGACATGCTTATCCTAGGTACGGATATGAGCTGTGTCACAGAAACAAAGAGGTCCATCTCGAGCAAGTTCAGTATGAAGGACTTGGGGGAAGCTGATGTGATCTTAGGGATCAAGATCATCCGGACAGACACTGGACTAGCGCTGTCACAGTCTCATTATATTGAGAAAATGATCACTCGTTATGGGTATCGGGATCTTCCAGGGATCGATACGCCGTACAGATGTGATCTGAAGCTGAAGACTAATTCAGGGAAAAGCGTCAGGCAGCTGGAGTATGCAAGTGTAATCGGGAGTTTGATGTATGCTACTACTGCCACAAGGCCTGACATAGCTTTCGCCGTGGGAATGAAGAGTCGTTTCACGAGCAACCCTGGTGTTGAACACTGGAAGGATGTGAAACGGGTTATGAGATATCTCAAGAAGACTCAGACATATGCAATGTACTACAGCAGAGATCCGCAGGTAGTGGAAGGCTTCAGTGATGCCAATTGGTGCTCAGATTTGGAGAGCGAGAGGTCCACAGGTGGATATATTTTCACAATGGATGGAGCTGCTATATCATGGAAGTCGAAGAAGCAGTCAATGCTCTCGCAGTCATCCATGGAATCTGAGTTCTTTGCACTTGATACCGCAGCCGAGGAAGCAGAATGGCTTCGGGAGCTCATGTATGATCTTCCAGTGGTTGGGGCGCAAATACCGGCAATACCGATATACTACGACAACCAGGCGACTGCGATAGTGGCATCAAATGACCTTTTCAACGGAAAGAAGAGGACTGTGCGGTTAAAGCACAGGGCAGTACACGATCTTATTAAGAGAGGTGTAATTACAGTAATTGATGTTCGGAGTCAGGAAAACCTGGCGGATCCGTTCACTAAGGGCCTCAAACGCCAGCTGGTCGATGACTCAGCATGTAAAATGGGCTTGAAGGTATTTTGATATTAATTATTGTATTCCTACCATAAAGTTTTATGTTATTAGTTCAAGGATTTATCTACTAGGCATCTAGCTTTTGGTTCAAGGGAGGACCATTAACTGGAAGAATATCAGGAACGGTGGGTACATGTTCTATTGGGCATGGAGAGGTTACGGACCTACAACCACTATTGTCTACTGTTGTTTTCTACGAAAAACGGTTCATGTGGGAAGGTTGGCTTAATTGCCTTAATGAGTTCTCAGGTAGAGTGAATGCCTGGTGTGCTTTACAGGAAGCACGGTAGAGCAGCACTACAAGGAGTGAAACTCCATGCTACAGTGGGGTGACTCCACGATGAGGTTCCTATATGTGGGGTGCTGCCCAGGAATAGGATAAAGCCTCGGCTTAGCAGGCCAAGTCACAGCGGCGTAGCACCGCAAATGGGCAGTTAGCCTAATGATGTATGTTAAAAATAAAGAGGGGTGTAGTCAGCACTACAAAAAGGAGGAGTTCCTCATGTTACAGTGGCACGACACCACGATGAGGTACCCGGTTAGGGATAAAGCCTCGGCCTTGCAAGCCATGTCGTTGCAGCGTAACACCGCAAGGGAGCCTAAGGCTTCATGCTGGGTAGTTTGGCACTACAAAGAGACGGTTGCCTCATGCTAAAGTAGTATGACACTACGATGAGGTTCCCGGTACGGGGTAAGGCCTCGGCATTAAGCCATGTCATAGCGCGTAGCACCGCAAGGAAAGCGCAAAGCGCTTCATGCCATGTCTCTTTATAATGAACTCACCTATAGTGTATGGACAGAGATATCAGGCCATCTCTTGAGGGTAAACTTGTAGACGCCCAAAATTATACACTGAAACCAGGCTGGCACAGGGCCTTTAATGTGTAGCCAGGATCACATGTAACTACATTATGTGAGTGGAAAGAATTTCAGCTATGATGCAGAATTCAAGGCTTAGTCCGTTCTTGTATTATAGTCTGATTTTTGACCCATGCGGGAAGATTCAAGTCGTCAGCGACATCTCTCCTAATGCATGATGGACAGTTACTGTGGGGAACACTTATACCCATATATAGAGATATGTGGGGGATTGTTGGAGTTTTGGTTTTTTCCTTTAGAAAAACTTTAGTCCCACATCGAAAAAAACAAAGAGATTGTATCTCTATATATTAGTTTTGCTATTATTGGAGATGCACATGCGGTGTGGAGGTGCACATGGCTTTGCCATGTGGGGTTATTTTTCTAATGGAAAAAAAGCTAAAATCAACAATTAAAGCATTCATGCTTTTTGCTCTTGGAAAATTTATTTCCATGGGAGCTAAGCCCCGTAGGGGCTTAGCTACTCGGACTCGGACTCGGACTCGGACTCGGACTCGGGCTCGGGCTCGGACTCGGACTCAAGGGCTCATGAGGCGTAATGTGGCGTTTTGTTGGCGCACTTTGCACTTAGCACGTCAGCATCGTCGCTAGGTGCATAGTGCGCTTAAGTTGCGCTCGTTGCGCGAGCCAGTTGCGCGACCACGTTACGCGGCCCGTTACGCGGCCCATTACGTGAGCCCAGTTACGCTGGCCCAGTTACGCAGCCCAGTGTGCGCAGCGTGCGTAGCGTGCGTAGCGTGCGTAGAGTGCACATAGTGCGCAGTGTGCGCAGTGTGCGCAGTGTGCGCAGTGTGCGCAGGTTGCGTAAAATGGCTGTGTGCGTAAAGTGCAAATCACGCTGGTTACGCGAGTGGCACAACTTGCGGCAGAACGTGTCATTGCATGTTCTGAGCGGTTGCTCCATGTTCGGGGTGGTTATTATCACGTCCCTAACATTGTGCTAACCGGGCAGTTGTTGCAGGGGCCTATATAAGGTCTCCTCCTTCTCTATCACAGTTAGTAACTTATATACAAGTAGTAGACAGAAGAGAGGTATTGTACCAGCGTTGAGTTTTGCACGGGAGTTCGTGTTCATCCGAGGAGTCAGAAGAGCAAGAGTGTTCCAAGTTCTCCGACGAACTTGCTGATTCCTGGAAGCTATTCGTGTGGGATGAATAAAGCTTTGAGCAACGGTGATCATTCACCCCAGCAGGAGTTTTTCCATCTTTCGTCTGTCACCTTCTTTGTTAGTATTATCAGGATTCTATTAGCGCACCTTCGGTGAAGTATTTTCGTTGATATTATCAGAATTCTATTAGCGCACCTTCTGTGAAGTGTAGCACTAGTGGAATTTCTCTTACGTACCTTATGTGAAGTGTTACGTTCTGTGCACCTTCTGTGAAGTGTAGCACTAGTAGAATTTCTCTTACGTACCTTCTATGAAGTGTTACGTTCTGTGCACCCTCTGTGAAGTGTAGCACTAGTTGAAATTTCTCTTACGTACCTTTTGTGAAGTGTTACGTAATAACGATTGTTTGTACAATTGTTACGAAATTTCAGTTTTCCATCGAAAAATTGTGCCCCGGCACTAACAATGCACAAGTCCAGATAGCATTATATCTGTATAGAAATTGTCAAAATCTTGCCCCACAACCAATTTCCTCTAAGTTTGTCTCCCTTCAGAATTTGTTTGTTATAGTAAACTTTTTCTAAATTCGTCTCCCTACAGAAAATTTTGTTATTTACAACTTACAAGGTCAGTCAAACATCAAAGATTACTTTGCCAATGTGTATAATATGTGTGTGTAAGATGGAACATCCAAGAAGCTTATTTTAATTCAAAATTTTGCCTAGAGAGCATCAAAATTACTTGATATTACTCTAAGACCACAAATTTTTGACAAATTGTATTTGAAGACCCAAAACGCCATCGGAACGACGTAGCAAATGATTTATATGTTAAAAATTGCAATCAAGATATACGTCCTTCAGAAGGACATATTATGCAAAGAAAAAAAAACCTTCCAAAGGTCGTTTTTCGTGCATATATTATTATTTTTTACTGTTGCTTTCCACATAGACGAGAATGAAATGAGTAGTCTTATACATGCACATAACACATATACACATTAACCCATATGCAATTTTTAATTTTTAGCATTATACAGCTTTTTATGTATCATGTTGTTATAAAGGCATATATGTATATATATTTACATTGTAAAAATATATAACTAGTGGATAGCCGTTGGATCATCGAGCATAATTAAAAATAAATTATTTATCAGAAAAACGTCCTTCAGAAGGACGTTATCTACACATTCTTAATTAACTGCATATTAACTGAGTGGAAAGGATTAATGCACGTTAATAAAGGTTCGTGCATAGAAAACGTCCTTCTGTAGGTGGGTTTCTTATCATAATTTTAGCAAACTTTGTGCTCTTAGATCAATTTTATGAAACTTTGATGCTCGCTACACAAATTTTTGTTTTGAATTTGGACCATCTCGTCTCCAGGAGTTCTTTTGGAAATTCCATTCCCAAATTTATCTACTCCAATAAGTTTTAACTATTATTCCTGGAAAAGTTGTATCTTTACAATTTGGATCCCCTTGTCTAAGGTCTCCTTTGGTTCGCAGAAAGGAGAAAGGAATCAATTTCTTGATGTTTTATTTCCTTTGAAAAACTACAATTTTTATCGATTTTCCTTTCCAAGTGTTTGAAAATGTCAAAAAAATTGGAAGAAAAAGTGAAAAATTGGAAGATAAAGGTGGAAAAGTGAATCTTTGTATGGATGAATGGAACTATTTTTCTTTCTAGTTTTCTTTCCATTGAAAATTAGTTTATCTTTCCTTTTCAATTCCTTGGCACCAAAACATAGCTTTATTTTTTTTACAACCACATAATTTTGCGAATGAAACCAGACCTAAGTCCCGTACACGGATGTTGACGTTGTGTTTGGGGCCGGGAATCTGGGATTGCAAGTTAATTATAACTAGCATACATGTGCCTCGCATGTATTTTATTTTTTTTAATTAACTTAAGAAGCCTACTTAGGGAAATAAAAAAACAATCTTCTTAATTACTAAGTTGTCCTTATTAAAATTAATAAATTATTTTAATTAGTACAAATATGTAAGAATATTTTTGGGATAAAAAATTCACGGTGAAGCCTAACTTTTGGCATTCAATTATGCTATTTGGCTCCCAAAAATTTTGGATGATACCATTTTCCATTATGTGGCATCTGACATGGCAAGTGACATGGCAGCTGACATGTCATGTTTTAACCCAAAAAATTAATTACCCAAAAAGTTTTATTGTTAATGTTAATGTTAATGCTAATTTTAATTTAATGTTAATATTAATTTTAATGTTAATGTTAATATTAATATTAATATTCATGTTAATCTGATATTAATATTAATTTAAACATTAATTTTAATGTTAATGTTAATGTTAATGCTAATTTTAATTTAATGTTAATGTTAAAGTTAATATTAATATTAATATTAATGTTCATGTTAATTTGATATTAATTTTAATATTAGTTTTAGTGTTTAATTTTGCCATGTCAACTGTCATGTCATCAGCCATGTCATATGTCACATAATGGGAGATGATATCATCCAAAAAAATTGGGAGCCAAATAGCATTTTTGTTTGGCATTATATAGTAGATTAATGAACCATTTTAATTAGTACAAATATGCAAGGGTATATTTGGAAGAAAAAAATTCACGGTGAAGCCTAACTTTTGGCATTATATAGTAGAATAGACTAGCATATATGCACGTATCTTACACGTACTTTAATATTCTTTTAATTAACTTAGGAAGACCAAAAGACATTCTTCGTAATTACTAAATCGTCCTTATTAAAATTAATGAACAACTTTAATTAGTAAAGATATGGAAGGGTATTTTTGGAAGAAAAATTTTACGGTAAAGCCTAACTTTTGGCTTTATATAGTAAAATAGATTAATGAACCATTTTGATTAGTAAAAATATGTAAGAGTTTTTGGAAGAAAAAAAAATTTACGAAGAAGTCTATCTTTTGGCATTATATAGTAGAATAGATATTATGTTGATTAACCCCTACTTGTACAGCCTGTTATGTTCTTTTTTATCTTCCTAAGACCATCTTCAATGGTGATTTTTAAAATTGAGTTCTTATCCTACTTGGTATTGTACTTTAAGAAGATTTTCATCCTAGTTGAAAGAGTTTCTACATAGAAATTGTAGACATACAAAAATGTTCTTCTTCATTTCTATCCTATGTGTCAGATAGTAAAATGACCAATTTAATGGTGTGGGGTCCAATAATAATTGTTATGAAAGACAGAAAAATTTCTATGAGAGTTTCTACATGTGAAAATTCTCATATAAAATTTTTATCCTATATCATTGCCACATAGTATAAAAATGATGATAAACTTTTTTTTAAATAGAATTCTTCCATAGAAAGAGAGAAAATAGACCTCCACAACTGAAGTCGCGGAGAAGATGACAGCGAAGTGTAGAGATCGACAAGAACAAAGCCTGGTTAATGTCCCCATCCCAATGCATCCCATGTTGTTACTAACTGTTTTTCTTTCCTAATCCCTGTTGACCGCATAATCTAACGACACCTCTCTATTCGTACCCAAAACTTCTCTTCTGAAACAAACATTTCATGAAGCATATGCTTAATTTATTTCGCAGCGCCATTATATAGTACTTAATAGTCTTATTGCCACGAGGAAGTGTCCGGCTGAGAGTGAATTTTATATGCCACCCCTCGTGTTCAAACCATAGTGCAACTGCTCTCGTTCCTCCTCTTGGGCTCTCTCCAGACATGGCCGCTCTGGATAAGCCAGACAAGTTATCGAATTTGGACAATCTCTCTGGTCAGGACAACCTTCCAGACCTCTAGATCCCCATCTCTTCGCCGATAGAGCTTCCGTGGTCCACCACAATTCCTCTCTGTCTATTGAACTAGCAAACCACCGGACCCACATTTTGAGTTATCACTGAAAAAGCCTTGAGTAGCTCAAAGAGAGAAACTCGAAGTCCGAGTTCCAGGATGCTGTCAGAATCGGAGGCTTCGATGTCGCTGCTAACCTCACTCGCCATCAATTTTTTTGATACATTGTTTTGGACTCAAGGGTAATGGACAACCAAATTTAACTCCGACTAGGATAACCCAACCCCCGGGCCGGCCCTGCCTCCAGATCACTCTCTCCTATGCTTGCATCGAGCGAGCACGAAAGAAGAACAGAGCGAGTCAATGCATGCAGCTGAGCGACAAGCTCGATCCTTCCCTTGTTGCTCTGCAGCACCTCATGTTGGTTTTTGGCCTCTTTGGTTTAGAACTTTAGTCCCACATCGGCTAGGCCAAAACAAATGTATCTCTATATATTAGCTTTCCTATTTTAGATATGCACATGTGGTGTGGAGGTGCACATGGGTGTGCCATGTGGGGTTATTTTTCTAACGGAAAAAAGGCTAAATCAACAATTGAAAGCATTCATGCTTTTTGCTCTTGGGAAATTTATTTCCATGGGAGCTAAGTCCCGTAGGGGCTTAGCGACTCGGACTCGGACTCGGGCTCATGGGCTCATGAGGCGTAATGTGGCATTTTGTTGACGCACTTAGCACGTCAGCATCGTCGTTAGGCGCATAGTGCGTTTTAGTTGGGCTCGTTGCGCGAGCCACTTGTGCTGCCACGTTGCGCGCCACAGTTTGCGCGACCAGGG
Source organism: Iris pallida (assembly GCA_029216955.1). Lineage (NCBI taxonomy): Eukaryota > Viridiplantae > Streptophyta > Magnoliopsida > Asparagales > Iridaceae > Iris > Iris pallida. The sequence goes on along the minus strand of JANAVB010008800.1, from coordinate 4,964,265 downwards.
TGCGCGTCAGGGTGCGTGCCAGGTTGCGCGCCAGGTTGCGCATGTCACGCCCCGACCCGGAAAATCGCTCGTCCTCGCTAGATTTTACCCGAATCATCGTCCTCGCTGGGACGTGATGCCGCACGAGCCTGGAGTTGCGCTCGTGCAAGGCAAGTAACAGGTTCACACAGAACTATCTCAATTTGATAACATAAGCAGCGGAGAAAAACAGAGTATACAACAAGAATCTCTTTTATTCATAATGAACTGAAGGTTACAAAAGCACTGAATAGCCCAACATATATGCCAATTGGCTACAGCGCTCATGATCTTTCTAGCTCACAAAGGATTACATTGTTCCATATATTATGCCTCTGTATAGCCACCAAGTAGTCTTCGGCCGAACATCTCCATGTCGCAAGTCCGAACGCCTATGCGGTAGCTCCTCTTGAACGCCAAGGACTCCATACCTCGGCACGTCCAAGCCAAGCCCCGTCCCGAGCCGATCATAACCTGAGCCTGCACATAAACTAGTGGGAGATTAGTGCTTTCGTCCTCGCTTCGCACTGATCAAGACCCGCTCGCACCCAAACCAAACACTTAATCATTTAGTGAAACATGCATCTTAATTGGTGATCTTTCTACTTAGCCTTAGGATCAGTTTCAGAGCAATACTTAAACATAGCACATTATCAAAAATGTGTTCCATACCGTGTTCCTGCAGCAGATACAGTTAGACATAATCTGAAACATAACATAGTGTTTCGTGCTCATCCCGTTCCTCTTTGCCTAGCCTGCCATGGTTAGAACTTACATAAGCAATCATACGATTCGTGCAACCGACCAATCATAAACGTAAACATATGAATAATGGGTGACAGGCCCTGTGCCTGCACCCAGCTCTCATCTCAGCCCACCGGCCCTATCTATATGAAGGTCACGGTGTTTCGCACCGTAATGGACTTGGCATCTCTTATGTGTAAGCCTACAATCACTTCGATACGGGTTGCTAGCCCAGTATCCGAAGGATCCCAAACTTACGGATATCATAGCTTATCACAGCACTGGACGGTCGCAATCCGTCCGAATGTTGTGCACCATAAATACCACACATAATTCTCTCATAGGCCGAACGGTCCCGGCGCCCCGGCGTAACCGTTCGAGGGAAGCCGTACCCGTGCACGGGCCATCCGAGTCCATTGACCATGCAATACGTATCATAGCATACAAGTCATAACATTCCAACCAAATCCTCCGTCGCATAAACATAGTCTTGATCCATAAACGGTTTCCCGTACCATAAACGGTTTTCCGTGCCATAAACATAATCCACCATTCATATGGGGAGCTCCGTCGGCGTTATGTCCCAACACATCCATATTGATGCACGACGCCCAACGGCTTAGTCATCTCATACTCGTATTCAACGCGTGCCATTCGTAATTTATTCTCATAGCATAATTCTGTATTACTTAGTCTTTTCGTAACATATGTGCCCGAGGGCACGCTCAGCACCGTAATCAATGTTCTACGCCTAGTGTTCAAGGTTCTCGGAGGCGTGTATGTGATGCACGTCTCATTATCATCTGTCAATATTCTACCATCATTGCCCTACCGCGACCCGTGCACTCGATGTACGCCGCTTCATTTGTTCGATTGTTCAATGTTCTATCTTAGTGTTCAACGCATATTTAGACACTTACTCGCCGAGCCACGCTCGCTAACTCGATAACATCTTACGCATTCCATAACATAATTTATTAGACGTGAAGGAATAGGGAGAGAGAGTCAAGAACCCGCCCACCTTAAGTCGATACGCCTTGCCGTTTTGCCGATTGAAGTGTCTCGCTTCCATAACTCGATTGCATAGCTAACTCTCGGACTTAGCCATTCCTTTGAACTACTCGGTTGATTTGGCCTATCGTGCCCATACCACGTTCCGTAATCCAGCATAAAGGCATAGCCTGCACACCAGATCAACTAACATCAGCACTTGCTCAAACGGGACTTATCCTTTGCATCGATTCGATTCATAGATTCCAACCGACTCAGGGCTTACATTTAGCCAACGTAACACTTGCATCGATTTACATCGATACCTCATCGGGTCAACGCAACTCTTCGAGTCAATGACTCATCGTAATGTACCGAGTGGAGCAGGGCATTACATAATATACCACTCAAAACAAGGTTCGTCCTCGGACCGAAACCAACACTTAAATCCAAGTGTCTCGCTAGATCGCTTTACGATCTCGTGCTACTATCGTTGGAATCATACAACTTAGTTTGGATCATACACATATTTTAGGCGTCCCACCAATATATGCATTTCAGCCAAGCTTAGTTGTAGGATATCGGAACAACTAACAAGCTCAACTTAAATTCCTCAAGCACCGATCATTTCGTACTCGACTTGGTCAAATCTTAGCGCCTATTTCCAAATACTTCTCGTATGTATCATCCCATAACATATGATCCTATTCCATACATCTCTGCACATAACTTGATTCAAACCCGTAACTTCGATCTCATAAGTTTCTCGTCGGCCACCTAACACTCGCATTGCATCAAGTCATTGCGTATTCGATCACAACAATTCTCCGCAATGCCTATTCGCCCAACCGTTTGCCTATCTCTCACATAACTCAAGTCTTTCATCCAATCATTCATAACACTTGGCCTTAACGACATGGACTACGTCCAACATGTCTCAATTTCCTTTGCCTACCATTCGCACTAAGTCTCGCACACGACTATCCATATATGATTCACTTTCTCGCTCTATCCACGCATTGCGTCTGGGGCTACCCCCGCTAGGTAACTTATCCAGACATCATGCTCACGCTCTCTCGACACAAGAGGTCAACTTGACTCTACGATGCTCAAAGGCAACAATCTTTCCGACCCAAGATCTCTTACGATACGCCTATCTCCGATACTCGACCGAGTACGAATCCTTTGCTCAATCTTCGATTCAATCCTGACTAGTTCATTTCGTAACATAGATCGCGCGCTTAATACACATAGCCTAACCGTTATTCAAATCGATCTACGACACGACTCTTAGGGACGTTCTACTATCCGTCGCTCTCGCACATTGTAAAAATCCTTGCAATCGTCTTACCGTATCACTACGCTAAGCACGTTCCTCAACATCTATTCGATCCAACATATCTTTTCTTGACCATATCGATTCCAGTACTCGCTAACTTTCGAGACACGATACTCACTCGCTTAGACTTACCCTGAACATGCACTACCTTATTCCATATCCTTCTTACGCGACTTCTTTAGGGTCTTCCTATGGGACTTCAACATTCATTTGATTTGGCAGTCAAGCCTTCTAGGGTCATCTGCCCCGAAACTACGCTCGATAATTGAAGATCATCAACGAGGGACAGTTACAACGAACCATGCTATATCCTATCGCGGAGCCAAATCAATTCCCGACAATTCCTATGAGACTTTATCCAATCCGACGAAATCCACCAATCCATAATTTATCTACCCCCGCGCAACTGATGTGCCATTGCTACTCGAATGACTCATGCGCTTGCGTGCCGTTACTACTCGAATCACTCATGCATTACCGTTGACTATCTTTGCTAGTCATATGACATCTACTCGCCTCAAGTCCGAGTTTACCTATCCGTGATCATAGCTCGACACATTTCGTACTCATCAAAACCATCCTCGAATAACTTTCGCATCAAACCACAAGTCCATATCAAATTTGCCACACCTCGCACGTTCGATCATCCCCGCTGGATGAATCACCATACCAGCGCTCACGCAGAATGATCGTTCTAATTTGACATGACGCATGCGCGAGGCTGGTGTTGCGCTCGCTCAAGACAAGAATGTCAACATAGTGGTGATCCACGAAACAATCCAGACACTTTTGTTTTCATCCAAGTAACGTACATTCCCTCTCGAATTTTCCGAAGCACTACCGTTATCATTTCAATTGCCATAACTTAACTTGCATCTTATTCATCCAACAACAATGTTCAACATAATTTTCGTTCATTCGATCAGAGTATCCCCAAGTTATTGCATATCGTCTTTGATACGCCTCAATACCATCGTCGATATGCATAACTTGAACATCTTCCTTTTTCATAAGCTCAAATCCGTTGCAATCATTGCCATTATCCGAACTCGAATACGAATCAAGTCTCGTACTTATCAAGATTCATTCCGTTATAATTCACTACCAAAATTGTAACACAATTTCTAATTCACATATCCATTCTCGTATCCCTAACTCGCACTTCCACAATCGTGCTACCGACTCCTCGCGCTAACTCAAATTCGTTCACACGATTTCTTCGCACCAACTCAACATAATTTCGATCGGCCCAACTATTTCCTCCACGTAACATTCCTTCTCTATGCTCAACTTATCGTTCGACTTACACTTAGCGAATCCTCGTCCGACGTATCATCCACAGGTATGACTTCGCACATAATCATTCAACTCAATTCATCGAAGCATACTTGCATCGACTCCTCTCAAGTCATTCCCACTCAAGTCTCGGTATTACTCCGTCCATTGCGGACCAACCTATCGTAACAACATAATCATCTCGATAAAGTCTATCGCAAGTCACTAACCGACTTAACATAGATATCGCCAAGTGGTATTCTATATACCACTCAGGATCGAGCCTATCTTATCGATACAATACTTCGCTACACTTGCTCGCATAATTGGTATTGTATATACCACTCGAAATCGAGTCATTACTCGACTTTACACTCCGCATAGATCCGACACCTATCTTCCGATCAACTATCCCGTATGGCGATCCTTCCGATCCCAGCTCTAGCATTTGCTTACTCGAGTTGGCATAACAACTGAACCAACATACACCATCGTTCACTTAAGTTTGACATACGTTCAATCTAACCGTACCATGGCGATCGTCTCGATCACACTCGCAACATTCGCTTATTCAAAGCTCAATGCGACATATGGCCAACATACACGTTCGCCCACTCACTCGACTTAGCGACCAATTCGACTCGTTACTATCGCATTTACGATCTTCCAATCTCACTCGTTGCAACTCGTGTAACAACTCATTCTCGATACTTACGGTCCTTACTCAATCCCGTGTAACATATCACTATCCATCCGCATAGCCATGCAACACGTATCATACTATATCGACTCGTTGCACCGATGCAACGAACGATTCACGATTTGCTGCACTCCGGGCAACCAACAACACATAACCGTTCGTATAGCCACATAACATGCATCGCCTCACATATCGACCCGTTGCACTTCGTGCAACCAACGACACATATCTCCTCGCACTTCGTGCGACCAACGACACATAACTCCTCGCACTTCGTGCGACCAACAATACATAACTCCTCGCACTTCGTGCGACCAATAATACATAACTCCTCACACTTCGTGCGGCCAATAATATGCATATCATTGCACTTCGTGCAACCAACATCACCATATTCGTTGCACTTCATGCCACTGACGACTCGCAGCTTTCTTGCATTTCGGGAAACCATAATCTCATAACCCGTTGCACTTTGTGCAACCAACACTCCATAACTCGTTGCACTGCGTGCAACCAACGTTCTCCGATGGCACCCAGAGATAGCGTGATAGTCATGACATACTTGTGGCAGACGTACGCACTTAATATAGACTTATTGTATGGAATATCCAATGTAACGTCGAGCAGATCCATGAGCCATGCGGTTGCAGAAACAACTTAGAGTCAACTGATTTCGATAGCGAAGCAACTGAGGGTCAAAGAGATTCACGCACGGTCCAGAGGATGGAACCGCTCTGATACCAACTTGTCACGTCCCGACCCGAAAAATTGCTCGTCCTCGCTAGATTTTACCCGAATCATCGTCCTCGCTGGGGCGTGATGCCGCACGAGCCTGGAGTTGTGCTCGTGCAAGGCAAGATAACAGGTTCACACAGAACTATCTCAATTTAATAACATAAGCAGCGGAGGAAAACAGAGTATACAACAAGAATCTCTTTTATTCATAATGAACTGAAGGTTACAAAGGCACTGAATAGCCCAACATATATGCCAATTGGCTACAGCGCTTATGATCTCTCTAGCTCACAAAGGATTACATTGTTCCATACATTATGCCTCTATATAGCCACCAAGTAGTCTTCGGCCGAACATCTCCATGTCGCAAGTCCGAACGCCTATGCGGTAGCTCCTCTTAAACGCCAAGGACTCCATGCCTCGGTACATCCAAGCCAAGCCCCGTCCCGAGCCGATCATAACCTGAGCCTGCACATAAACTAGTGGGGGATTAGTGCTTTCGTCCTCGCTTCGCACTGATCAAGACCCGCTCGCACCCAAACCAAACACTTAATCATTTAGTGAAACATGTATCTTAATTGGTGATCTTTCTATTTAGCCTTAGGATCAGTTTCAGAGCAATACTTAAACATAGCACATTATCATAAATGTGTTCCATACCGTGTTCCTGCAGCAGATACAGTTAGACATAATCTGAAACATAACATAGTGTTTCGTGCTCATCCCGTTCCTCTTTGCCTAGCCTGTCATGGTTAGAACTTACATAAGCAATCATACGATTCGTGCAACCGGCCAATCATAAACGTAAACATATGCATAATGGGTGATAGGCCCTGCGCCTGTACCCAGCTCTCATCTCAGCCCATCGGCCATATCTATATGAAGGTCACGGTATTTCGTACCGTAATGGACTTGGCATCTCTTATGTGTAAGCCTACAATCACTTCGATACGGGTTGCTTGTCCAGTATCCGAAGGATCCCAAACTTACGGATATCATAGCTTATCACAGCACTGGACGGTCGTAATCCGTCCGAATGTTGTGCACCATAAATACCACACATAATTCCCTCCTAGGCCGAACGGTCCCGGCGCCCCGGCGTAACCGTTCGAGGGAAGCCGTACCCGTACACGGGCCATCCGAGTCCATTGACCATGCAATACGTATCATAGCATACAAGTCATAACATTCCAACCAAATCCTCTATCGCATAAACATAGTCTCGATCCATAAACGGTTTCCCATGCCATAAACGGTTTCCCGTGCCATAAACATAATCCACCATTCATATGGGGAGCTCCGTCGGCGTTATGCCCCAACACATCCATATTGATGCACAATGCCCAACGGCTTAGTCATCTCATACTCGTATTTAACGCGTGCCATTCGTAATTTATTCTCATAGCATAATTCCATATTACTTAGTCTTTTCGTAACATAAGTGTCCGAGGGCACGCTCAGTGCCGTAATCAAAGTTCTACGCCTAGTGTTCAAGGTTCTCGGAGGGGTGCACGTGATGCACGTCTCATTATCATCTGTCAATGTTCTACCATCATTGCCCTACTGCGACCCGTGCACTCGATGCACGCCGCTTCAATTGTTCGATTGTTCAATGTTCTATCTTAGTGTTCAACGCATATTTAGACACTTACTCGTCGAGCCACGCTCGCTAACTCGATAACATCTTACGCATTCCATAACACAATTTATTAGACATAAAGGAATAGGGAGAGAGAGTCAAGAACCCGCCCACCTTAAGTCGATACGCCTTGCCATTTCGCCGATTGAAGCGTCTCGCTTCCATAACTCGATTGCATAGCTAACTCTCGGACTTAGCCATTCCTTTGAACTACTCGGTTGATTTGGCCTATCACGCCCATACCACGTTCCGTAATCCAGCATAAAGGCATAGCCTGCACACCAGATCAACTAACATCAGCACTTGCTCAAACGGGACTTACCCTTTGTATCGATTCGATTCATAGATTCCAACCGACTCAGGGCTTACCTTTAGCCAACGTAACACTTGTATCGATTCGCATCGATACCTCATCGGGTCAACGCAACTCTTCGAGTCAACGACTCATCGTAATGCACCGAGCGGAGCAGGGCATTACAGCGCACAAGTTGCGCACAGGTTGCGCCGGTTGCGCCGGTTGTGCACGTTGCGCACGTTGCGTACGTTGCACAAGTTGCACGCTGGACGCATGTAGTGCCCCGAAATTCGTGATACGTATTTTATACGTGATCGTATTTCTGACCAGTATTTTTCATTTTTCTTGACCAGTTAAGTTGTGGTATATTTCATACTTAGCATTGTAGTTTAATTGTCATTTATCATTCCTGGATTAATTCTGATTAATGGAGCTTGGTTTTATTTGGATAGGAATTGGTTTGGTTTGGTTTATTATGCATTGGACCATCTTAGCTAACCTCCACCCTCAACACAACTTATCCTCCCCCATTAAAATCCCCACCTAACACTCTCTCTCCTCATTATTTTTCCTCCATTAATTCTTCTTCTTCCTCCACACAACTCTCCAACCCATTAGGCAAGTGCATCTTGCCATTAAATAAGCACCACTTTTTATTTGTTCATTAGCTAGATTTGGACATGGAGAACAACATTAGAACTTGGAATTTTGTGATTTGGAGTCTCCATTGTTCTAGATCTAGGTTTTAATTATTTCCGGATTTACATGGTTTTGATCTATTTTAGTTGGATTTTATGGGTTTTTGATGCTTCCATATGGAAGAGAATTCAATTTTACTCAAGTTAGAACCTTGAAAATCTAAATTTGGTTTTGATTTGGCAAGTTATGAAGAATTGAAGTTTTTGGGTTGGGTGTTCTTCCTCTCGGACAGAGGTAGGAGAAGAACACAGCCTTTCCCTCTTGTTGGCCACGCGGCTCCCGCGTACGGCCTCTGCGTAGAGCTCCTGCGTAGTGTCGCTTGCGTAGAACCCTTGCTTAGGGTCTTCTGCGTATTGCACCCTGCGTATTGCACCCTGCGTATTGCACCCTGCGTATTGCACCCTGCGTATTGCACCCTGCGTATTGCACCCTGCGTATGCTGGCCTGCGTATTGCTTGCGTACTGTGCATTGCGTAGTGGCTTGCGTACTGTGCATTGCGTATTGCTTGCGTACTGCTCCCCTTGCGCAATGTAACCCTTGCGCAAGATAACCCTTGCGCAAGACAACTCTTGCGCAGCCTTGTATGCGCAGTCTATACCCTGCGTAGCCCAACCTTTGACCCCCTTGTGCTACCAACTTGTCTATGATGAATTTGATATTTCATGATCTTGGCTCTTCTTTTGTCCTATTTTATATTAGTATTTTATTAGGTATTTTACGCCCATTTTATATCCTTACGCCTTTTGGCATGAACTTGATTTTACTTGTATATTTGGAATGACTATTGTACATGGCACGGTATGACAAGGAACTAGCATGACTTGATAAGTGACCCAGGGTGGTACACTTCTGACCTGACTAACCTGACTTGATAGTGGCCCGTGGTGGCGCACTCTTGACTTGACTTGTAACTGGTAACCTGATAACTTGATAGTGGCCGTGGCGGCGCACTCTTAGCTTGACATGACTTGATAACTTGGCTTGACTTGTCTTGACACCGTGGGTGTTCCTGCTTGCTTGTGCAATCCACTCGTATTGTCTTGCATCATGTCTAGGACGTGACTCCCTGGTTCCCACGGTCAGGGATTCATACTGAATCTGGCTAGGTTAATGACTAGATTGACCAATTAGTTCACGGAGAATTTCCCAGTTACCTGTTGCCCCTTTGGTCCCGGCCTTATATATATATACATGGGATTTGTTGCTATCCGTCGAGATGAGCGCACTTCCAGCCCGCCGTCGAGCGTGGTACCTTAGGACACATGTATCTTACTACAGTGTGTCTGCTATATCATGCTATCTTTTCCTTTTCTTGCTGGGAGCATTCAGGTAGTAACAAACAGGTAACCGGACTTGGAATTCTTATTGCATCTTGTTAGTAATCAGGTCTGTGATAACCCTAGTTAGTTAAAGTAGTAAGCCGTAGTACTTGCTTGGCCGTGATTGATTGAATGGAGTCTAGTCCCTCTTGTCCTGTCCTGATCCTATGCAAGGTCATGACATGACATGATTACTCGTGCCTTACCTTAATCATGTTTAAGTGCAAGTCTTGAATTCGCGTATTTTATCTTGCCGATAAATGGTGGGAGAAACCAAGTTCCGTTCAGACGAAGGGTTACAACCCCGGTCCTTATTTGGTTTACGGGTTGTAACCTGGCTATTTGAATAGTCCCATGGTCATCTCATCGTATATCATCCTGCCATGCCTTTCCATATGTTCTGTCTTTTATCGATTCTGTACAAGATTTGTCTTTTATATCTAACTATCATGCCTTTTTCTTAAATTACTGTCTCTTATTATGTAATTATATTATTGTGCTGATTGCTGGCTTTTGTTCTTATTTCGTGGCCTCCTTTGTGGCACTTGCTCTTTCTGGGGTCTGACCCAGCTGGTTTTGTATGGCCAGATACCGGAGCAGCAGCAAAGGATCTACCTGCTTTCCAGCCCGATGGTGAACACTAGACGGAACCCGGGCAACGAGTGGGTTTTTCTCTTTTTGTTTCTCCCACTGTATTGTTAACTGATATTCTTTTGAGGCGTTTAGCCGACGAGCACTTGTTAGCTCGATGCACTTTACTTCTGTCTGCCTACGGGCTGTAATCATGATTGGCAACTCGAGGTTGATCATGTATGACTTAACTCTTGCTAGTCCTTACATTTTGTACGACTAGCTTCATGATCATCTGGATATGTAATGTTTGGGACGCCTTACAATTGTATATTTGGTGGTCTGATATCTTGTTATTATCATTACTTGTTAAGATTGAGACAATAGCTTGATTTGATCCTAAGAGACTGATGGTTTGTAGCGTACCCTCACATAGCTAGACAGCCGTGACCGTATAGCGGGATGGTTGCCGTTCCGTTATACGTAGCTGGCTGTGCACGTCCCCGTTCTTCAGTATTCTGGTTCTGGGGCGTGACAATGCACGTGGCACAAGGTGGCGCAGGTCACACAGGTTGCACAGTGGCACAGGTTGGCACAAGTGGCTCAGTGCACGGAGTGCAAGGAGTGCAGGGTGCGCGCAGTTGGAGCAACTTACAGCAGAACGTGCGTTTGAATGTTCTGGGCGGTTGCTACATGTTTGGGGTGATTTTTACCACGTCCCTAACTTTGTGGCAACCGAACAGTTGCTGCAGGGCCTATATAAGGCATCCTCTCTCTCTCAAGGCTGTACATATACAAGTAAGAGAAGCCACCACAGAAAGTTTATGAAGTATTTTTTAACACAAGTAAACAGAGAATTCAGAAGCATTTTTTAACACAGTTCTGATCGAAATTTGCTTGTGAATTCGAGCAGCCTTCGAGAGAGCGGAAAGGCGTCGTACCAGCGTTGCTTTTGCACGAAAGTTCGTGTCCATCCGAGGAGTCAGAAGAGCAGGAGTGTTCCAAGTTCTCCGACGAACTTACTGGTTCCAGGAAGCTGTTCGTGTAGGGCGAATAAAGCTTTGAGCAACGGTGATTATTCACCCAGCAGGAGTTCTTCCATTTTTTGCCAGTCATCTTCTTTATTGCTGCCAGTAATTCTGATTGTATCTTTTTTTAGAAGTACTACGATTGATTGTTGTTGGTTACGAAATCTTTTAAGATTCTCGTAATTCAGGATCACCTTCCTTGAAGTGTTCATTTGAAATATTATCTTTACAATCGTTTCATTTTCTCAGTTTTTCATCGAAAAATTATGCCCCGGCATTAACAATCTCAAAGCTTTATTGCTACGATGGAAAATTTTAATGCTTCACTCCTCAATACTGACTTTTGTAAGTTAGAAAAGTTTGATGGAGAGCATTATCAAGTCTGGAAGAGGAAGGTTTATCTCACTCTTCAACTCAGAGACGTTGATCACGTGCTTCTTGAAGAGGAACCTACTGTTCCAGATACTGGGTCTGCTGCCTCAATCACAGCTGCTACTAAACTTCAGGCCAAGTGGAGAAGGGAGAATAGCATTTACAGGTTGCTTATCCTGAATGCTATAAAGGATTCCCTAGCAGAATCCTACAGTAAGAAACTAATTGCCAGAGACATATGGGAGTCTCTGGAGAAACTGTACGAAGAAGACAAAAACAGGAGCAAGATATTTGTGGTTGAAAAATATCACAAATGGCTCTTTGAGGACGAGAAGTCCATGCTGCCGCAGGTAAAAGAATTTCTGAAGCTGCGACAGAAGTTGGAAGACGAGGCGATATCCCTCCCTGACAAGTTTGTTGTTGGAGGGATTGTCTCAAAGCTCCCCGCTGGGTGGAGTAAGTTCTATGCAAACATGCATAGGAAGAAGCTTGAGATCAGCCTTGAAGATCTCTTGCAGGAAATCTATGTTGAGGACCAGATGCGGACTCAACTGAAGGTGGACACACTGTCCAAGCAATTAGCTAACGTCAATCTGGTTCATACCAAGGAACCAAGGGGAAAGCAGACGGCTTCCCACAGCAAGAAGAAGGACCCTAACAATCTGAACGTGAAGGGGACCTTCTTTAAACGAAAGAAGGCAAAGTCTCAGATGCCTTGTTTCAAGTGTGGTAAGAAGGGCCACTTCAAGAATGAATACAAAGCAAAGACCAAGCAATCAGAGCAAGGAGAGCCTAGTAAGGTATCTATGATCACTGACGTTGTTGCTATGATTATGCAAGTTGATACGGTAAGGACTGACTCTGACTGGTGGATAGACACTGGAGTCTCCTGCTATGTCTGCTCCAGTAAGGAGTGGTTCACCACCTACACACCTTCTTCTGAAGTGGTTATGATGGCGAACCAGGCACAAGCTGAAGTGCTCGGGATCGGGACGGTGGTATTAAAGCTGACTTCTGGGAAGTCTCTGACGCTTCAAGGCGTGAAGCACGTACCTGCTATCGCCAAGAACCTGATCTCAGGAGGCCTACTATGCAACGCAGGCCTCAGGATGGACATCAATGTTGACCAGATGGTGATGTCTATCAAGGGAACATATTTCGGGAAAGCTTTTTATACCGAAGGAATGTTCAAGATTCAGCTTGTGAATCAGTCCAATATAATTAATGTAATTAATGCAATTACTCCTTCTGTTTATACTCTTGAGTTGTGGCATAATAGGCTAGGACATGTTCATTGTAAACGAATAAACAGAATGTCTAGTCTAGGACTTATCACCAAGTGTGGGGGTAAGGTAGAGAAATGTGAAGTTTGTGCTCAAACAAAGATCACAAGGAAACCCTTTCCTCGGGTTAATCGAAGTACAGATCTTCTGGAGTTGGTTCACTCTGATATCTGTGATTTTAAACAGTTCTCTACAAAGGCCGGGATGAAGTATTTCATAACCTTCATCGATAACTTCTCAAAGTATGCGTTCGTCTACTTGCTGAAAGCTAAAGACAAAGTATTCGAGAAGTTCAAGGAGTTCAGAGCCGAAGCTGAGCGGCAGACTGGACAACAACTCAAAAGAATAAGAAGTGATCGAGGTGGGGAGTACAGGCCTCATGAATTCGTATCGTTCTGCAAAGAACATGGAATTATCAATGAGACTACGGTACCGTACTCTCCTCAATCAAACGGAGTAGCAGAGAGGAAGAACAGAACGTTAACAGAAATGATTAACTCAATGTTGTTGATTGTTGGCCTTCCTAAGTGCTACTGGAGAGAAGCTACATTGACGGTCACTTTTATTCTAAATAGAGTGCCTCATGCAACTTTAGACGTTACTCCTCATGAACTCTGGTTCAAGGTCAGACCTAACTTGAATGTCATTCGAGTGTGGGGGTGTCTGGCGTATGTCAAGCTTCCAGATCTGAAGATTCAGAAGCTTGGGACAAGGACTACTAAGACGATCTTCTTAGGGTATGCCGAGAAAAGTGATGCTCGAAGATTTCTTGATATTGAGTCAAATCATATCATTGAATCTCGCGACGCAGAATATTTTGAAGACAAATTTGCAAGGCACAAGAATATTGTTCTTGCGGATGTACTGGAGAATAATGAGGGTATGCAGGAAACTGAAGTCTTCAATGAAGATGTGGTCCAAGAAGATGTTGTTGTTGAAACAATGATTGAACCAGAACAAGCTGAGCCATCAGCTAAGCGTATGAGGAGGCCGAATGATTTCGGAAGTGACTTTGTCACCTATCATGTGGAAGCTGATCCGCTTACCTATGATGAGGCGATAAAGACCAGAGACACGATTTTCTGGAAGGAGGCGATTGACAATGAAATTGATTCTATCACCTCAAATAACACTTGGATGTTGGTTGATCTTTCTGAAGGAGCAAAACCCATCGGATGCAAATGGATCTTCAAGAAGAAGATGAAAGCAGACGGAACTATTGACAAGTTCAAGGCTAGGTTGGTCGCCAAGGGTTTTTCTCAGAAGCAGGAGATTGACTATTTTGACATGTATGCTCCAGTAGCCCGGATGACCACCATCAGAATGTTGATTGCTCTCGCAGCAATACATAAGATGGTGATACATCAGATGGATATAACAATGGCTTTTCTAAATGGCAAGCTGATCGAAGAGATTTACATGAAACAGCCAGAGGGATTGGTCATCAGGGGCCTTGAAGACAAAGTCTGCAAGTTGATAAAATCTTTGTACGGTTTTAAACAGGCTCCCAAGATATGGCATGAGAAATTTGACAAAGTTATATGGTCAAATGGCTATATGGTCAGCGGTACGGACAAGTGTGTTTACACGAAGTTCGCTGATGGAAGAGGTATGATCGTTTGTCTGTACATGGACGACATGCTTATCCTAGGTACGGATATTAACTGTGTCACGGAGACAAAGAAATTTATCTCAAGCAAGTTCAGTATGAAGGACTTGGGGGAAGCTGATGTGATCTTAGGGATCAAGATCATCCGGACAGACACTGGACTAGCGCTGTCACAGTCTCATTATATTGAGAAAATGATCACTCGTTATGGATATCGGGATCTTCCAGGGATCGATACGCCGTATAGGTGTGATCTGAAGCTGAAGCCTAATTCAGAGGAAAGCGTCAGGCAGCTGGAGTATGCAAGCGTAATCGGAAGTTTGATGTATGCTACTACTGCCACAAGGCCTGACATAGCCTTTGCCGTAGAAATGCTGAGTCGTTTCACGAGCAACCCAGGTGTTGAACACTGGAAAGCTGTGAAACGGGTTATGAGATATCTCAAGAAGACTCAGACATATGCACTGTACTACAGCGGAGATCCGCCGGTAGTGGAAGGCTTCAGTGATGCCAGCTGGTGCTCAGAGGTGGAGAGCGAGAGGTCCATGGGTGGATTCATTTTCACAATGGATGGAGCTGCTATATCGTGGAAGTCGAAGAAGCAGACTATGCTCTCGCGGTCATCCATGGAATCTGAGTTTTTTGTACTTGATACCGCAGCCAAGGAAGCAGAATGGCTTCGAGAGCTCATGTATGATCTTTCAGTGGTTGGGGCGCAAATACCGGTAATACCGACATACTGCGACAACCAGGCGACTGCGGCGGTGGCATCAAATGACCTCTTCAACGGAAAGAAGAGGACTGTGCGGTTGAAGCACATGACAGTACACGATCTTATCAAGAGAGGTGTTATTGCAGTGATTAATGTTCGGAGTCAGGACAACCTGGCAGATCCGTTCACCAAGGGCCTCAAGCGCCAGCTGGTCGATGACACAGCTTGTAAAATGAGCTTGAAGGCATTCTGATATTGTATTATTGTATTCCTACCATAAAGTTTTATGCTAATAGTTCGAAGAGAAATCTACTAGGCATCTAGCTTTTGGTTCAAGGGAGGACCACTAATCGGAAGAATATCAGGAACGGTGGGTACATGTTCTATTGGGCATGGAGAGGTTACGGACCTATAACCACTGTTGTCTACTGTTGTTTTCTGCAGAAAACGGTTCCTGTGGAAAGCTTGGCTTAATTGCCTTAATGAGTTCTCAGGCAGAGTGAATGCGTGGTGTGCTTTACAGGAAGCACGGTAGAGCAGCACTATAAGGAGTAAAACTTCATGCTACAGTGGGGTGACTCCACGATGAGGTTCCTATATGTGGGGTGCTGCCTAGGAATAGGATAAAGCCTCAGCTTTGCAGGCCAAGTCACAGCGGCGTAGCACCGCAAATAGGCAGTTAGCCTAATGATGTATGTTAAAAATAAAGAGGGATGTAGTCAGCACTACAAAGAGGAGGATTTCCTCATGTTACAGTGGCACGACACTACGATGAGGTACCCGGTTAGGGATAAAGCCTCGGCCTTGTAAGCCATGTCGTTGCGGCGTAACACCGCAAGGGAGCCTAAGACTTTATGCTGGATAGTTTGATACTACAAAGAGGCGGTTGCCTCATGCTACAGTAGTATGACACTACGATGAGGTTCCCGGTACAGGAAAAGGCCTCAGCTTTAAGCCATGTCATAGCGGCGTAGCACCGCAAGGGAAGCGCAAAGCGCTTTATGCCATGTCTCTTTATAATGAACTCACCTATAGTGTATGGACAAAGAGATATCAGGCCGTCTTTTGAAGGTAAACTTGTAGACGCCCAAAATTATACACTGAAATTCGACTGGCACAGGGCCTTTAATGTGTAGCCAGAAGCACATGTAACTACATTATGTGAGTGGAAAGAATTTCAGCTATGATGCAGAATTCAAGGCTTAGTCCATTCTTGTATTATAGTCTGTTGTTTGAACCATACGGGAATATTCAAGTCGTCAGCGACATCTCTCCTAATGCATGATGGACAGTTACTGTAGGGAACACTTATACCTATATATATAGAGATATGTGGAGGATTGTTGGTTTTTGGCCTCTTTTATTTAGAACTTTAGTCCCACATCGGCTAGGCCAAAACAAATGTATCTCTATATATTAGCTTTCCTATTTTAGAGATGTACATGTGGTGTGGAGGTATACATGGGTGTGCCATGTGGGGTTATTTTTCTAACGAAAAAAAGGCTAAATCAACAATTGAAAGCATTCATGCTTTTTGCTCTTGGAAAATTTATTTCCATGGGAGCTAAGTCCCGTAGGGGCTTAGCGACTCGGACTCGGACTCGGACTCAGACTCGGACTCGGGCTCATGGGCTCATGAAGCGTAATGTGGCATTTTGTTGGTGCACTTTGCACTTAGCACGTCAGCATCGTCGCTAGGCGCATAGTGCGCTTTAGTTGCGCTCGTTGCATGAGCCACTTGCGCTGCTACGTTGAGCGCCACAGTTTGTGTGACCAGGGTGCGTGCCAGGGTGCGTACCAGGTTGCACGCCAGGTTGCGCACAGGTTGCGCACAGGTTGTGCCGGTTGCGTCGGTTACGCACGTTGCGTACGTTGTGCAAGTTGTGCACGTGGCGTAAGGTGGCGCAGGTCGCGCAGGTTACGCAGTGGCGCAGTGCGTACAGTAGCGCAGGTTGGCGCAAGTGGCTCAGTGTGCGGAGTACAAGGAGTGCAGGGTGCGCACAGTTGGTGCAACTTACAGCAGAACATGCGTTTGCATGTTCTGGACGGTTGCTACATGTTCGGAGTAGTTTTTACCACGTCCCTAACTTTGTGGCAACCGAACAGTTGCTGCAGGGCCTATATAAGGCATCCTCTCTCTCTCAAGGCTGTACATATACAAGTAAGAGAAGCTACCACAGAAAGTTTACGAAGTATTTTTTAACACAAGTAAACAGAGAATTCAGAAGTATTTTTTAACACAGTTCTGATCGGAATTTGCTTGTAAATTCCAGCAGCCTTCGAGAGAGCGAAAAGGCGCCGCACCAGCGTTGCTTTTGCACGAGAGTTCGTGTCCATCCGAGGAGTCAGAAGAGCAGGAGTGTTCCAAGTTCTCTGACGAACTTGCTGGTTCCTGAAAGCTGTTCGTGTAGGGCGAATAAAGCTTTGAGCAACGGTGATTATTCACCCCAGCAGGAGTTCTTCCATCTTTCGCCAGTCATCTTCTTCATTGCTGCCAGTAATTCTGATTGTATCTTCTTTTTAGAAGTACTACGATCGATTGCTGTTGATTACGAAATCTTTTTAGATTCTCGTAATTCAGGATCACCTTCCTTGAAGTGTTCATTTGAAATATTGTCTTTACAATCGTTTCATTTTCTCAGTTTTTCATCGAAAAATTGTGCCCCGGTACTAACACCTCAACTACTTGGACTTGAGCTGGAATTAATGACTTCCAAGGTGCTCTGCTTCCCGAGCTCCTCGACGTCCTTCACGGAGCAGAGCTATCTGAACCTCTCGAACGCCGCATTCTCCTGTTCAGTGCCGCCTCGACTCGGAAACTTCCCTGGCTTGCGGCGGGTGGATGTTTCTAGCAATTACATCTCCGACGGGACGCCAGGAAATGTGCAGAGGCTGCAAGCGCCTGGGCGCGCTTGATTCTTTCGATACTCTTCCAAGTGCATGGTAGTTTCAAGTCCCATGCTTCTCTTCATCTTTCTAATAACAACTTCAACTACTACACTGTTCTAGGCTGGTTGCTCAACGTAACTAGTCTCGAGTACCTTGATTTGTCTGGCAATTCTTTCCCAGGCACCATTCCACCCTCGATTGGAATGTTGAGTTCTCATACTTCATCCCTTGACCTCTCTTCCAACATTAGCATTACTGCTCCGGTAGTACCGAAATAGTTAGGAACTCTGTCTCTCTCTCTCTCTCTGCAACTTGCAATGGTTGGATCTTTCCTACTTGAACCTGAGCAGCAAGCTGAGCGAGTTCGACGAGGTCTTCTCAGTTCTCTGGATGCATCAACAACAGTTTGGAGGTCTTGGACCTGTCCAGCTCTCAATTGACAGGCACTTTGCATGGATTTGATCGGCATTTGTCGTCGTTTGAAACATTAGATATCAACAACAATTGTTTGAACGGGACAGTCGCGACGAGTTTTGGGGAGATGTCTAGTCTGCGTCAGCTTGAAACTTGGTCACACATGAATGTTGTTCTTTCAGAAGCACTTCTTATCTGGCTAACCTGGCCCGACTGAAGAGTCTAGATCTGTCCGAAAACTCGTTGGCCTTCGACGTTGCTTTAGATTGGTCTCCGGATTTCCAGACTGGCTACTTAATTGGCTGTGAGCTTCTGCAGGTTGGGTCCAAAATTTCGTCGATGGCTTCGGAACCAGACCAAATTAAATCACCTGGAGTTTTCTGGTGCTGGGATTTTGCCAGACTGGTTTTGGAACTTGGCTTCCAGACTATATTATCTGGACATTCGGATCTGTTGGATATTTTTCCTCTAAAAATCTGCAAACAAAATAAAAGAAGTTAAAGTTACCGGCCTCCGGGGAAGTCGCGCACGAAGCACTGCCCTAAGAGTTAATCCGGGTCTATGTGCAGACTTTTCCGGATGCTCCTAGTGGTAAAAATTCCGCTCTACCGGTATCCCGTCGACGCACATATCTCCGGAAGATTGACCCTGACTTAGCTCTCCCCAGAGCAACAAACCAAGAACAAAAGAGTTTCGAAGTGACAAGAATTCGAGAGAGCGAGAGAGAGTGTTTTGTAGTAATTTTCAGTATGTTCAAAGTATTGAGATTGGCCTCAATATATAGGCTTTTCTCTAAGGTTAGGGAATAAAGGAGAATGAAACCAACTTAATCCAGCCAATAAATACTGAACGTTACAAAATTCAAATGAAAAACCATGTGGTACATTGTACCTGGACATGAGTTGATGTTACAAGTTTAATGGGTTCATAACGGTCAAAATTATTGTAAGAGAGTTGAGCTTTTGCTAGCTCATGTGTGTGTGAACACAACACACATACAACTAACAATCCCCTCCCCCCCCCAAAGGTCAAATCCCGAAGTAATAGAAGAAAAGAAAGTAACACAAGAATAAGAGAATGTCTGGGCAGTTGTATATTATGCATAAATGAGATGGACTACAGCCTTGAATCTCACGTAGTGACTATTGTCTTTGTCTGAAGAAGAGCTTGATGGACTACGCCTTGAATCAGTCTTCTTGAACCAGACTCGAAAACAGCACACATAGTACGCTAGAGGTACTTGGGTCTATCGGGTGGCGCGTTTGGTTGGCCATGCGCACTTTTACACATTCATGAGAGTTGTCTAGGATCGTCCTGTCCTATAGTCGCGGCCCTCACGACCTCTCATATAGGTAAGTCCTTAAGGGTTGGTGATAGGAATCAACCCTGCATATCATGCTTGGATTTATTAAGAGTTTAAACTCAATCTATCCATATTACAAAAGGAACACTGTCACCATAGGGATGGGGTATGAATGTACACATGTACAGCCTCCTGGCTTTTATTTTAAAGAGAATTTAATCTCAGATCAGTGTTCCATAATAGTCACCTAGTCCAGCTTGTATCTACCCATTGAACCGACTTCTTGGGATCTCCAGTCAGACTCAGTTGGGTTGCCACTGCTGGTGACTATACTATGGGCTTAATCCCATCTCCCTCGATGATTCTAGGATCAATGTCCTAGACAAACTCTTCGTCAAGAGTAAACAGATTCTTCGTCAAGAGATGTAACACCTAGTTTTCTAAATTAGGATAATTTTGAAATTTTATATTTTTAATTATTTAATTATGATATTTAAATAATACTATAATTTTTGGTGATTTTTAATCATTTAAAACTATTTAAAAATTATGACTTGTGATTTTGTTGTACAGCTAGTGAAACCATAGAGACTGTCTGACCTAGAACCTAACCCTGTGATTTGGAATAACTACTTATCATTTCTAGCTTGAGGATATTTTGGTTATTTGGATGAATTTTGAATTTTGAATAAATTTATTGAATTGGTGAATTCTAGTTTGACTTTGAATTGTTGAGACTACTAGACTAGCCTAGAACCTAACCCTAGCTATGGTAACCATAGTCTAACTTGAGTTAATCCATTTTAGTCATTAGAGATTAGTTTTAGAATGAGAGGATTAAGTTTAGAGTAAACTAGTCATGACTTATGGTTTTATGTAATGGCTTATGACTTCATGACTTAAATGATCATGACTTAAGCCCATGGGCCAATTTAGGAAACCCTAACCCTAATTATTCAACCCATGGCCAGCCATAGGAGAACCCCCCTATTTAATGTCATGTTGAGGTGTCCTTGCCTCTTTTAGAGCTTGAACTAGAAATTGAAGAAAAGGTATTTTCTCCCCTTCCAAAAATCCCCATAAATTCATTTTAATTCCTTTTTAATTCTAGTCTTTTGCATTAGGACCTAATTTCTGGTTGTTTACTGTTTTTGGAGGATCATCTCAGTTTTTGGTTCATTTGGAGCTTGGGAGTTGCTATTTGAAATCTTTCCATTGGGGCTTTCTTAGAGGATTGACACACATAGGTAAAAACCCTCAAATTATGTTTTAACCCTAATTTTATTGCATGATAGCTTAGGTATAGGTGTCCCCTAGCTACTGTAGAAATTTTGTGTCATTTGCATTAGGTTACGTGTCCGTATCGGACACGTATCAAACCTATAGGCTAAGTGTTCGACGAAATGCCTGAACCAATTCGATTGCTATTTTTGCAAAGCTATTTGAATAGAAACCTAGATCTAGGGTTTGCTTAGGGATTTCTATTATTTTTTCTTAATTTTAGTTTTGTGTCGTGTCCACACGGGGACACGAACACGCTGACCGAGCGCACGTACACTGTGTCCTGCATCACGGGGCTGATAACTCCCGACACAGGATGCATGGACACGCCAAATTTGGTGAGAGTGATGGGGCATTGTCTGCCACCATCCTCCCAAAATTTAGGAGCATTTGGTTGCGTATGCGAGGAGAAATCCTTCTCGCACTGGCCGCACGGCCTGTCGTTGCGCGCGCTAGAATGCAACTGATACGCGATCGTATCGGACACGACACGTGTTGTTGACACTGTGCAGGTGGTCCTAGGGGTAGCCCTACCCCTGGTGCACGTGTACGCAAGGCCACATGTCACCATGTGGCCTGTGTCATACGCGGGACACGCGTGCATACGTGCACGACGCTGTGCACTGTACAGTGCACGTGTACGTGTCTGTGAGTGTTTGGACACGTTCGTGTCCACTTGGTGGGACACGAATGACTTGTTTGTGTGAGACCCGTCTCACTGTATCGGTATTTTATACGGATACGTATTTATTTGAGCCGTATTTCGTATTTCTCGATTCGTGTGATATTTTAAAATTTCCTAAGTGTAGGATTTCATGACTTGGTTTAACTTGGATTTGGTTTTATTTGGCTCGGTTTCACTTTGACTTGGTTTGGTTTAGTTTGGTTCTTTATGAGATGAGGTGTATGGCTTAGATTGAGTGGAGAGGAATGAATGGTGGAGATTGCTTGGGCTTGTTATATAAGCCACTTTTTCTCTCTCCCTCTTCATTCACCCTCATTCATTTTTTTCCACTAGAACCCTAGCCATTAGAGAGAGGCAAGTACACCTTGTCGAATGTTGGACGATTTCCATGTTGTTTGTTCCATTCTCTTTATTGTTACATTCTAAGCATGTTTAGAACCTGGAGTTTTCTAATTTGATGGCTAGATTGTTGTAGATCTATCTTTGAAGCAAATTTGGTTTTCATGGGTTTTGATCTATTATAATTTATTATTTTCAAGTTTTGATGGTTCCATGTTGTAGAGAATTTCGTTCTACCCCATTTTGACCTATGGAAGTTCGGATTTAGGCTCCGGATGATGGAGTTATGGAGCTTGAGGACTTGGCTCTCATGGTGTTCTTCTTCTCTGAAATTTTGGAGAAGATAAACAGTGCTTGACTTGACCGCATGAATATTCATGCGGCAAGTGTTCTATCCAGCCGCATGACTGGAAGTTCTTGAGCCGCATGAGAGTCGGACTCACTTAGCCGCATAACTCGCTCAATTTCCAGCCGCATAAGTTCTGAACTCTCTCGAGCCGCATAAGGCCCGCTAGTTCCGCGAGCCGCATGGGACTCCGTCCGTCCAGCCGCATGAGTCCTACTACCCTGGCCGCAGGGGGCTCAACTCAGTTGTGCCGCATAGGCATTGCTCTCCTAGCCGCATAGACCCCAGTCACTTGCTACCGCATGAGGACTCGAGTCCTCTCAGCCGCAGGACTGTCTGGATCCCCCAGCCGCATAGGCCCTGATCCTCGAGCCGCATGAGAACCCCCTCCAGATCTGGCCGCATGGGCTTTTGAGTCCGGACCGCATGACCCCGATTAAACCTAGCCGCATATGCTCACCTCTCTCCTGTGCCGCATGGGCTCCTATTTGAGCCGCATGTACCCCCCTCCTTTCCTGCCGTATATGCCTGAACCGTATGACTTTCTCATGGTCCTGTGTACTATTATTTATCATTATTTGCTCATGTTTCGTAACTCCTTTATTAGATATTTTACGCCCATTTTTATCCTTACGCCTTTTGTCATGAACTTGATAATCATGAATTCATTTGATATGTTTGGAATTGATAATGGAGCACGACCTGACAGTGACCCGTAGTGGTGCACTCCTGACAAGTAACCTGGCATGACCTGATAGTGGCCCGTCGTGGCGCACTCCTGACTAGTACACTTGACATGATAATCTGACCTGATATATCTTGAATAACTGTTACGACGGCTACCTGACATGACATGACTTGTATAAGTAACCTGGACACCGTGGGCGATTGTGCTTGTACAAATAATCCAGTCCTGTCTTGCATCATGTCTAGGAGGGGACTCCTGAGTACCACGGTCAGGAGTACCTACTGAAATGGACTAAGGTTAATGACTAGTATAATTCATTAGACATGAAGAGATGTTCCCCAGTTACAGGCGATACCGTTATCCCGGCCGCAAATGTTTGGACTTGTAGCCTACCGACGAGTAGGGCACATTTCCAGCCCACTGTCATGTGGGGCATTCTTGATTGTCACTTAAAAATGTATTGTACTCTCTAAATTGTCACTATAATGATTGCCTGGATAACCTGGATAGCTGCAGGGCCTGTGACCACTTGGAAGAATCTCATTGCATCTTGCTAGTAACTAGGATTGTGATAACCCTAGTTAGTTAATGTAGAAAGCCGTAGGCAATGATTGGCCGTGATTGCTTGGATGGAGTCTAGTCCAGTATAGTATTGTCTAGAAGTGATTGATTGCAAGATTGTACCAGAATGATTGAATGATTGTCACTCCAGATTGTTACTATAATGTTTGTACTCTGTATTGTCACTCTCTGATTGTCACTTAATGATTGTCACCTCTAGGAATAAATGATCAGAGACCAAGTTCTGTTCAGGCGAAGGGTTACAATCCCGGTCCTTGTTTGGTTTAAGGGTTGTAACCTGGTTTCCGGAACAGTGCCTTCGTCCTCTCTTCGTATATTGCCTGGCTCTATTTATTTAATATGTTCTCCAGTTATTTTATGTTAAATGATGATTTACTTACTGTCTTCCTATGCTCGGGATAAGTGCATTGGTACTGCACGAATCTCGATCCTCCTTTACTTATTGCTTTCTCTCCCTGTTGTTTGTCTATGATTGCTGGTTTTAAGTTCATAGTTCGGCCTCCTTTGTGGTACTTGCTATTTGGGGTCTGACCCCACTGGTTTTGCATGGCCAGGTTCTAATAGAAGAGCCCGAAGGATCTACCGTACCATCTACTCGACGGTGACCAGCCGGAGCACCAGAGTGCCTCAGTGGGTTTCTTCTTCATCCTCCCACTGATATGTAAATTCTCCTCTTGTAACGTTTAGCCCCGAGCACGTGTTTAGCTCGTGTTTTGGTATTTTCCTTGATATTGTAGCCTACGGGCATAAACATGATATGTGTATTCTAGACTATAGCTAGTCCTTATCATGTACGACTAATACTCTAGCTAGTCAACAATTCTGTGGTACTGGCTTCATGATCAGTCATGTATATATGGTTCGGGACGCCTTACTATTGTATGTATGATGATCATACTCCTTGCTCTTATATAATTGCCTGTGATTGAGATACCTAGGATTGTTAAACCATAGGATTGACTGATGGCCTGTAGAGTAACCCCCATGTCTTGACAGCTTATACGTGATTTCAGAGTATTAACGTACTTTGGGATTGCGTAGCTGGCTATGTCTGCCCCCGCTCTCCGGTATTCCGGTTCTGGGGCGTGACAGTTTGATACGTGTATACATGTCACATGATTTACCAACCTGTAATTTATCATATTAACATGTTTTGATTGATCGAATTCCAGTTTCCCTATGTTCGACTGATACGTAGTTCTGTTCTTAATTCTGAGAAATTGATTCCATGTTTTAATTGTTTTTGATATTTAATTTTCATGATTAAATCATCTACACATGTGTATTAGATCACTACATGTTGGTTATTGACTGGTATTAGGCTTATTGGTTTTTGAATTCAGTTTTGAATGTTGAATGATATATATGTATATATATATATGAACTGTCAACTGATACATAACCAGGGTTTAATTTCTGAAATTGGTTTCCTCTTCTTTTAAACTGAGTTCAATGTTAAACTGTGTCACGCCCCGCTCCCGCAGGAGCGATCGTCCTCGCTAAGGCGTCATGCCGCACGGGCCTAGGTTGCGCCCGTGCAAGGCTAAGTCCAGAAACGGCCGATTTGAGTTAGGCCGCAGAGTCGCACAGAGTGTCCCCATTTGCAGCGGAAAGTAAATGAACACAAATTGAAGCGAATTCAAACTCTTTATTGACATTCAAGAAGTTTACAAGCGACGCTAGGCCGAGATTACAAATCGCTCAAGCTCTCTCTCTCTCTGAAACATAAAAGGCATGCCAAGTGGCTTACAAGATGGAATGATTCATGGCGATGTTCTGATACATTATGTCCTGTATATGGTACTTCAGCTCCTTGCAACGCTCCAAGGCTCCAGAGTTAGCTCCGCGCTTTAGCACGTTCTAGGAAAGCTCCGCACCCGATGACATCTCTGCTTCCTGCAAGCAATCTGTGGGGTTATCAGTACATTGTTATGCACTAGTGGGAAGGCTAGCTCGCCCACAATACTATCATTACCAAACACATTCTATTTACTTTTGTGCACCGTCTATCATTTATTTTCTTTCTAATCTTACCTTAGGATCAGTTTCATGGCATATTTCATAACCTATCTCGTGTTGTCGAATTCGAGTGTTCGCATGGAAATACATGCATGACTTACCCATACTTACCATCCGGCCTTCCCTGTCCAAAGTAAACCAAGTTAGTCAACAATTCATATAAACTTTCAATGCCAAGGGCGTATCCCTGTCTCAGGTCCTAGCGCGACGTAGGCGTGTTTTCTAACTCAATTTCACGAAGTACTCTTTATCCTTGGGTGTGTTACAGTTCAAGCCTGTTCAGAAGGCACTTCATTTAGTTAACTTAGACTACTTTGTTTCAATGCAAGGACTTGCACGTGGATTGCCACCAGCAAAGCCCACTTAATCTATATGCACTGGTCGCTGGCACCACAAGCCATTTTGGACCCTTTCTTCCTTGGTATTTCTCAACTATCATAGGGTTCTGGCTGGACACACCCCGTTAGTCTCTTGAAATAACCCGCACTTACGTCTCCTGGGTGGCCAAGCCCGCACCCAAGCAGCCCGTAAGCCCCTTTGATTCCGTCTAGGCCGGCCACGATCCTCCCTTTGATCATGCCGCAGAATCCCTTATGTCTTCCACCTCCCGTATACGAGGGGATTGTCCACGACTATTTCGTATTGTTTGTCATTTTAACTTAACGGTTGTCTCCGAGCCATAGGCTAACCCTTAGCCATAATGCGTTATCGACCAGGTTGGCGTCCGTGCAGCGCGGGTAGTGAGCCCCGTTGCACGTGCCTGTCATACCTGTCGCTAACCATTCCTTTCTTTCTTATCTTTTATTCATTCTTTCTTTCACTTGTCCGTTCGTTCATTGATTCATTCACACATTCATTCATTCATTCGTTGATTCATTCATTCACTTATTCGTTCATTCTTTCATTCATACATTATGCAACTCCCCGTACGGGAGTCGCCTTGGCGACCCATCGGTCCCGAAGTCTTTCAATGTTGCTATACTCTACTCGGAACGACTATGTCGATAGTCTTCCGTTTCATTGTTGAAACCATTCATTGTTTCATTGTTGAACGTATAGGGAACTCGAAATATAAGCCCGTACCTTAGCACGAGCGCGGAGTGCGGTGCGAGAGTTCTCACATTTTCTATGTTCTTTTCCATATTCTATACAAGCATACAAGATGAGATTATTCCCTTAGCTAGGTGCGTTGAGTCATTTATTAGCATGTGCAGTGTTATCGCGTAGCGATTCTAGCAATAGTGTCCGTATTGTTATGTGTCTAGGCTAAGCAAAGACGGGTTCATCGGAGCCACCCACCTTAGCGATGTTCATATCGGCCGAGCGATACTCCGAGCACGCCTTTGAAAGTCTAAGTCTGGATTCCTCTTGACGGGCCAATGTAAGCCTTGCATCGATTCTTCATCAGGTCGATGCCAACTCTTCGGGTCGACGTCTCGTTTGAGTCGTTACACTTGCCGTTTGAATCGGCATTCCGCAAGGGCAGAGCGGGTCATTACAAACTGCCATATTAGATTCGATCACAGGTGTATTAGCTTATTTTAATGATGGTCATGAATTGGTTAAGGCAACAAGGGTTGGACTGATACACAGTCCTGGATACTAAGATTCTGAACTTTCATTCTTCTTAAACTAATTTTGTAAGTTCATTTTCCATGTCTAAATTCCTGAACATTTTGTTATTTCCCCATTGTTAGTTCACTGTTAGTTGGGGTTATCAAGTAAAGGGCTTCAAAATGGGTGTTGGGAACACTTTGGTTAACTGTTAGTTTACATAACTGTCATTCAATTTCCCTTTTAAAAACTGAACTTGTTTCCTGTTTTTAAACTGAGACTTGGTGTTGAAATTGACATGTTTTAATCCATTGCATTATGTTAGGCTACTGCTAGGATTGTCATGTTGAATTGGGTTGGATAGTATGTACTGTCATTGGTTATAGTTTCCTGGAAACAAAATCTGAGTTTATGCTCATTGATTTGAACTGAACTGTCATGCCCTCACTCACAGTTAACTAATTCCTTGTATCATACACACTCTACACACCCTGTTTTTCCTGATATCACACACACATACATGCATACCCTCACTAATTCTAACTAGCCACTGTCACACTCTAACCCATTCCTTTTGACACACTACACTGATAACTAATTCCTTTGTATCACACACACTCTCATGTCTCCATACACACACACACATGTGACACTTCCTATTCATGAGAACATATTGATAAATGATATTGCCATGTACCATACACACTCTACACAACACACAAGCTATTCCCTATCACCCTATGTATATATATATATATATATATATATATATATATATATATATATATATATATATATTTTTTCACCCTATGTATATATATATATATATGTATATATATGTGTATACCTATTTGTGATGTATCAATGTAGCCTAAGTGTGATTATTTATATAAACTAAATATATTAGAATATATGTAATGTGTGAAATGTGTGGTATGGACTATAGGTGATTAGCCTATGGCTCATTGCCTATGTGTATGGCATGGATGCCTAGTGAATGTGTTGTTGGCTTGTATAGCCTAGATAGTGTGTGTGCTTGCTAGAATAGGCTGGTTAGGCTTAGTGAGACTTGTTTAGCTTAGGCTTAACCTAGTTGACCTAGTTTGACTAGTCTAGTTGACTAGAGTTGACCGAGAGTTGGCTTTAGTCCAGTTGACCCCAAATATCATGTAGATGCATTATAGCCGTCTGTTATATCATTTTAGACTTATAGTGACTTGTACTGTTCTATAGGAGACAGACACCACTCCTCAGACAGTAGATACTCTTCAGATACTCAGGATACAGGCGAGTACATTCTCTGATCATTTCATATCCTGCTTAGGAGTATATTTTCTGCTTTAGATTACTTTACATGATGTTGACACGTTGGAAACATGGAATAGTACTATATGGATCTTGTCGTACGATGTTATTCCCTTAGCGGATACATCGAGTATTTTATGTTCGTGTACTTTATCATGAGCATCGTGTACTCCTTGTGTTCGTACTTTTCATGTACAAATCGTGTGAAATCGTGTATACTCATGTGCTCACATGATCTTCGTGTACGACTATACTTCGTGTGCAATAACATAACTTGGCTAGATCCTTGTGTATTGATTGGGGCGAGGGAGTAGAAGTGGTTATGTATTCAATCCAGTAGATTACTCGTGTGCAACCTCTTTAGATTACTCGTGTACAACATCGTGCCGTTTATATAACCGTCTTGTACTCTGAATCACTAGCACTGTTAGTTCTTATATATATTGTATCTATTTACTTACAGTCTTCCTTTTTCATCATGTTATTCTTTCAGTTTCCTGTATCTTACTCTCTAGCATGTTTATATTTCCTAACCTGTTATGATTTGTTGAGATGTACTGTACTCGCTCCTGTCCTGACTGAACCTGTTAAAAATATTACAGAGGACGAGGCTGATGCGTTCTGTCCTACTTATTACGGTGCGAACCTAGAGGATTGCTGTGACCTGGACCAGCAGCAGGACCCACTAGCAGTGGATGACACTCCCTTAGATTAGGATGTCTTTCATTATCTATTCTGGATTACTGTATTGAGATATTAAGATGATTCTGGATATGTATTTATCTTAGACACTTAGACTTATCTGGATTGTATTCTCTGTGGATTTCATTCTGTTCTTATTTATCTATCTATCTTTTATCATGCTCTACCTTAGATGTGATTAAGTCTATATTTGTTATGTCACCTCCATTCGGAGTGTATATACTGTACAGGTACCTTTATATTGTTAGATGTTAACTAGGACAGCGTTCTACCGCCGACACTGCGGCGTAGGCTGGACGTACCCACGTCTCGTGCCCTTACTCTAGGGTGCGGGTCATGACAAGAGATCTGTAAAGTTCTTTTATGACTTTATAGTCAAGAACTATAATTTTGTTTTTTTAAGTCACTTTACATGTCTTGACACGCAGCTGCATGTACCTGTTCATCTTAGAGTTCACAAGATAATGCTTTTAGCATAATTTTAAAACAAATGACATGTACAAAAATATATAGTATAAAATGTTGAGCCATACAGCTAGCTTCAGTATAAGATGCATGTGGCTGAAGATAATATTTTACTACGCCAAAATAGACATTTTTCGACAGACCAAAACCGTCGAAAATCACAATAAACGACAGTTTTGATCCGTTAAAACATCCGTCGTTAATAGCGTGTCCCAAAATATACACGACAGTTTTGGACTGTCGTTTCTTAGCTGAAAAAAATGACAGTTATTGTCTGTCAAATAAAAACAACAGACTAAAACTGTCAAATAATTTGTGAGTTGGTCAGCCATTGTATTTTTCTTTTCAACGGTTAAGGTCTGTCGTTTTTCTGGAAACATAATTCAAAAAAAAATCACAATTCATCCTTATCAAGATTATATAAGCATATTCATCCTCTATATAAACTGAAACACCTCTAAAAATAGCATTTTATATGAACATCAACAATCATTAACAATAAAAGAAACTTAATCAAAATTATATTAACTGATAAATGTATAGACTTTACATATTGATATTGATTTTATTATATTAACTTAATAAAAATAGCATTTTAGACTATATATTAGTCTTAGCTATGATATATTTGTTACACAAACCTCAAGAGATGACAACTTTTCATAGAGTTAAAAAAAATATCCATAAATGGATTAGATGTCATATGAATCAGTTACCCAGTTTGTATTTAAATGACATTTCTCTGACATAAGAGTATCTAATATGATACAATTTATAGCCTAGAATATCCTTAAAATATTCTTTCTATTACTATATAGAATAGAATAACTGGTTTGGCTGATTTAGAAATCAGAGTTAGTGACATAGACTCATATGATTTTACTAATTACTGATATAAGTCTTAGAATAGTGAGTCAAAAATCATTTGACTCTGTCACAGTATCCATGGCTCTAAAGATTTATCTTTACTAGCCATGTTTGCAAAAATGACAGTTTAAAGTACTAGAATAATAGTTTAAGTGATTTTGCTAATCAACCTTAAAAAATCTTTAGTTTATCAAGTGTTGATTAACTTGGGTTAGCTTTAGGGACCGGTTCCCAGCTAACGGAGGTCCACAGGGGGACGATTAAGTACCGTGTCGCTTAGGGCTATTTACGCCCGGTTGACAGAAGGACCATTTCGGCTTGTACCCAAAATAATCTCAACTTTTAAAACTTCAAATTTAAAGGAATTTGCAATTTTACTAACTATTTTCTTGTGACTAAATTGTTTTAATGAGTCAGAAGAATTATAGCGTCACAGAATATAAGGAAAGACAATGTTTTTGTGATAGAACAATATTGTGATTTCTTTCTGACTATAAATTCTAATATTGTGACAATATAGCCATTTAAGGTTCGGACATACAAACCAATCAAAAAAAATATCATTTAAAATCATCATAATATATATACAAAAATCAAGAAAATTGGCTCACTAACTCAACAATATATATTTGTCCAACTAAACATACAAAATCAGAAAATGAATAGAATATGTGAATTATAAATGTAAAAAAAATTATCTTTCCACTTGATCGGAGCAATTTTGTATTTCTTGATTTTGTCTTTAGTAATAACACTTCAGAAGAAATATCATTTCCTATTATTCTCACTAAATATCCATTAGTATCAAAGAATATAGAAAATGAGTTTTACAAACATCAAGTTTAGAATAATGGAACAAAGAACTTTGTATTACTTACCTTCACCCTTAGCATGTTTGAACATTTTCTAACAAGTCATGGCTTCTAATGTTTCTGACTTGAAGAGATAACATTACAAAGATCATGTTAAGAATAGAAGAGTACAAAATACATTTATATTACCATCACCGTTAACATGTTGCTTCTTTCCTAAAAAGGTAAAACATTTCTAATAATACGGTCTTCAAGAAATAGAGGTTAGGATATATATTAACAAAAAATGTATGATGCACAAATTTGTTCATTCTTGCACAACAATACATTTCTACATAGTTTCAATCTTGCAGGATTTCGAAGACAACATATATTTGACAAAACGTCAATGATGTACTGTGTTAAAAGTAGACTAAAAAAGGAATGTTTTTCATATTTGACATCCACTAAGGGGTATTATGTTGAGTTTAATGCACTATTATTACTCCTTCTATTTCTCCATTTGATAATCAATTTCATGCTTGTTATATATATTCTGACATGAATATGATTCATGGTTGTTAAATTTGAACCATTGAATGCTCAAACATGTGGAGATTTGAAAACAGTCAATTGGTGAACGTTTGACCTGTTTGAAGAATCCAAAGGACTCAAAAAAAATATTGGTTAACATACACAACATTAAAAATAAATTAATATATATCACAAGTATTTAGTGCTTCATAGGAACAATCACAATTTATGATTAAAAAAGAAATTCAATAGGTGCCACAACAAAATATCCATGAACCAACTTTTACTACATAGTTTTCATGTACCCTTGAGTTCAAGGGACTTCTACATAGGCTGTGACACATGTCATTTAAATGATACATAGTCTTTTTGCTAGAACATCACAAATTTTTCGAGCTTCATATTGGTATGCAAAATAGTATATAATGAAAGGGCTTACAACTTAATCCTACAACAAATCCTTTTAAACTTTTTTTTTTCCATTTTTGATACTTAATTTGCTATAGGTTTGCAAACAACATTAGAAAATAATTTGCTATAAAATATGACAGTACTGTAAAAATTATCAAACAAGTAAAGGAAAGTATATACCAGATCATGTCAAGCATAGCCTATATGTATGTTAGCTCATACACTTTCATATCAGTAATTAATAAAATAAAACACCATACATCTTGTAATTTGTGCAACTACATAATATCATGTGATAAATTGTTGTACCATGCTTTATAATATTCACTTACATGTTTGATTTGGTAGCGAATAGTTCCATGTAAAACCTTTCTACATCGATTAACAAAGTGAATGTGCACTTGAGAGACTAGAAATTTCTTGTCATACAAACAACAGCCAATACTCAACAGGGTGTTCACCTTTTAAGACTGAGATATTTACTCCAACCAGCAAGTCCAAATATTCAAAACATTTCAGCAAATCCACAACTTTCCAAGATATTGAAGACACATGCACGCATATAGTAAAAAAGAAAATACGAGTGCATCATCAAATTTCTTAACTAGATCATTAATGTACTGTTTTATTTGATATCATGATTAAATGACATGCCAACATAAGTTAAATATAATTGCACTGAAGATAAGGCCCTAAAAATATATTACAAAAGGAGGGGAAAATTATCATATAATGGGTATGTTACAAAAATAGATATGTTAAGTCAAAGAGATCAAAACAAATACAAATCTGCAATACTGAAGGTGTCTACAAGCTTGTTACAATAAGATTTGCCAAATGGGATTTTGGGTTCTCAATGAATAAGGCAAGAAAGATCAGAAAGACATCTACTACCTAGTAGAAGGTCGTTATTTGATCCGTGTATTTGTAAAAGAATAATCTTCTCGTTTTGTTTCCTCTAAATATTGAACAAGAGTTCGATCAGGTGCTCAATAATTTAAAGCATTCAAAAAATAGCTTTTATTATGGTGTATATTTGTGATATAGGAACTAAAATCCATTACAGTGGACCTTGACACTACGGATCACAGGAGGAAGTGGTCGAGTACAAGTAGACACCTATTTTGGGAGAGTAATAATAACTAGAATTAGGTATTGCTATTGCAAGTACTTTCTTTTTACTTCTGATTTCTGAATAGAAGAATAATCTACCAGGAGGCAGCACACTAAGATTTAAGGTCAGGTCTCCAGTTTGCTTTCTACTTCAAAGTTAATAATTCTCTTGAAGATTTTTTCTTTTTGTTGTTACTCAGCAAACAAACGGACCTGCTAAATAGAGCAGTCTTAACTTACCTGTAAGAAATGTTAAATCCATATAGAGAAAATTGTTGAGAGACGATAACATTTCAGCAGATAATGAAATCACCATAAGTTTGGTTCATATTTTTAAACACTAACCCTTCTTGGTTTATTCATAATTTTTATATACAAAATAGCTTTCTGGATCAGAATAATTGATCATATTAAAATAATAGTAATATATAGAAGTGAGCACAAAAGTTCAACTTCCATATCCTAGTAAAGCCATATATGGCATGCGGTACGAGAACTCACAGTGAGCATAATGGCGCTTCTCTAGCAAAACTCATCTCCTCCAGACTCGTAGAAAGATTGTTTTGGAAATATAAGCACCGGAATCACGTAATGTGATAAACAATAAACATGGTATAATGAAAATCAAAGGCAATTTGACATGAATAGTTCCTAGGAATTAATGATTTTTTGGTGCAATAATTATCCATCATTAGAATGTTTCTAAGAACTTTAAACACTGCCAATCTTATAATCAGACAGAGACTCAGAATAGTATAAGAAAATATGTACAGACAAACCGATTTCAACGCAGAGGCACCAAAGCCAGGATACACATGACTTAAGTGCTTGTTATCATTTTATATAGCACCTTGATACTTAGAAAAAGTCCTCATCTTTCCATAAGAAATTAAAGCAAACAATGAAAGACATGTAAAGAGGGATTAACTCTTAGATTGTTGGAAATTTTTTCTCTAAAAATCTGCAAACAAAATAAAAGAAGTTAAAGTTACCGGCCTCCGGGGAAGTCGCGCACGAAGCACTGCCCTAAGAGTTAATCCGGGTCTATGTGCAGACTTTTTCGGATGCTCCTAGTGGTAAAACCCCCGCTTTATCGGTATCCCGTCATCGCACATAACTCGGGGAGATTGACCCTGACTTAGCTCTGCCCAGAGCAACAAACCAAGAACAAAAGAGTTTCGGAGTGACAAGAATTCGAGAGAGCGAGAGAGAGTGTTTTGTAGTAATTTTTAGTATGTTCAAAGTATTGAGATTGGCCTCAATATATAGGCTTTTCTCTAAGGTTAGGGAATAAAGGAGAATGAAGACAATTTAATCCAGCCAATAAATACTGAACGTTATAAAATTCAAATGAAAAACCATGTGGTACATTGTACCTTGTAGGAAATAATAATGTCTTGTTCTCATTGCTAGGGTTTGTTACAATATATATAGTGTCTACATTTGGGCTTATGGGTATGGGCCATATTTACATTACAAATATAATCTAACACCCCCCTCAAGTTGGAGCATGCAAGTCACAAATGCCCAACTTGGAAAGGAAAGAATCAAACACTTGCTTTCCAAGGGGCTTGGTGTAATGACCTGAATTTGTGATACGTATTTAGAGTACGTATGCGTATTTTAGACCCATATTTTATTTTAGTCATGATTAGTTATCTTGGTTTATTTTGCATTGGCTTGGTTTTATTGGCATGGATAGTTCAATTGGTTTTAATGGTTCATGGGTTTATCTTGGATTAGTAAGGCTGGGTTTATTTCATGGTTCATTTGGTTTAAATTGCTAGAGAGAGAGTTTATTGGCCTTGACTTGGTTCACCTTGGTTTATTTTGGTTTGGTCTATTTTGGTTTAACATGGAGAACCCCACCCCATTATAAATATCAACTTCTCTCTCTCTCCTTATTATTTTCTTCATCTTCTTCCTCAAGCTTCTTCCTCTCCACCACCACCACCCACCTAGGCAAGTGCATCTTGCTATCACTTGAGGGCTACATTTTATTTGTCTATTAGCTTTATTAGCTCATTTTAGGCAACATTAGAACTTGGGTTTTCTCCATTTGGAGCTTAGAATTTTGTAGATCTAGGTTTGAAGTATTTTCGGATTTTGGTGGATTTGATCTATAAAACTTGTTCATTTTCATGTTTCGATTGTTCCATGTTGAAGAGAATTGAATTTTACACAATTTAGACCCTTGCAAAGTTGGATTTGGACTTG
This sequence comes from Iris pallida, assembly GCA_029216955.1. NCBI lineage: Eukaryota > Viridiplantae > Streptophyta > Magnoliopsida > Asparagales > Iridaceae > Iris > Iris pallida. The sequence continues at coordinate 4,928,432 of JANAVB010008800.1, read as the reverse complement.
TTTTGACCTAGTTGTGGTCCTTGGAATTTCTGAGTTCCATGGCTTTTCTCTCGGTTTGGGGAAGAAGACCCCTGTTCCCGAGCGCAATCCAGTCCAGCGCTCTTTAGCGCATGGCGCAATCCAGTTGGCCCAGCGCCTTTTGGTGCTGGCGCAATCCAGTTAGCCCAGCACTCTTTAGTGCTGGCGCAATCTATCCCCCTGTGCAATCTAGTGAGTGCGCAATCTGATCCCTGCGCAACCCGACTCAGCGCGGCTCAGCTCTTGCGCAGTTCATCCCCTGCGCAGTCTGATCCCTGCGCAGTCTAATCCCTGCGCAGCTCAACCCAGCGCACTCTAATCCTGGCGCAATCCAACCCGACCCCAGGGACCCTTGCGCAATCTGTCCAATTATGGAGATTTGGTTTTATTTCTTTTTCCTTAAGCTTGGCTCTTCTATAGCCCTGTATATTGGTATTTTATTAGATATTTACGCCCATTTAATATCCTTACGCCTTTTGTCATAAACTTGATAATCACAAATTTATTTAGTATGTTTGGAATGATAACTTGACATGATTGGCTTGACATGATAGACTTGATATGACAACCTGACTTGATGATGACCCGTAGTGGTGCACTCTTCACAAGTAACCTGACATGGCACGACAGTGACCCGTAGTGGTGCGCTCTCGACCAGTAACCTGACATGACATGATAGTGGCCCGTCGTGGCGCACTCCTGACTAGTATACTTGACCGGATAACCTGACATATTATATATCGATAATCCGTTGCGGCGGCTACTTGACATGACATGACCTGTATAATGACTTGACACCGTGGGCGATTGTGCTTGTATAAATGAACCAGTCTTGTCTCGTATCATGTCTAGGATATGGACCCCTGAGTACCACGGTCAGGGGTACATATTAAAATAAACTAAGGCTAATAACTAGAATAATCTACTAGTCATGAAGAGATGTTCCCCAGTTACAGGCGACCCCGTTATTCCGGCCGCAAATGTTTGGACTTATAGCCTGCCGACGAGTAGGGCACATTTCCAGCCCACTGTCATATGGGGCACTCTCGATTGTCACTTTAATGATTGAACTCTATTGTCTTGCACTCTCCCTCCATTGACACTTTAATGATTGGACTCTCTGGATTGTCACTATAATGATTGCCTGGATAACCTGGGTAGCTGCAGGGCCTGTGACTACTTGGAGCATCTCATTGTATCTTGATAGTAACTAGGATTGTGATAACCCTAGTTAATTAATGTAGAAAGCCGTAGGCAATGATTGGCCGTGATTGATTGGATGGAGTCTAGTCCAGTATAGTATTGTCTAGAAGTGATCGATTGCAAGATTGTACCAGCATGATTGAATGATTGTCACTCCAGATTGTCACTATAATGATTATCACTCCAGATTGTCACTATAATGATTGTCACTCCAGATTGTTACTATAATGCTTGAACACTATTGTCACTCCAGATTGTACTATCCTGATTGTACCCTTCATTGTCACTTTCATCATTGTCTTCTTTTCATATATATTGTCCAGCTATATTTTATTTAACATGATGCTTCTCTTAATTATTTTCTCTGATTGGGACAAGTGCATTGGTAGTGCGCGAACCCCAATCTGTGTTACTTATTGTTTTCTTACATGTTGAATGCTAATGATTTACTGGTTTTAGTCCTTAAGTGAAGCCTCCTTTGTGGCACTTGCTCTTTCTGGGGTCTGACCCAGCTGGTTTTGTATGGCCAGATACCGGAGCAGCACCAAAGGATCTACCGGATTTCCAGCCAGATGGTGGCCACTAGGTGGAACCTTGGCAACGAGTGGGTTTCTTTTTGTTCTCCCACTGTAATATTGTAAATTATTCTGTTGAGGCGTTTAGCCGACGAGCAAGTGTTAGCTCGTATTGCACTTTTCTTATTGTCTGCCTACGGGTTGTAACATGATTGACAAGCCCCGGGGGTTGATCATGTATGACTGAACTCTTGCTAGTCCTTACATTTTATACGACTAGCTTCATGATCATCTGATATGTAATATTTGGGACGCCTTATATTTATGTATTTGATGCTCTGACATCTTGTGATTATTACTAGTTGGTTGAGATTGAGACAATAGGTTATTTTATGACCTTAAGAGACTGATGGATTGTAGTGAAACCCTCACATATCTAGACAGCCGTGACCGTATGGTGAGATGGATTCCATTTCATCATACGTAGCTGGCTATGTCCGCCCCCGCTCTCCAGTATTCTGGTTCTGGGGCGTGACATGGTTTAAGTGGTGGCCCATGCAGGTCTTGTTAATCAAGATGTGTGAGGGTTTACCGAATAGATGTCTCAATCGGTACTCGCCCTTGATCTCTGCTCGTATCCTCTTGATTCCTGAAAATTCTTGTCCTGATCACATGCTTGTATCATTGATCTGTCCTGGTCTTTCCTTATTGTTTTCCTGTGTCGTCTTCCTCAGCGGCACTGTACCTGGACCTGCCGACCAGTAAGGAGGAGCACCTCCCGTGGACCAGCAGCAACCAGAAGATCAGGCCCAGCACTCAGGAGCAGCCTCCCGAGTCGTACCTACTGGAGGAGAGCCGCCAGTTCAGTCAGTCCAGCCTGCAGATCCTGATGATGGCACTTTGGTGGGTCTCATCAGATCATTGTTAGCTTCCCAAGATCGTAGAGGCGATGCCTTGCACCAGGCAGTGGAAGATGCTCTGAATAGAAGTGGACCCCGAGGGAACAGTGCGGTCAACAATTTCAAGCGCCTGAACCCTCCATTCTTCGATGGCAGCGAGGATGCCGTTGCTGCCGATGCTTGGCTACAGGATACAGAGGTGATTCTCGAAGCCGCGAAGATTCCAGAAGACGAGAAGGTGGCTATGGTGCGTCTACAGTTATTGGATCTAGCTCGCAGTTGGTGGGCTGCACAAGCAGTGGGATTGGCAACACCTGTCTCCTGGGCAGTGTTCAGCGAGAAGTTCCAGACCAAGTATTATGATGCAGTGGCTCGATATGACTTGCAGACCAGGTTCGCCAATCTGAAGCAAGGAGGCAGAACGGTCGACGGTTATGCGGCCGAGTTTTCCAGACTCAGTCGGTTTGCTCCTACCTTGGTGGCAACTGAGTTCGACAGAGCACAGAGGTTCCAGCAGGGACTTCACCTAGAGATCATATTGGCAGTGGAGCAGTTCGAGCATCAGACCTATGATGCGGTATTGCGAGCAACGAGGAGGCACGAGTATACCTCACAGAGAATAGTGGACAGGACCAGAGGTCGGAAGCGGTCTCACGGCCAGGTGATCCAGTCTTCAGCACCAGCCCCGGCAGCCAGGGCTTTGACTATTGGAACTCCGAGGCAAGCAACCTCAGTTACGTCGGTCCAGTACTCGACCCCGACGTACCCTCAGCAGAAACAGAAGCAAGCACAGTCTTCCACCGTAGGCTGTTCTTATTGTGGGAAGCCTGGACACGTGGTAGCGGAGTGTCGTAAGGTGCTGGGATTATGCTTGTTGTGTGGAGCACCGGATCATAGGGTAGGGTCCTGCCCTTTCAGAGTCGATTCAGCATCAACAGTATCTAGTCCCTCGGTTAGGGGACCAGCACCAGTACCAACTCCAGTTCACCAGCAACAGTAGCTCCCGTTCCCGGGTCAATTGCCAACTCAGGCCCAGACTTTCCAGTAACAGAACCCGCGGCAGTTTGCTCTAGCCCAGGCTCAGGTTCAGAATCGGCCGAGTGGTATATGCGTCCTCTCATCTTGCTTTTCTACCGTCATTATGCGGGGTGCATAACGTATTTCATGTATCCTGATTGCGACGGAACATCCCGGACCCGAGCCATATCCTAGATCATTCGAAAGGGTTGGTACCAATAACTGTAACCTTTTCGTATGAGGAAAGGCCCGTGTCCCTGTTTGACCAAAGAGAGAGACCTCAAGCGCAAGACTATCAGTTCAGTCCATGTTGCTTAGAGTCATCCCTCTTTGGGAGAGTTAAACTTGGGAGCATGAGGATGATTTTTAATCAGGTCATCCCGGCTGGTTTAACTCGTAAGGTGTAATATCTTCCTTATGCCTTACGCTTCGAATCCTTGCTTGCATGAATGATTGTATGATTGATTGGTAGCATAGATTGCCTATGATAGAATAGCTTTCCCTTACATCTCTAGCCTCTTGATTAAATTCCGAGGACGGAATTCTTTTAAGGTGGGTAGGATGTAATGACCTGAATTCGTGATACGTATTTAGAGTACGTATGCGTATTTTTGACCCATATTTTATTTTAGTCATGATTAGTTATCTTGGTTTATTTTGCATTGGCTTGGTTTTATTGGCATGGATAGTTCAATTGGTTTTAATGGTTCATGGGTTTATCTTGGATTAGTGAGGCTGGGTTTATTTCATGGTTCATTTGGTTTAAATTGCTAGAGAGAGAGTTTATTGGCCTTGACTTGGTTCACCTTGGTTTATTTTGGTTTGGTCTATTTTGGTTTAACATGGAGAACCCCACCCCATTATAAATATCAACTTCTCTCTCTCTCCTTATTATTTTCTTCATCTTCTTCCTCAAGCTTCTTCCTCTCCACCACCACCACCCACCTAGGCAAGGGCATCTTGCTATCACTTGAGGGCTACATTTTATTTGTCTATTAGCTTTATTAGCTCATTTTAAGCAACATTAGAACTTAGGTTTTCTCCATTTGGAGCTTGGAATTTTGTAGATCTAGGTTTGAAGTATTTTCGGATTTTGGTGGATTTGATCTATAAAACTTGTTCATTTTCATGTTTTGATTGTTCCATGTTGAAGAGAATTGAATTTTACACAATTTAGACCCTTGCAAAGTTGGATTTGGACTTGTTTTGACCTAGTTGTGGTCCTTGGAATTTCTGAGTTCCATGGCTTTTCTCTCGGTTTGGGGAAGAAGACCCCTGTTCCCGAGCGCAATCCAGTCCAGCGCTCTTTAGCGCCTGGCACAATTCAGTTGGCCCAGCACCTTTTGGTGCTGGCGCAATCCAGTTAGCCCAGCACTCTTTAGTGCTGGCGCAATCTATCCCCCTGCGCAATCCAGTGTGTGCGCAATCCAGTGCGTGCGCGATCTGATCCCTGCGCAACCCGACTCAGCGCGGCTCAGCTCTTGCGCAGTTCATCCCCTGCGCAGTCTGATCCCTGCGCAGTCTAATCCCTGTGCAGCTCAACCCAGCGCACTCTAATCCTGGCGCAATCCAACCCAACCCCAGGGACCCTTGCGCAATCTGTCCAATTATGGAGATTTGGTTTTATTTCTTTTTCCTTAAGCTTGGCTCTTCTATAGCCCTGTATATTGGTATTTTATTAGATATTTACGCCCATTTAATATCCTTACGCCTTTTGTCATAAACTTGATAATCACGAATTTATTTAATATGTTTGGAATGATAACTTGACATGATTGGCTTGACATGATAGACTTGATATGATAACCTGACTTGATGATGACCCGTAGTGGTGCACTCTTCACAAGTAACCTGACATGGCACGACAGTGACCCGTAGTGGTGCGCTCTCGACCAGTAACCTGACATGACATGATAGTGGCCCGTCGTGGCGCACTCCTGACTAGTATACTTGACCGGATAACCTGACATGTTATATCTCGATAAGCCGTTGCGGCGGCTACTTGACATGACATGACCTGCATAATGACTTGACACCGTGGGCGATTGTGCTTGTATAAATGAACCAGTCTTGTCTCGCATCATGTCTAGGGCATGGACCCCTGAGTACCACGGTCAGGGGTACATATTGAAATAAACTAAGGCTAATAACTAGAATAATCTACTAGTCATGAAGAGATGTTCCCCAGTTACAGGCGACCCCGTTATTCCGGCCGCAAATGTTTGGACTTGTAGCCTGCCGACGAGTAGGGCACATTTCCAGTCCACTGTCATGTGGGGCACTCTCGATTGTCACTTTAATGATTGAACTCTATTGTCTTGCACTCTCCCTCCATTGACACTTTAATGATTGGACTCTCTGGATTATCACTATAATGATTGCCTGGATAACCTGGGTAGCTGCAGGGCCTGTGACTACTTGGAGCATCTCATTGCATCTTGCTAGTAACTAGGATTGTGATAACCCTAGTTAATTAATGTAGAAAGCCGTAGGCAATGATTGGCCGTGATTGATTGGATGGAGTCTAGTCCAGTATAGTATTGTCTAGAAGTGATCGATTGCAAGATTATACCAGCATGATTGAATGATTGTCACTCCAGATTGTCACTATAATGATTGTCACTCCAGATTGTCACTATAATGATTGTCACTCCAGATTGTTACTATAATGCTTGAACACTATTGTCACTCCAGATTGTACTATCCTGATTGTACCCTTCATTGTCACTTTCATCATTGTCTTCTTTTCATATATATTGTCCAGCTATATTTTATTTAACATGATGCTTCTCTTAATTATTTTCTCTGATTGGGACAAGTGCATTGGTAGTGCGCGAACCCCAATCTGTGTTACTTATTGTTTTCTTACATGTTGAATGCTAATGATTTGCTGGTTTTAGTCCTTAAGTGAAGCCTCCTTTGTGGCACTTGCTCTTTCTGGGGTCTGACCCAGCTGGTTTTGTATGGCCAGATACCGGAGCAGCACCAAAGGATCTACCGGATTTCCAGCCAGATGGTGGCCACTAGGCGGAACCTTGGCAACGAGTGGGTTTCTTTTTGTTCTCCCACTGTAATATTATAAATTATTCTGTTGAGGCGTTTAGCCGACGAGCAAGTGTTAGCTCGTATTGCACTTTTCTTATTGTCTGCCTACGGGCTGTAACATGATTGACAAGCCCCGGGGGTTGATCATGTATGACTGAACTCTTGCTAGTCCTTACATTTTGTACGACTAGCTTCATGATCATCTGATATGTAATATTTGGGACGCCTTATATTTATGTATTTGATGCTCTGACATCTTGTGATTATTACTAGTTGGTTGAGATTGAGACAATAGGTTATTTTATGACCTTAAGAGACTGATGGATTGTAGTGAAACCCTCACATATCTAGACAGTCGTGACCGTATGGTGAGATGGATTCCATTTCATCATACGTAGCTGGCTATGTCCGCCCCCGCTCTCCAGTATTCTGGTTCTGGGGCGTGACACTTGGTGAAGATGTCAGCCAGTTGAGAAGAAGTAGGAACATGCGAGGCTATTACGGTGCCATCTCTAATAGCATCGCGAACAAAATGCAAATCTACCTCAATATGCTTACTGCGCTCATGAAATACCGGGTTCTGAGCCAGGTGCAGGGCTGACTGACTGTCATAATACACCGATATAGCAGACTCCTAGTGAATGCCCAAACACACCAATAACTCTTTCAACCATTTCAACTCACAAACAAGCGCAGCAAGAGATCGGTATCCAGCTTCAACGGAAGATCGGGAAACAGTTGATTGCTTCTTGGTCTTCCAAGAAATAGGAGACCCCCCCAGAAACACCAACCAGCCTGTAACAGAGCGGTGAGTCAAGCGACAACTGGCCCAGTCGGAATCACACCAACCAGAAAGACGGAGATCACAATCAGCTTTCAAAAGAATACCCCGTCCCGGTGCATGTTTGAGATATCTGACCACTCGCAAAGCAGCATGCCAATGATCTTGTCGAGGCTCCTGTAAGAATTGAGACAAGATATGCACAGCATAGGCTAAGTCAGGGCGAGTAAACGATAGATAAATTAACCTCCCAACCAGTCTCCGATAAGTCTCTGCATCCGTCAGCTTTGGACTAGTCGATTTTGCCAGTTTGTGATTGGGCTCCATGGGAAAGCCAGCAGGTCGAGACCCCATCAAGCCGTATTCTGAAATGATGTCCAAAGCATACTTCCTTTAACACAAGGTAATTCCTTCTGCACTTCGAGCCACCTCTATGCCAAGAAAGTACTTCAACACACCAAGGTCCTTTATGTGAAAACAAGAACTAAGGTACTTTTTGAAAGCATCTAAAGCACCTGTGTCATTACCAGACACAATCATGTCATCCACATAGATCAAAACATGCAACTCTACCTTCCCTTTAAATAGAGAGAAAAGGGAATAATCAGAATGAGATTGAATAAATCTATAGGATACCAGAGAAGCAGCAAGCTTAGCAAACCAACAACGTGGTGCCTGTTTCAATCCATATAGTGACTTACGCAGGCGACACACTTTGTTGGGTTCACTATACGAAAAACCCGGCGGCAACTTCATATACACTTCTTCTGTCAGATCTCCATGAAGAAAAGTATTGTGCACATCCATCTGGTGCAAAGTCCAGCCTCTCACAGCTGTAACAGCCAAGAACGCCCGAACTGTAGGCATGTTAGCTACCAGGGCAAATGTATCTGAATAATCGATTCCCTCAACCTGAAGATTACCGAACACAACCAGTCGTGCCTTTAAGCGCTCAACACTTCCGTCAGATTTGTACTTTATTTTGTACACCCATCTACTTTCCAATGCTTTCTTCCCATGAAACAAATTGACAAGACTCCATGTCCCATTATCTTCCAGAGCCTGTATTTCAGTTTACATAGCCGCGCGCCAGCCCGAATCTCGCGAGGCCTGGCGATATGAAGCAGGCTCAACACCTGCAGTGATAGCTGCAAGAAAATCTCTGTGTCCAGCAGTAAATATGTTATAACTTAGAAATTATGTTAGAGGATACGAAGTACCTGAGGAAGAAACGGGAACAGATGAACTGTGGTGAAGGGGGGACTTTTACTTCGAACAGTATTTGTCACAAAATTCTGTAATCGTACTGGCTGTGATTTCTTTCGCATTCCTCTTCCCAATACTACCTCGTCGGGCACCTCTGGCAACACTGTATCCCCTGTATCATTAGTAGTATCCGTATCACCCCCAGCGGACTCTCCTGTCAATACTTCTGCATCTACCTGTGCATCCTGGCCTCTCGGTGCCGGGCCACCAGCAACCACTCTGGCCTCAGCAATCGTAGCCGGCACAATCTCAAAAGCCTCTATATCATCTCCTGGCACCTCAACAGATGTATGGCGTGTCGCAGAAGATATCTCGCTAGCAGAGTCACACCCAGGAAATTCTTTTTCGTAAAAAGTAACATCACGGGACACAAAAAATTTACCAGTCTCCAAATCATACAGTTTTATCCCTTCTTATCAAGTGGATACCCAACAAAGATACATTTTCTGCTCATGCTAGCAAATTTATCATGTCGGGATTTCAAATCATATGCATAGCACAGACAACCAAAAATACGTAGATGATCATACGAAGGAGCCGAGCCATATAAAACTTCATAAGGAGACTTAAAATGTAAGATACTAGAAGGGGTCCTATTTATCAAATAACATGCAGCCAGAACACATTCCCCCCAAAAATCTACGAAAAGAGAACCCTGAAATAGCAATGCCCTGGCTACAATTAAAATATGTCGATGTTTTCTTTCCACCCTTCCATTCTGTTAAGGTGTCCCAACACAGGATGTTTGGAACAATATACCTTGAGATAAAAAAATAATCTCCTAAACAATTAAATTCAGTGCCATTGTCACTCCGCACACGACGTATATCAGCCCCAAATTGACGCTTCACCATAGCAATGAATTTAAGAAACATAAAATAAACAGCACACTTATCCGTCAACAAAATAACCCAAACTGCTCTAGAAAAATCATCCACCAAAGTCAAAAACTATCGTGCCCCATTAGATGACGAAACACGATATGGTCCCCACAGATCACAGTGTATAAGATCAAAGCATCTCAAAGTACGACTACTACTATCAGGAAAGGCATCACGAGTCTGTTTAGCTTGATGACAAATATCACAAGCCTTATGAGAAAACACACTACTACCAGAGAGAAAAGGTAAAGTCTGTATTACTTTATCTGAGGGATGCCCCAGTCTACTATGCCAAACCTCAGAATCATTTTCTTTGCATGCCAGGATCACCGAAGCCAAAGAAGCTGGAACCTCCCCCAAGAAGTAAAGTCTACCCCTTTGTTCACCTGCTCCAATCACCATCCTCGTACTTCGGTCCTGAACAAAACACAAATCAGGAGTAAATAACATATCACAATTTCTGGCACCAATCAATTGGGAGACAGAGATCAAATTGTAATTCAATGTCGAAACATAAAGAACATCCGTCAACACCAACGAAGCAGTCAAAAATACTTTGCCTCTCAGAACAGCCTCAATAGTGCTCCCATCAGGCAAAATTATAGGACAGACAGGACCCTCAAAGTAATCAACTAAACAGTCACGAGAGCCTGTCGCATGAAGAGTAGCCCTAGTATCGAATATCCAAGGGACAGAAGAATTCTTACCCATCAGACGATCAGAGTTTGAAGAACCAGGGTTGGAAAAATTATCGTTACCCAGCAAGCTCATCAGTTTCTGCCATTGTTCACCTGAGAGTGGTGAAGGATACCCTCCATGCATCATATCCGCCGAGCTTCCAGCAAGACCAGCAGGGACACCATGACCAGCAGCAGCGACATGATGAATAACCCCTGCGCTATCAGCACCACGTCCTCCATCATGTCTCTGCGGTGGTACCGGGCCTCTGCCACCACCAGCACCACGTCCGTCCTCACGTCGAGGACGAGTCTTCCACCACTCTGGATAGCCAATCTTGGCAAAGCAAGTTGCAACATCATGACCTATTTTTTTGTAATGAGTACAGATCATACCTGATTTGTCCCTGGAATATGAGGTTCTACTATTAGAAGTAGTAGAAATACGAGGTAAAGTCTTGACTGCCAGTGCCATCACCTCCTCAATAGCGGATTGGACCTGAGATTTTTGCATATCCTCCTCCTCACGGACTGCCTGGTATGCCCGATCTAAACTTGGCTGAGGATCCTGAGCCAGAAGATTAGATCGGGTATGACCATACAACTCAGCATTCAACCCATACATAAAGTCCTGAAAGTGGTTTTCATCCCTCATAGCCTATAGCTTTGCAGCAAGTTCACCACAGGTACAAGTAGGCAATGGGAAATAAGCAGCTTGTTCATCCCACAAAGACTGCAAATTTCTAAAGTAGGTTTTCACAGACATCGAAACCGTCCGTTTACACTCAGCCAAAGTCACCTTAATTTGTTGCTTCCGAGTGCCATTGCTAACAACAAATTTTTTCTCCAACAATTTCCACAATGGATAAACCTCCTCAAAGTATGGCAAAGATTTCTTCAGAGACGGATCAATGGTATTAAGAACCTATTGAACCAATAGTGCTTGCACGCATCTCCAATCAAGCAATTTGCTAGCATCATTAACAGGTTTGACTTCAGTACCCTCCAGAAAAGTGATCTTTTGCCTAGAGATCAGGGAGAGACGTATCGACCGAGACCACTCAGCATAGTTTGGTCCACGAAAACAATAGGAGTAATGATATTTCCTGGTTGAACAGCAGAACTCAGAAAATATGGATCCTTCGAATTAGGATAATTTGGGTTGTGTGCACAGCCACCGCCAGTCGCGACGGAGTAGCTGGACGCAGCATCATCTGCCATTGTGGATATCGGGTGTACAAAAAAAATTTGTACAACTTCGACAAATCCGTCGCTGATGGACGGGATCGGCGGCGAATCGACCGCGATCAGGGATGCCGGATTTGGCGCGTAGGGACAAGCGGAAGTCGGGTGTACAAAAATTTGTACAACTTCGACGAATCAGCCGCTAATGGACGAGTCTGCGGCGACGTCGGGCGCCGAGAATCAGTCGGATGCGGTCCGCGGTCGGCGCGGTCAGCGCGCGGAAGGATGCGCGGTCGGAGCAAGAGATCGCACTGATCGGGCGGATCGGGCGGCTCCGATCAACTTCGAATGCTTTACTTCAGAAATAACAGAAATCTAGGGTTTTCTCAATCCCCTCCATAGCCAATGTTGAAAGTTCTCTCCTCTTCCTTCAGACTGAGATTACAAACCCCATAGCCAATGTTGAAAGGTTGATGATTACTTCAGACACAGTTGGTTGAAGGTTGATGGACGGGGTCAACAAATTCCAAGTCCGAGCTTTGGTTGAAGGTTGATGATTACAAGCCCCATAGCCAATCTGCTGCTCTGGTTGATGATTTGCATTTGTTGACCCGATTTGTACAACTCCGAAGTCTGAGCTTTTGTTGATGGACGGGTACCAAAGTCTGAGTTTTTCCAGGAGGGCGCTGTTCTGCTCAGAGTCTGGCGATGGGGTGTTTCGGAAGATTTGGAATTTTTTTTTTTTTAGAAAAGGGGAAGAACGGGAGAGGAAGTCTGGCAGCTAGAGTTTTTCGGAAGGCTCTGATACCATGTAGGAAATAATAATGCCTTGTTCTCATTGCTAGGATTTGTTACAATATATATAGTGTCTACATTTGGGCTTATGGGTATGCGCCAAATTTACATTACAAATATAATCTAACATACCTGGACATGAGTTGATGTTACAAGTTTAATGGGTTCATAACGGTCAAAATTATTGTAAGGGAGTTGAGCTTTTGCTAGCTCATGTGTGTGTGAACACAACACACATACAACTAACAATCAACCAGATCAATTTATGCTTGGCAACCAGATCAATTTTCGCTAGCTCATCGGGCAACCAGATGTGGCCACACTTGTTGATCCATCAATTTATGCTTGGCAATCTCGATCTTTGTGGGTTCCCACTCCTCTTTGCGAAAGTGGTGGTCAGAGATGGCGGCCTCCGATGAGTTCTCCAAGTAGAGATGATGAAGGTGAATCATGGGAGGAAGTGGAGTGGACTTTGGCCGGCACCGAATCTTGATGTTCTACCAGGAACGGAGAGGTGCTTATCTCAAATTGATAGACAAATGTTTGGTAGTGTTTAAGAATTGGTAGATATATAGCATGTATGATAGTCTAGTGGCAAGAATAACTAAACTGAAACTTAAGAACTTTTCATCTCGGCGAACTCGTCTCCACTGAGGCTCGAACTCCCGACCACTTGGGCCGCATGCATCTCTCTTAACCACTATATATATATATATATATTTTATATATATATATATATATATATATATATATATATATATATATATATAATATACATATATATATATATGTATATATATATATATTTTATTTTTATTTTTTTTCAAGTGACCACTAGCCTAGTGGTTAAGAGAGATGCATGCAGCCCAAGTGGTCGGGAGTTCGAGCCCTAGTGGAGGCAAGTTCGCCATAATTACCCATTGCTTCAAAAAAAATATTGAAGCAATGGGTAATTGTGGCGAACTCGTCTCCACTGGAGCTCGAACTCCGACCACTTGGGTATATATATATATATATACAATGATATCTAGTTCAAGTGGTTAGAGTGGGGCACATCCTCCCAAGAGGTTGCAAGTTCGAGCAACGTGGAGGAATAAATGTGAGTATGCGGGCTGGATGCGGTGAGATACAAGTATAAGAGCGGGCCTTCGGGTCGAGTTTGTAGGCCTTCGGGGCCAGGAGTCTATAATACAATTACCTCTAGTTCAAGTGGTTAGAGTGAGGCACATCCTTCCAAGAGGTTGCATGTTCGAGCAACGGAAGAAGCACATTTAATTCCATGTAGAGGAATAAATGTGAGTGCGAGTCGGATGCGATCCTTCCAAGAGGTTACAGGTTCGAGCAAAGAGGTTACAGGTCCCGGGGCTTGATCAAAGATGGTAGACTCGATGTCGAGATCAGAGGTTCAACAAACGTTCACCTTCTGATTATTCTCGAGATCCAAGAGGAACACTATAATATAAATCTGATTACAAAAGCAACAATAATCAGAAAGTAAATCTCACGTTCTTCCTCGTAATCGCAGTTGCTGACAGATAGAATTGAGTTCAAAAAATAAATTTCATGTTCTTCCTTGCAATCGCAGTTACAGACGGACAGAACTGAGTTACAACTCAGATGAAGGAGAAGAAAGAAGAAAGAAGAAAAAAAAGAGGAAAGGTTCTTGCTGGCGTGATTAAGATCACTGTTGCTCAAAGCTAGATTCGCCCCACCACGATCTGCTTCCAGGAACCAGCAAGTTCACGAAGAACTTCTGGAACGCTCGTAAGTCAAAATTTGAGACTTGAACAGGCTTCCTGGACTTTACAGACTCCCTTAACTCTTTTCTTGGTACATCTTTCAAAGGAGGCCAAGGGGCTCTATTTATAGAGTGGAGTTGAGACTTCACCTCTTCTCCTATCCGATGTGGGACTAAAATACCAATACTCAAAAATAGAGTTTGATATTTTAGATCATCCCACAATCAGCATAGAAGTGTGCCAGTCCATGCCTACCCCCCGAACACTCCCATGCATGCACGAGATATCCTGGAGTCCGTGTCCTAGTCCAAGTCCGCACAACAAAAATCAACTTGCATCCTTGTTGGAATTAATCATTTTTCTTTCTAGGAAAATACTCCCACACGGCACACACTTGTGCCCCACCACACCTCATGTGCACACCTCAATACAAGCAATACATTATATTGAGATACTCACCATTTGGTGTAGCCGATGTGGGACTATCTTTCCTAGTCTAAAGGCAAAAATACCAACAATCCCCCATATATCTCAATATATGGGTTGAGCGTTCCCCACAGTGACTGCCCATCATGCATTAGGAGAAATGTCGCTACCACTTGAATCTTCCCGCATAGGTTAAATAACAGCATGATACAAGAATGGACTAAGCCTTGAATTCTGCACCATAACTGCAATTCTTCCTACTCACATAATGACATCAACTGTGCTTCTGGCTGCACATTAAAGGCCTTGTGCCAGCCTAGTTTCAGTGTATAATTTTGGACATCTACAAGTTTACCCTCAAGAGACGGCCTGATATCTCTGTCCATACACCATAGGTGAGTTTTTTATAAAGAGTCATGGCATGAAGCATTGCGCTTCTTTGTGGTGCTACGCCGCTATGACATGGCTTAAAGCCGAGGCTTTACCCCACCTGGGTATCTCATCGTAGTGTCATACTACTGTAGCATGAGGTCACAGGCCTCTTTGTAGTGCCAAACTACCCAGCATGAAGCCTTGCGCTTCCATGCGGTGTTACGCCGCTATGACATGGCTCACAAAGTCGAGGCTTTACCCTACCTGGTACCTCTTCGTGGTGTCATGCCACTGTAACATGAGGACATCGTCCTATTTGTAGTGCTGTCTACCTCTCTTTATTACGATTATCATACAGCATTAGGCTACCTGCCTATTTGCGGTGCTACTCCGCTGTGACTTGGCTTGCAAAGCTGAGGCATTACCCCTACCTGAGAACCTCATGGTGGAGTCACCCTACTATAGCATGGAGTTACACTCCTTGTAGTGCTGTGCTACCGTGCTTTCTGTAAAGCACTCCAGGCATTCACTCTGCCTGAGAACTCATTAAGGCATCTAAGCCAACATTCCCACAGGATCTGTTTTCCGCAGAAAACAACAGTAGACAACAGTGGTTGTAGGTCCGTAACCTCTCCATGTCACAGAGGACAAGTACCCACCGTTCCTGATATTCTTTTGGTTAATAGTCCTCCCTTGAACCAAAAGCTAGATGCCTAGTAGATTTCTCTTTGAACTAATAGCATAAAACTTTATGGTAGGAATGTAATTACACAATATCAGAATGCCTTCAAGCCCATTTTACAAGCTGTGTCATCGACCAGCTGGCGCTTGAAGCCCTTGGTGAACGGATCCGTCAGGTTCTCCTGACTCTGAACATCAATCACTTCAATGACACCTCTCTTGATGAGATCGTTCACTGCCCTGTGCACTACAACAAATAGGGCCTACAATAGCAGTTTTTCTATAGCATTCAAGTGTCCCCGCTATAGAATGTTATCAACAACAACATTTTTTATGCAGTGCTATAAAAAATATCTATCTATAGTATTTCCTGAATGCTGTAGAATGTGTAACATTCATCTTTACAGTATCATCACAAAATTATTTCTTCCCTCCAAAATTTTCATTTTGGCGCCCAGCCCCCCAGCCCGATTAAAATGTTTCCCCCAATCTCTCTCTTCCTCCCTCACTTCTCAAAAAAACATACACTACAAATTATTTCTTCCCCCCAAAATTTTCATTTCGTGTGCCTTTCACGTGACTAATAATATGTTAGGAATGTGTTATGGGGGAACATAATTTTATTTCCCTCATTTTTTTGTCTGATCCTCTCCTCCTCTCCCCGAGCCCTAGCGAGGACCTGCCTCTCCTCCTCTCCCCAAGCCCTAGCAAGGACCTGCCTCTCTCTCTGTGAAGGTAAATCTCTCTCTCCCTCTCTTTCTCTCTCCATATGCCATCATTTTCCTACTTCTCTCATAATTTTAGGACAAATGCAATTTTAGGGAAAATTTTAGGGAAAATTTCGGTAACACAATATGTCTGGTTTAGGTTTGATTTTGAGAATTTTAATGCTAATGTTAGAGATTTTGAGCATTTTTTCATCGGAGATTTTGAGCATTTTGGTAGAACACAAGCCCTAGCGACTTCACAGTTTTCATTTCTCGCAAAAGAAGCTTGGACTTGGTAGCTGTCACATGCTGTGAGTTGCGAGACGAAAAAAGAGAGAACAACCTACAAAAATTTTCAATATGAGCTCGTCTTGCTTCCCATCTTTTGTTTCCATGCACTATATTATTCATGTCATTCCAAATAAACCACGCAAGAACAACCAACCAGACATGCTCCCCTTGGGTACAATTTCGAAAAAAAAAGAAAAAAAAAAGAAAAGAAAAAAAGAATTAGCAACTCTGAATCCAACACCACTTGGGATTTCCACACCTACCGAACATTTTTACATTCAACCAGAACATAAAATTGGTCTTGTATCCCTCTACCATAGGCTGGACAAGTATTACCAATATTCATACCTGTAACTAAAAGTAAATAAAAAAAATTGAAGAAAACCATGATAAAGGTGCCATACAAACACTTTTATCTTATTTAAAAATGAGTTTGATTTCACAGTCACATGGTTAGATCCACATTCACATTCTTCATCAGATTTCACCAAAGGCACTTAACCTCTTGAAAATGAAGACTTGTATTAACATGATATTATGCTTAGGTTTGTGAGAAAATGTTAGACTGCTCCTCAGAGATCTCAACATTTGAATTATTACATACATGGGAGTCATCTTATTCGCACAACCCCAAAGCTCATGATATACACTGTACAAATAAACGAGACGGAACCATCCAAATTCAACAACATTGGAGTAAAGGGTCTTATCCAACATTGGAGTAAGGATTGGAGAACTATTTTCAATTATCCTTGAAGTTTTCATATATAATTCCAGGAACATCAAAAAATTATTCTCATGCACATTTCTTTTCAATTTCCCCCTATATTTCATCCTCCAATATGAAACTCCTATGTTTTGTGATGATTGACTTGCAGGTGCAGCACATGCAAGCTAAGTATGGAGACTACTTTGGCATAACTGTTACTGGTTATCCAGGTTAGGGTTGCTTGGATCAATATGATCTTTACTCAAACTAACTCTTACTTATGTTGCACGGGTTGGAAAGAATACAACATGATATATGCAAAAAGGAACAACTCTTTTTTTTGGTTGGTTGGGGGGGTGTTGTCCTAGTGTACTTTGGAGTTTGTGATATTTCATCCTCCTTGTCCCTGTTTTGTTGTTGGCAAATGGTGGACAAACCCTAGCTTTGTTGAAGAAACAACTTGTAGAAATTTTAATCTCTTCTGAGTTGATGTTCCTTTTATTCTTTGTTTGTATTCTTGCATTTTATATGTTCACCTTCTTTTCCTTTTCTGGGCGACATCTTTTGAACTAACTTGATAATGATAGGGATATTATTCAACTTTCTTTAAAACTTGCATTATGATCCTTCAACATTTGCATGACAAGGTAAAATTGTTTGATCTCTGAGATCCTGTAATAAATTGTTCTATTAACAGGTAAAATTGTTAATTGGCAGTGCCTAACACATTGAGTCTTTCTTTTCAAGTGAAGTGGCTATAACATTAGCTTTTTAAAAGTACTTTATTACTATTACTCTACTTCTAGGGTTTGTTGGGCTTGATCTTAACATCCAAATATGATGATTGAAAAACTATATTAATCTGATTTATAAATTATTACCTGATTTGCAGCTCTTTGCTGCCATTCGTGGATACCGCGCTTTCCTGACTGGAACTCCTATAAAGGGTCAGAGCTTTACTCAACTAATCAATTGATAGTTTTGTATGTATTGAAATGTCTTACCCTTGACAGCTTGCTAGCACTCATAATGACGTTTAAAATTTGAATTGTGTATCATCATCCGAAACAGAACTTGTGAAGTCCCATTTGCATTTTGACTAGCTTTATTTATTGTACTGTTCCCATTTGCATTTTGTTTCCAACATATGTTGCACGGGCACAGAAAACTGGTGTCTCTATGGTATCCATACCTTTACCTGTCTGTATCCCTACAAGATATTTACTTGTATTGTACTTATCTGAAAATGTCCATATCTTGTATCTGAGTCTTGTCCTTATTCCTTACCCGTATTTGTACAACATAGTTCCCAGCCGATGTATTTGTACAACATAAGTATGAGAGGCATGAATTTTTAACAGTCTCACATCCAAATCTAAAAAATTATATACAGGTTAAATTGTATTTATTTGAGACACAAAAGTTGAGTCGTGCTTACTAGCTAACGAGCCAGGCATCCTATGTTCAGCTCCGCTCGTTAAGGTAAAGGAGCTCATTTTCATGTTCAAGATTTTAATGGAACTGAGTCGAGCCGAGTCGAGCTTGCGAGCTGGTCTGTTCATTGCAGCCCTACTTGTTATGTTTCCATTAATAAATATTCTCTTTATTTTGATGACATGCTTTTGGTATCTGTTTTTTTTTCAGATTTAGCACCTCGTCTTAGTGGTATATAACTCTGATTATGTTATTTCAGTGATGACAAAATTGAACGAGCAATCCTCGAAGGTATTCCTGGTCTGGAGATTTATAATTCACGGTTCACTAGGGATTTCTCTGAGTGGACTTTGTGTTTTTGTGGAGATATCGTTGGTCCGGACAACGCTGACCTTTCGAAGACTGATTCGTTGAAAGGTATTATCGTGCTTGATTTGTCTAATAGATGTATTCACTGCCTGCCTAAGGTAAACATGTGCAATGCTATGTCATCATTTTTCTTGCTTTTCCTAAAAATTGCCAAGTTGGACCGGCCTGGTTACTTAGGGTTGGTTCCTACTAATCTTTGGTATGTCTCCAACAATTACTATTCATGTCAGGAAATGTGGTTGGAGGATGAGAAAACATTCTAGATAACAGCAGACTCCCTTGGTCTTTCTTTTCCAGCTTGTGTGCATATATTCTGGAAGAGTATGTTGAAGGCCAAGCCACCATCATGAGATAACATGTAGATTGAGATTGTAAACGTATCTGACACAAGACCTTTCACTAACAATCAGGTTTTGTGGTCAAATACATGTAGATTGAGATTGAGATTGGTTCTCTACATATGCTGTAACATTTCCAACATTAGTGCAATTTTTGCATTACTGTAACATTTCATGTAATACTGACAACATTCACTTTGATAGTAGTAAATATATGAACATTACTGTAACATTTCCTTCATTTCCAACATTACTGCATTTCCAGGACTATACATGTTTACCCTGATATTGCACAAAAGACATGTAGTATATTCATTGTAGTGATACATCACCTGCATTTCCATCACTCTTTGTTACATAATTCTAGCACATGTGGTACTATTCATTGTAGCGATACATCATACATTATTTTTTTAAGATGTTCAAAATGCAGTTTCTACTTGTCATTTACTCCAAGTCTTTCTTAGGATTCTTGGTAAAGTATAACAAATTGGTTCAGTAGTTTACATTGAACTTACATTGTGTTTAGATAACATTCTCCAGTAGCACAAGTGCTAGAATCCTAAGAAAGGCTTGGAGCAAATGACATTAATAATTGGTTCATAGTAACATGTCAAAAGGATTATTGGTAACATTCTCCAGTTACCCATGCATTCCTATATCTAAATACATTGACATTTATCAGGCAACTACTTGAAAATAAAATAAGTATAGAGCTAGAATGTTGAATTTCCAATAAATTTGTGATACCTTCTATCAAGTAGAATGTTAAATTTGTGATACCTCCTATTGAATCAAGTGACCAGTCACCATTTTAAGTCCAGTATCTTTCCCTTAAAATTCAGTCTCCATTGGGTAGTCTATCCCTGTTTAGTCCACTAGGTATAGTGAACTTTCCCTTGGCATGTCCATTTCACTTGGAGATAGGTTAGATGCCATTCATTACTGCTTGCTCTTTTGGTTGATGCCCGTTGCTGTATGAATGTGTGATTGTTAATGATATCCTAACATCCTATTTGACCCCTTTACTTATAGTTATGGTTCAACCTCATTCCTTCTGCTCTGTCCCAGATTATCCAATCGTGATGTATCAGCCTAAGTTGCATAGCCAGTGTAATGAGGTATACATGTGTCCAACTTGAGTATCAGAAATTTCTCTGTCCAGGAAAACCTTCTTGCACTTTACTTCATGTATTACACTGCTTTACATAACACTACTGTCCTGCAACTTCACATTTAACACACTGCATGCCTCCTTAGCCACTGAACATATTGTATTCGCTATTACATAACACTACTTGAGTATCAGAAATATTTCTATCTTATTTTTTATATCATAATGTGTTTTCTTCTCAATTTTGTGTAGGTTGGCGTATATGTTTTTGATGGTTGTGGATAGCTGCTAGAAGGAAAGAGGCGATCGAGCTGTTTTTTGGCCTACAGATATTTGTAAATGGAATGGTTTATTTTGGACTACAGATACTTTGTAAATGGAATGGTTTATTTTGGCGTACAACTACTTTTTCTACATCTTGAATGTTTTAATGACTACTACTTTTTGTACATCTTGAATGTTCTAATGAAACATTTCATATTTTGGCAAATCTTTACTATATCTTGATTGATCGAAATGCAAGTTGCGATTAAAATTGTTTGCGATTATTGTTATTTATATGTGATACAAAACAGGTTATGAAATATGAAATTCTGTAGCAGATATGAAATAATATGAAATTCTGTAGCAGGTTTATAGCACTCAAAACGTCTAAATTGCTGCTACCACAATAGTATATGATGAACGCTATAATAAATCAAACCATTCATCAAACGCTATAAATTATCCACAGCATTCACAAACGCTATAAATAATCCACAGCATTCATAAACGCTATAAGTAATCCACAGCACTCACGAACGCTATAAACTATCAACAGCGTTGTAGAATGCTATAAAGTATTTACAGTATTCATAAACGCTATAAACCATCAACAGCATACACGAACGCTATAAACCTTCTACAGCATTCATGAACGCTATAATGTTATAGCGTTCACATGTCTGGACATACTATAGCGTGGGCGATCATAGCAGACAGAATATGCTATAGAAGGCTTTCTATAGTGTTCAGCGCATGCTATTGTAGGCCATATTTGTTGTAGTGGTGCTTCAACCGCACAGTTCTCTTCTTCCCGTTGAAGAGATCATTCGATGCCACCGCTGCAGTCGCCTGGTTGTCGCAGTATATCGGAATTGCCGGTATATGTGCCCCAACCACTGAAAGATCATACATGAGCTCCCGAAGCTACTCTACTTCATCTGCTGCGGTATCAAGTGCAAAAAACTCAGATTCTATAGATGATCGCAAGAGCATAGTCTGCTTCTTCGACTTCCACGATATAGCAGCTCCACCCATTTGTGAAAATGTATCCACCTGTGGACCTCTCGCTCTCCACTTCTGAGCACCAACTGGCATCACTGAAGCCTTCCACTACCGACAGATCTCCGCTGTAGTACAGTGCATATGTCTGAGTCTTCTTGAGATATCTCATAACCCACTTCACAGCTTTCCAGTGCTCAACGCCTGGATTGCTAGTGAATCGACTCAGCATTCCCACAGCGAAAGCTATGTCAGGCCTAGTGGCAGTAGTAGCGTACATCAAACTCCCGATGACGCTAGAATACTCCAACTGTCTGACGCTTTCCTTCGAGTTTGGCTCCAGCTTCTGATCACCCCGGTACGACGTATCAATTAAAGGAAGATCATGATACTCGTATCGAGTGAGCATCTTCTCAATGTAATGAGATTGTGACAGCGCTAATCCAGTGTCTGTCCGGATGAGCTTGAGTCCCAAGATAATATCAGCATCTCCCAAGTCCTTCATACTGAACTTCGTCGAGAGGAACTTCTTTGTCTCCATGATACAGCTTATATCCGTACCTAGGATTAGCATGTCATCCACGTATAGACAAACGATGACTCCTCTTTCGTCAACAAACTTCGTATAGATGCACTTGTCTGTTTCACTGACCCTGTAGCCATTTGACCTTATGACTTTGTCAAACTTCTCATGCCATATTTTGGGAGCTTGCTTTAAACCGTACAGAGATTTTACCAACTTGCAGACTTTGTCTTCAAGACCTTTGACGACAAACCCTTCTGGTTGTTGCATATAGATCTCTTCGGTCAGCTCGCCATTCAGGAATGCCATTTTCACATCTATCTGATGTATCACCATCTTATGTATCGCTGCGAGAGCAATCAACATTCTGATGGTGGTCATCCGGGCTACTGGAGCATACATGTCAAAGTAGTCGATCCCCTGCTTATGAGAAAACCTCTTTGCCACCAACCTGGCCTTGAACTTGTTAATAGTTCCATCTGCTTTCATCTTCTTCTTGTAGATCTATTTGCATCCGATGGGTTTCGCTCCTTCAGGAAGATCAACCAACACCCAAATGTTATTTGAGGTGATGGAATCAATTTCATTGTCAATCGCCTCCTTTCAGAAAATATCATCTCTGGTCTTCATCACCTTATCATAGGTAAGCGGATCTGCTTCCACATGATAGGTGATGAAGTCATCTCCGAAGTTCTTTGGCCTCCTCGTTCGCTTCGACGATGGCTCAGCGAGTTCTGGTTCAATCGTTGTCTCCTCAGCTTCTTCATCATTCTCCGAAATGTCCGTTAGAACAATATTCTTATGCCTTGCAAACTTGTCTTCAAAATATTCAGCATCGCGAGATTCGATGATATAATTTGACTCAATATCAAAAAATCTTCGAGCATCACTCTTCTTGGCATACCCCAAGAAGATCGTCTTCGTAGTCCTTGTCCCCAGCTTCTGAATCTTCAGATCTGGGAGCTTCACATAAGCCAGACACCCCTACACTCGAATGACATTCAAGTTAGGTCTGACTTTGAACCAGTAGGAGTTACGTCCGAAGCTGCATACGGCACTCTATTTAGAATAAAAGTGGTCATCAATGCAGCTTCTCCCCATTAGCATTTAGGAAGACCCGTAGTTAGCAACATTGAGTTAATCATTTCTGTCAACGTTCTGTTCTTCCTCTCCGCTATCCCGTTAGATTGAGGAGAATACGGACCAGTAGTCTCATTGATGATTCCATGTTCTTTGCAGAATGATGCGAATTCATGAGACCTATACTCTTCATCTCGATCACTTCTGAGTAGTTGTAGATCGGTTTAACGTTTAGCTTCAGCCCTGAAGTCTCTGAACTATGCGAATGCTGCATCCTTCTACTTAAGAAGTCATGCGAACGTACACTTCAAGAAATACTTCGAACCGGCCTCTGTGGAGAATTGATAAAAGTCACAAATATCTTAGTGTACTAACTCCAGATGATCAGTACTTTAGTTCAATCGTCTGAACAGCTTCCCAACAGTCTTGTATCTGCACAGACCTTAAACTCCTCCACCTCCTTACCTCCACATTCCGAAGATAAGGTTCCGGTAGGACAGCTTGAGTCTGCTTCTGTCATAGAACAACTCTCAGTCCACTCAATGAAGTAACTTTATCGCTATCAGCAGAAGTTCGAACATTCCTTCAGCACCGAACATATTTTCGAAGCATGTTCCTCGCCAAGAAATTACCATCTGGCTAGTACGAATGTTCATCTTTCAAGTCTGTATCAGATAACAGACTTTCTGAGATCAGATTGCCAAAAAATCTCTGGTACGTGCAACACGTATTCCAGTGTCATTGTCGGTGGTTAATAACCACTGTCTCGATCTTCAGAACTTCTACTAGATATATGTTCGCCATCGAGACCTTCGTCATAACATGGCTCGTCCTTGGTGAACAGCTCCTTTGAGAGCACACGTGGTCAGATGCACTAGTGTCAGACCACTAGTCAGCTACCACGCTAGATAACTCAACCTGTGCAACAATAGCAACCAAATTAAGTAATCAAAATAACCAAGTTTAGCTATACCTGCTATTTTGGTTTGGGCTTGGATTTGCATTCACTCATGTAGTGGCCATTTTTGTCACAGTTGAAGCAAGTCACGTGGGACTTGGACTTCTGTTGCTTGAACGAAGGACCGTTCACTTTTAGATTTAGTGGAGTCCTTCTTCTTGTGATGAGAAGCCACCTGCTTCCCCTTGAACTCTCTTGTCTGCACTAAGTTGGCCTTAGCCAGTTGTTTGGACAGAGAGTCCATCTTCTGTTGAGATCACATTTCGTCCTCAACGTGGATCTCTTGTAGAAGATCTTCCAAGCTAATGTACAGCTTCTTCCGATGCATTCTAGTATAGAAGTTGCTCCAACCAGCAGGAAGTTTCGAGACTATCCCTCCTACGACAAACTTGTCGACGAGGGGCATCTTCTCGTCATCTAACTTCTGGCACAACTTCAGGAATTCCTTTACTTGAGGTAGCATCGCCATCTCGTCTTTGAAGAGCCACTTGTGGTATTTCTCGACGATGAAGATTTTGGAATTGTTCTTATCATCTTCATATAGCTTACCCAAAGAATCCCAGATCTCTTTGGCATTCTCCTTCTTGGAATATGACTCAGCCAGAGAGTCTTCCATAGAATTGAGAATCAGCAGTTTACATATGCTGTTTTCTCTCTTCCATTTGCTCTGCTTGACGAGTGCAGCAGCAGTAGCATCGGTAGTTCCTCTTTCTGGAATCGTTGGTTCATCCTCAATCAACACATGGACTACGTCCATGAGTTGAAGATTAAGGGTGACCTTCCTCTTCCAGATTTGGAAATATTCTCCGTCGAATTTCTCCAACTTGTTAAAGCTGGCATCGATGAGAGAAGTACGTGAGTTTTCCATCTACAAGGATCTTGCTTTGAGATTGTTAGTCCCGGGGCTTGATCAAAGATGGTAGACTCGATGTCGAGATCAGAGGTTCAACAAACGTTCACCTTCTGATTATTTTCGAGATCCAAGAGGAACACTATAATATAAATTTGATTACAAAAGCAACAATAATTAGAAAGTAAATCTCACGTTCTTCCTCGCAATCGCAGTTGCTGACGGACAGAACTGAGTTTAGAAAATAAATCTCACGTTCTTCCTTGCAATCGCAGTTGCAGACGGACAGAACTGAGTTACAACTCAGATGAAGGAGAAGAAAGAAGAAAGAAGAAAGAAGAAAGAAGAAGAGAAAAGGTTCTTGCTGGGGTGATTAAGATCACCGTTGCTCAAAGCAAGATTCGCCCCACCACGATCTGCTTCCAGGAACCAGCAAGTTCACGAAGAACTTCTGGAACGCTCGTAAGTCAAAATTTGAGACTTGAACGGGCTTCCTGGACTTTACAGACTCCCTTAACTCTCTTCTTGGTGCATCTTTCAAAGAAGGCCAAGGGGCTCTATTTATAGAGTGGAGTTGAGACTTCACCTCTTCTCCTATCCGATGTGGAACTAAAATGCCAATACTCAAACATAGAGTTTGATATTTTAGATCATCCCACAATCAGCATAGAAGTGTGCCAGTCCACGCCTACCCTCCGAACACTCTCGTACATGCACGAGATATCCTGGAGTCCGTGTCCGAGTCTGAGTCCGTATTAGGGTTATATACTAAAAGCATCACTTTTTTAGTAACCTTATTTCCTTAAATTTTGAATGAGAATCATATGGGCAAATGTTTGCATATTGTATTTGTTGCAAGTGTTAATGCAAATGTCTGATATTCTATATTGTAGATAATATGGTGTGTGGTGTCACACAGAAGATCATATTATCAGTTTCCTATGGAGTATATAAATAGTTCACAACCTAGATGGACTTGGACAATCTATTGGAAAGGTTGTAGTGTAATCTGGTATTAGTCTATCTTGACTATAGGTTTACACTAGTACACTTTGTGTGTATTGAACATGACCACTTGAGGTTGTTCTCTTTGTACTGACAACATAAGAGAACAAACACCTCTGTTATTATGGATGCTTGTGCTCTTAACCCGGATATAATAACGGACATGTATATGCAGTGTGTATTATTTTGACTCATAAAAGAGTGAGATTCATTATGGATCAACAACCTCTATGAATTGGGTAATAACATTGTATGTATGATGAGCTGTTGATTATAAATGGAATCCATGTCCCGATACATCGGGTTGATGATGTCCCCTTAAGGAGCTCATAAGGATTGTCATGTAAACCCTGCAGGTGGATTATATCCAACATGACAAATAAAGTTGAGCGGTACTACTTAAGGATAAAAGATGTCGAATCAATATAGTTGTCAGTAACTTAATTTGATCGACGGACATACGATATCTTAACATGGGGAGCCAAACGAGCATATAATAAAAGGAGCCCACAAACATAATTTGGGATTAGGGAGGTAGTGCAACAATAGCTCATTAGTGGATCGAGCTATTGTTAATGGACCTGGATTGTGTGTTCGGACTGAACACGGGATATCCAGATCCGTTAGGAGGTCTAATCCTAATTTCTCCTCATGGTCCCTACCGTAGCCTATATATATCCTATATTCTCTGGCCGTCATATTACTGATCAGAAATATGAAACTTTCTCTAAATTCGTGATTCACGTAAGGAGAAAAAGAGAGGGCTGCCAAGGAGAAGAAAAGGTTGGGAGATCGTCGCCCACACGACGTCCAACTCGAGAAAGGAATACGTGCAGAAGATCTTGGGGTCGTCTGCTCGAGGTTGCCAGGAATTACTTGTCTCCTTTCCGTCGCAGGTATAATTCGTGAACCCTAGTTTCCGCCTATGAAGGGTTAGAACATGTATTAGATCTGTTTAACTTTCTATCGATCAATACGCACACCAAAGGAAGGGTCCTGGGAATCCCCAGTTCCATCAGTCCGCACAACAAAAATCAACTTGCATCCTTGTTGGAATTAATCATTTTTCCTTCTAGAAAAATACTCCCACACGGCACACACTTGTGCCCCACCACACCTCATGTGCACACCTCAACACAAGCAATGCATTATATTGAGATACTCACCATTTGGTGTAGCCGATGTGGGACTATCTTTCCTAGTCCAAAGGCAAAAACACCAACAGATATATAGCATGTATGATAGTCTAGTGGCAAGAATAAATAAACTGAAACTTAAGAACTTTTCATCTCGGCGAACTCGCCTCCACTGGGGCTCGAACTCCCGACCACTTGGGCCGCATGCATCTCTCTTAACCACTAGGCTAGAGGTCATTTGCAAATATATATATATATATATATATATATATATATATATATATATATATATATATATATATATATATATATATATAAGGACCAAATGGTGAGTATCTCAATATATATATATATATATATATATATATATATATATATATATATATATATATATATATATATATATAATTTGCAAATGACCTCTAGCCTAGTGGTTAAGAGAGATGCATGCGGCCCAAGTGGTCGGGAGTTCGAGCCCTAGTGGAGGCGAGTTCGCCATAATTACCCATTGCTTCAAAAAAAAATATTGAAGCAATGGGTAATTGTGGCGAACTCGTCTCCACTGGAGCTCGAACTCCGACCACTTGGGTATATATATATATATATATATATATATATATATATATATATATATATATATATATATATATATATATATATATATACAATGATCTCTAGTTCAAGTGGTTAGAGTGGGGCACATCCTCCCAAGAGGTTGCAAGTTCGAGCAACGTGGAGGAATAAATGTGAGTATGCGGGCTGGATGCGGTGAGATACAAATATAAGTGCGGGCCTTCGGGTCGAGTTTGTAGGCCTTCGGGGCCAGGAGTCTATAATACAATTACCTCTAGCTCAAGTGGTTAGAGTGAGGCACATCCTTCCAAGAGGTTGCATGTTCGAGCAACGGAAGAAGCACATTTAATTCCATGTAGAGGAATAAATGTGAGTGCGAGTCGGATGCGATCCTTCCAAGAGGTTACAGGTTCGAGCAAAGAGAAGCACACTTAATTTCATGTGGAGAAATAAATGTGAGTGCAAGTCGGATGCGATCCTTCCAAGAGGTTGCAGGTTCAAGCAACTGGAGAAGCACATTTTATTCCATGTGGAGGAATAAACGTGAGTGCGAGTCGGATTCGGTGAGATACAAGAATGAGTGCAGGCCTTCTGGCCGAGTTTGTAGGCATTCGGACTAGAAATCTGTAACATAATTACATGTTCTAATATATATATATATATATATATATATATATATATATATATATATATATATATAGAGAGAGAGAGAGAGAGAGAGAGAGAGAATAAGGGAGGTGAGGTGGCTATATGTTATGCCACCTCCCCCCCCCCCCCCCCTCAATGCTATCATCATGCACTTGCACACTTTTTGGTGCATGATAATAGCATGTGGGGGGGGGAGGGGGGTGACACATAGCCACCACCCATAAGGTGGCATCTCACCTCCCTTATTCTCTCTCTCTCTATGTGTGTGTGTGTGTGTGTGAGAGAGAGAGAGAGAGAGAGAGAGAGAGAGATAGAGATTGAAGAAAGGGTGACTGCAAGATTATCTGGCACTTGGCTTGAGAACAAGAAGAAGCACAATCCCCGACACATCCCATCTCAGTAGCAGTTCTGTTAAGAGCATCTCCAACCCTATTGTGAGTTTGAAAAAAATGGTTGCCACATAGGAATGACAACCAATTTTTTCAAAAATACTTCTCCAATGCAAATGTGAAAAAAGTGTGTTGTCATGGCAATGACATGACAAAGACAATGTGAAGTTGGTTGTCTAGATCTAGACAATGCACTTCACAATGTCTTTATGTCCATATCATCATTTGTGAATAAAAATGTTTATAAAAAGAAGTAGAAGAGTAAAAGTTGTCTTGGAAGTTGTAAAAAATTACTTTGTATTGTCTTTTCAATATTTTTGTATTGGAGATGACTTTTTAAACTCATTATCATTTGTGAATATAATCTTGCCATCTATACAAGACATTGTCTTGTGTTCCATGCCACCTAAGATTCACAATACAAAATAAGACAATAGGGTTGGAGATGCTCTAAGGACCATGTTCAATGTGTTCTATCTAGCGATAACAAAAACTATATCTTTTCTTACAATTACAATCCATCAGCATCAAGAGGCCTAAGCAAGATACGGGTTCACATCCATTAAGGTTGGAGTTGAGCTCGGCCTAAACTTTTGGGCATGGACTGGGACACCAAAAGCCCTCAGGTCCTCAGTGGAAGTCGAACAACGTGTTCGGCCGATAACTTACTCATGGATAGGCTTATTTTGTGTTGGGTACATCAATACGAGGGGTAGGACAACTTGAGAACCAAGACTCGACCCGTTTGTTCAAACAAGAGCTCATATGCGGACGTTCGAAAGGCTCGTCCATTGGTTGTGCTGTCACGATCCGCTCCCAAATAATTGAATATGAGTACATGGCCAAATCCAGTCCATGCCACAGCATCGATGATAGTATATTTTCTAGGTCTATCACTATACTAATATATTCATCATATAATATCCACAATTCTATTATTGACAATAACTAAGAAATGATCGGAAAAAAATATAAGAACGAAAATGTCTTTCAACCTGAAATATATCACAAGAGAGTGTAGGACCACAAACTTCAATATCAATCACGACCAAAGAAATATCGTCTAACTGTCAACGTTATCCGGTTATGATTGGAGCAAAACGTAATCTACGCTAAAGCTACCAATATGATCAACGCTATCCAGTCATGATTGGAGCAAAGTCAACGTTATCAAGTCATAATTGGTTATTACTCTAAGAAGAGTCTATATTTGTCTATAAACTAGTTGGGATATTGCTTCCGGTTGGTCTCCACGTTTCCAGAACAAGGTAATTGGCCATCATGTCAAGGACATAGTATGTTTGCCTACACTTCGATCCATGTGACGCACAAGCTTCCTACTCGAAAATTCGTATCAGTCTTCCCCAAACGCTTAGCTAGATCGCTAAGGCGACAATGAGAAACTTGTGGAACAAGAGAGAGAGAGAGAGAGAGAGAGAGAGAGAGAGTCTGGAAGTTTGAAAACTTTACTATACTAGAGAGTTTATAATTTTGGGTGGTGAAGAACAAATGAGCCTCCTACTAGAGAGTTTATAAGGCCTCAAAAGGCTTACATGAAAATTCTGGAACTAGCATATTTCAGGAATTATTATAGGAAATATTTTTGGGCCTAGAGGGAATATTTTTGGGCCTAGTTATGATTAGAAGACTATGGAGACTTCATGAATCTTTAAGAAGACTCCACCACATTCTGGAGAACTCTGGAAGCTTCTTGCAAAACTCCGGTCCAGTTGGGTCCACAATTTCCTCAATGGCTGCTTTATGGCAACATTCAGTCCCAATCACCGCGAGGTCTACTGACTCCTCCATAACTCGAACATAAACGGCTACCCAGTCTCCTCTTTCTGCTCCAACAGATCCACCAGGTTTTGCCGCCTCCGGGCCTGCGACAACTGCTTACGGATGTCATGAACTACCTTTGGAACTCGACTCCCAGGCTAAAGTATATCTGGACTTATCGAAGAATCAGATCAGCGGACGATTGCCAAAGTCGTTGATACTAGGCGATGGCGACTACGTGCAAGTTCAATAAAGCCTCCGATGATTTTGGTGGTAGGAATTTCCATATTCTACTTGGGGGTTTGTTCCAGAAGGAACGTAGAGATGCATATTTCACATTGCTGGGCAACATGTTTAGTACTGCTTCCAAATTTGTAGACAGCATTGTACGATAGCTTACACTTCACAAGAAGACTACAGTTCTGTTGAATCCACCATTACTGAAGTTCACAATATAGACCATATAATTTCTAGCTAGGACCTTTAATTCAAGACAACTAATGTCAATATCTGGTACTGGTCCATAATACCAATATAAATATGGCTGCATAAAAACCTAAGACATCTAAAGGAGATACCAGCGACAAAAAAAAATGTCAATATACATTACGAGATATTAACATTAGGGTATCCAAATTCCAAAAGCATCATAACACCAAGAGAAATTTATCCTCATACTATCAAGCATCACACAACTCAGTAATATGCTAGCATTTGCTAGCAGTGCACTAAAGTTTTAAGTACCAAAACATCGACATGTCTTTGGGAGCTGCAATAGAATTCGCATTCCATTAGTCAATTTTTGATACACTTGAATCCACAAGAAGTTTGTTTCAACACTCAGAAGGGGTCTAACTCTGCTTTCACAATAATGATACAATGAGACAAATAGTGATAAATCTGGAAATAGAACCAAATCCTACCAAGAGTCATGTTCCAACGGTTGGTTTTCTTGCTGCAAAAGAACAAGTTAGTACAGAGTGTTGACAGAGTAAGCTACAGAAAGATCCCAAATAAATATTGGCTCCCTAGACTTGGACCATCTCTGATGGTGCCCACATATATATCAACAAACTCCACCACCGAATTATGCCAGCAATAACTACTACCCACGAGTCAAGTCAATATCCATGTGGGCATTCCTGGTATCCATTTGCCTCGTGCCTGGCCACCCGCTCAGCACCGATGCCGTGAGAGTCTGATTGGACATTGCACTGGTCGGCATGCACTGCGTATCGCCCATATCACCCATCTGAAGTTCATGTTCGGGACCTGAATCCTGGTCAGTCTTGGCTTTGTTCTTTGCTTTCGTGCCACCATAGAGAAAGCTTCCCACTATTACCTGCAGGAAGCTACACATTATTCAGAACTTAAATTGTAGATGGGATGAATATTACAACCTTCAAAAACTAATATAGTTAGGGTTGAGCAATCGGTTTACTCGGTTTCAACCGAACCGAAATAGTCAAAACCGAACTTCTAAAAATACAAAATCGAAACCGAACCGAAACAATAATCGATTTGGTTTATTCGGTTTGTTTGCTTGGGTTATTTTTATTGTTTAATGAGCCCAGTCCAAAGTTGGAATTGTGGTTAAATTATACTGAAAAATATAATATTTATACATACGTTTGTTGTATTTCAAAATTGGGTCCAAAGTTGGACTAGTTGGGTTTTAAAACACATACATATAATTGATGTTTTCGACATATACACAAAAATATAAACATTTTTAATCATAAAATATGTATAAAATTGAGGGTATTTACATATTTGGATTCGATTTTGGACCGAATCCAAATCCAAAACCGAAAGGAATTTTAGTATTTACAAAACCGAAACCGAACCGAATTTTTTTCAAACCGAACCGAATCGCTTATTCGGTTCGGTCCGGTTTTCGGTCCAAAACCGAATAATGCTCACCCCTAAATCTAGTCGCTAGCAAGTTTGCATATGTAAGATACTAGGGACGAAAGGTATATAGTGAATGCCATGAGAATCATTAAAATAGCAAAGGTAAGACAGCACCACTGTTACATGTGCTAAACAAAAGCAAAAATAATTTATACCTGGACAGGAGTTGCGGCTATCAACGATCCACCAACACCACCACCAATCACACGACCATCAGGATTGGAAAGAGAAATGCTAAGGCCCCCACTTCGACTCCGTGATCCACCATCGTCTGTAAGCAGGTAAGAGCCAGACAAACACAGTATCTCAAAACGGCCCTGCACATACAGTATAGACCACAGATAGTGCAAGTCTTTCAGAAAATTAAACTTGGGAAGGAAAAAAAAGATCCAAAACAATCAAATATAAAAATATAAAAACAAGTAGATGAAGATTATTGCTAGAGTATCATTACTCTATGGAGATAATACAGAAGATTGACAATGAGCAATTTAGTAGGGAAACAGAAATTAGTCTTCATTGAAAGGATGAGAAGTTAACCTGCTAGCCAATTACATGATTAATGTCCATTCTAACTTGCACCTGATATGAAATAGGAGAAATAGAGGGAGAGGATGCTAAGACTCATATTTGTTGTAGTTCCAACCAAGTTGTACCAAGTCAGGATAAGTCTCCTCAACTTTTTATTATGTATCAATGTGCAAGAGAAAAAGCCTGACTTGGGCATTTCAAGACGCTTTCTCGCTGGCATCTAAAGGTGCTGAACAAGAAGGGACGGACCAGCCCAGGCTGTCCATATCAACACAAAATGGTAACAATATATCTAACTGAAGCCTCCTGATGGTCCTGTTACTGAAGCCCTTAACAATCCTCTCTCAGAAATTTAAATAAGCAGTAAACATTGGTGGAAAATAAATTATGGAAAGCCTTAATACCTAACACGAGATTCAAACAGTCCTCTTACCAATGCATATATATAAATAAGAGAGAATAACCTAAAAGATATAGTTTCTAGGGGGCCCGCGAGTGACAGTCCTGAAAAATGTCGCAGAACTCACTGAAAATACCCTCATATGGATAGTTCGACACTGCGACAACGGCGTAGGTCTCCTCGCTATGGAGGTCCGCACGGAAATATGTGAGCCTGCTTCGATGCGGTCAAATTGAAAATAGACTTGTATGCAAATCATGAAAATATAAAATACTTATATGCAAGAATGTCAAAAAAATTCAAAACTCATTGTCTGACTGGAAATTTGCCAGTCTGACAGGTGAATTTTATCGTAAATAGAAATTTCCAAAACTTCTCTTTGGAGACAATTACCCCAAAAATCATCCCTCTATAGAAAATTTTCCCTTCTTTTAACGATTAGAGTCACTGATAAATGCCACCATAACTGAACAAACAACTCATTGTCATTTCAATTTAGTCATATATGGTTGCCCATAATTCAATCATATCATATTTAGGGGAAAGTGTGCACGACCAACCTAAAATTGAAGATCAACAAGCAAGAATAGGTGAAGGAAAATGATATTTAAACATTCAGAGGGTTAACAAAACAGATAGTCAGGTGTAGTCCAGCACTAGAAATTACAATTTATAGCCTGTGGGCATGCTGTTTTGTTGTAACCAGAGCTTTTATGAAAGACGTTCTTCATGAATCTACCAAACATCTGTAAGCTAGTGGACAGAATCATGATCACATGATAATATTTTGTACCTCAACTCAAACCTAAAAGCATCTAGTTTGCATGGGTATGTAAGGTATGAATTTCTTCCTGAACTCAGACCTAATACTGATTTATTATTTACTGCAGAACTTAGACTCCAAGGCAGGTATTATAGGGCTCTGCACTTCTACTGTGAATTTTTTGGGGGGAGAGCGAACTGAATTACATATACTGATGCACAAAGTAATGTCTCCGCCACTGAGAATAATCCCTTGTGTAGGTTATACCACAGCCACCTTGTGCTACATAGGTTCTCGCAATACCAAGGGGCAACCGGCCAATTATGGAGGAAAGATAAAAAGAATATTGCAATCCTGTTGCAAGGAACTTTGTTAAATGCTTTATTCAGAGTACTATTTAAAGTCCTTAAGTTGAAAAGAATAGCCCTATTTAAGTTTGTTAAGCAATGAGCAAGGCTGCAGTATCTTAAAAAAATATGAAGCCAGAAAGAGCAGTGATACCGAACTCCGAGATTTCACATTAGATCAAATGTCAAACCAAACCTGGATATTCTATAACGATCTAAACATGACCCTACTTGGTCCAACCAATATGGCTAACAAGTGTATGCCAAACTATCAACTATAATATTGTAGATGTGTTCGACCTAATGTTCAAAAAAGTAGTAGTAATAATAAAATGTGGCAACATCCTCATAACGTGAAGAGCATATTGTCCAAAATGAAATTCAATTATGGTTTGCATGTCAAACAATTAAATTTAAGGGTTATTTACACTAACTCATAAGTTTTGGGTTTATAACACGGGGTACCCCTACTTTCAAACTAATTACATTGATCACCCCCATGTTTTATGTTTATTACATGGGGTACCCCTATTTTAAGATAAAAATAAAAAGTTATAACACTAACTATCCCTATTTTTATTTTATTTTTCTAAAGGGAGGAGTGGTCAGTGTAATTAGGTTAAAAGTAGGGGTACCCCATGTTATAAACCCAAAACTTAGGGGTAGTTAGTGTAAATAACCCTAAGTTTAAAGAAAAGCCAAGGGGTTAGTACTTGGTACAAATACCAACTCAAAAGACCACAATAATACTCATTGCTCTTGCTTTTCGAGGACCTTAATACATATATGTAATAGCAAATTGATGAATCAAACAACTAGCATTTCAGAACAAACTATATAAATAACAAAAAGAACATAACTCGTATTAGATACTAATCACAGTTCAAAACTTTGTCATAGGTGATTCTTGTGTTTAGGGACTTTAATATTCCAGTCAAATACAGGATAAAACTGGACACCAGAAAAGGTTCACTAACATCAAAAGATTTTATTGTTCTCAGGTACAACTTTAACATATGCTACATATTCTGTATTTTTCATGCTTACTGTGTTAGGTGTACTTGGCTACTTCATGCGTCTCTGATACTATTGTTCAAAAACCCAAACGATATCAGTGTAAACCTTCTTCACTATAAAAATATGATTATAGACATGTCTGAGCAATTGTTGGCAAAGCATCTTGCAGGAAGATAGCCTTCAATCCTATTCAATATAAAGCAGATAGAAAATGCTGGGACCCAGCATACAATTTCTTTATTGCAGTTTTAAAACGCTCATCTTCTACAGAATGAGCTTTGATAATGGGCATCAAGAACAAAGTAATGAACACATTTGAGAAGAAGAGAATGACAACCTTATACACAAAAATATAAAAGTTACGAGTGAACTTTATTTTCATCAATACTTGTACAAACTTATGTGGTAAATGACTAACAGGCTTTTTTTTAGTAGAATAATGTACCTCATATGTGGCAGTACCGCCAGAGGTTGCAGACTGGCGAAGGGTCACCGTCGATACAGCACCAGTTGCTGAGAGGATACAGACAGCCCTAGGCCCTTGTTGCGAAAATGACATTATCTTTGTTGCAATGTCCTGCACAAAAGAAGTGAAGAGTAGCCAATTATTGTTGACAACAAACAAAGACAAGAAATCAGCAAACAAGTTTTCTACCCAAATGCATATAAATATAGAAGAATATATCAAAATGTTGTCTACTCCCCTTGTACTTTAATTAAGAAGAGTAGTCAAAATATTCATCACTTACGCATAAGATAACGATGTCCTAAATTCTGCAATCTTTTAGTAGTAGTTAATCAGGGTGATTAGCCACATAACAGCGAACAAAAAAAAAGACATTATAACACTTTCAAAGGGTTACGGTTACATCTTTCTTACACCTTCCTCGCAAATAAAAAGGGAAAATAAAGTAAGCACAAACACTACAGTCTAAAGGAGAGAAGCAAAACAAGTTGATAATTATTAAAAAAAAATTTGGAATCACAGGGAGGGCAGAATTGCCTGGCTCGCTCATGCTTGGCTCACTGACACGTGGATCAGGAACAAAACCCATAACTTCGTGTGCATCAAACATGGCCCACCTGTCAGACAGGCAATTCAGGTGCAAATCGGGAATGCTCGCGATCCAAAAGATATTGGTCTTAGTGTATTGGAAAGCTTTGATTTTTGGATTATCTTAAGGCCCGCCTAATATAAATGGGTAGTTGTTGAAGATTTCATCAGAGTTTACTGTATCGAATATGTTGATTCTAGCACCAGAGCATGAGTTCTAGTGCCACCTAGAAAGGTGCGCCATAAAAAAGAACAGCCCGAATGACTACTGACAAGGGTTCACAACCATAAATCTGAGCAGCAAATGATGCCTTCTTTCAATGTGGCATGATGTGGAGACATTTGATGGAATCCCTTACCTTTTCTTTTTCCAGCAATTACAACCACTGTTTTTGTCCATGCTTACTTGCAACCTATGAAGCAAGGGGTAATGATACGAGCATCCACTACACTACATCGAAAGGCTATATATATATATATATATATATATATATATATATATATAAACGCAAATACCAGAGGTATCACTAATTTTTTGGTGTAACACATTCTTCCCTAAAAATATTATTATTTACGGATAAAAAGGTCAATTAGTAACCCTTCATAACTCTCTTTTTCTCTGCACTATTATATAATAATTAAACATCCAGTTGCATTATTAATTTCCACTAGCCGCCATGAAGACGATCCTCTCCGCAGACATCCGCGTGAAGGCGAAGATCGTTGAGGTGGAGGAACTTGAAGCACCTGAACCTCCACTTCCAGCTCGTCGAGGGAGGAGGAAGCTCAAGGTCGACGCGTGGTTCAGCTCCAGGAAGACCATGGCGGTGATCCAGACGACGATCAGCCGCGTCCAGAACCTCATCACCAGGGTCACCAAGGGGTACCACTGCAAGATGAGGTTTGTGTACGCTCACTTTCCCATCAATGCCAGCATCACTAACTTGAGCTCTAACATCGAGATCCAAAACTTTTGGGGAGAAAAGAATGTGAAATTTCTCAACTTTTTTTTTGCATACTTCTTTTTTAAATTCCTCTTTTGATATGATTCTAGGACGTACAAGATCGGTAACATGACTGCACCGATCGTGAAAGGATCGAAGACAGAAAGATTCAAGGATATCAAATACATGAACAGAAAGAAAAATTCGGAAAAAAAAATACGAGACCATATCAAAGGACGTGTGCATTTACAATACGAGAGGAGCTACACAAAGGACTTATGTTTTTCAAGATATTCTTGTCAATTCGTTCTAAGATGTGTAAAATAGTTGTACTAAAGTCCATAAGTCTTACAAGTTGTGAGTAGCTTAATTTTCCAAGCAGATTTCACATAGCTTATTATACAAACCGTACATTGAGGATGTTTCGTTGTCTAAAGGATGTTCTTCATAGTTTATTCATCAGATTGTAAGTCTCTTTCCATATGCTCAATTAATATTGTATGTTTAATTAATTTTGTTTAGAACTTTCTGGATCTAAATACGCGAAGTCTTGCTTCATCACAGATTTTCTTGGTTGCATTCCATGGGATGTCATCTAACGAAATAAAAAAACGCGTTGCATACGCAATTATATATATATGAAGTTTAAGGCTGCATTGTATTGAACTAAAAAATTGTACAATGTGGTTAGTAGTTCTCTAATTTCCTAGTATCCTCGATGTACTGCCAATACCTAGTATTTCTATAGAACTAGTATCGTTATCAAAGGCATTGTACATGTAAGCATGAGATCACTAACACCCTTGGTAATTCTATTCTGCAGCCATGTAGACCTAATTCTCTCCCGATGAACCCTTATGTTCCTATCCTGCCAAATATGCCACACTGCTGAATGAGGAGGCGTCTGGCAAGTAATTCTGATTTTCTTCTTGAACTTATGTCTTAGTTATAGTACTTCTTCATTAAGAATGTAAATACTCTTTAAGGTAAGCTACAAAGCACATGTACTTATAAGTAAAACTAAGTATAAATTTCTTTCGTTATAGTACTCAAATGAATTTTAATCTACAAAATATGTAGTTAAGTTTAAAATAAAAAAAATTTGATTTCTTAAACGAAAGTACCAAACTTGTACTTTGAAAGATAAGGTCATATCCAATGAGTTACACTAGAAAGTACCTTAGAAGCCAGAAACTCCTAGAAGGTCAACAAATCTCAGTAAAAATCTCGATTTTGCGGTTCTTACTTGGAAGCTAATAGGGAGCTCGCTTCCCCGATGACGAGAGCTCATTTCTCCGGCGACGGGAGAGCGTTCTCCGACAACATGAGCGTTTCCCGTAATATGACCATAATTTTAAAGATGACATAAATTTTGGAAAGAAAGTTAGAAAATTTTTAATACACGTTTATGAAAGTACCAAGAAACTAAAGATTATTTACCTTGACATCATAAAAAATCAACATGCGAACAATCTCTCTGTAACTTTGAATTGAACTTTATAAATTCTAATAAATATTAAAATATTTATATGTTTTGATAACAATAATTAATAAACATTAATTTTTTTATTAGCACACGCTCTCATTATGCTCTCATCTTTAGACTCTTCTAAGTAATTGCGTTCCTCCGCTCCCGCTCCCTGCTTCTGTCCCCGCTTTCGCTTATGGCTTTTAAGGAAAGTACACACAAAGTACCAAAGCAGTATCCACAAAGTACCCAAAAATTAAAACTGCATACAAATAAATAAAATTTTGGGTTGTAAGCTATCCTAAATGGAGTACTCGTGCTTTGAAGCTTCCAACAATTCCTGATTTCCGTATTGACGAGAATGTTGAGATTACACTGCTAAAAAAATGTTGCTAGGGACTATAGAAAAGTTCAGCTCTACCTTCATTTTGGTTCTTGTCAAAATGAGACAATGGCTGGCATCCCCTTCATTTTTAATACTTTTGGATTGGGGACATTTTCCATTTGCAAAAGTACAATTATATCACTATAAAGTAATATACCACAAAGGTCCCACAAAACTACCACTGTTACACCAACCTTCAAGCAAAATAAATGTTCTCAATTACAATAAACCCCACCCTTTCGATGACAGAAAGTAATCTTTCTTCAATTCCACATCTATCCTTCCTTTCTAAATCCAACTTTAAGGGTGTATGGCATCGACAGCTGAATTCAGATCCTTATAGCTTAATTGCTTGTGTCACGTCAGAATACAGATGAGGCAAAAGATCAGATCGTTGTAGTAGCCTCCAACATGTGATGTTGGTAGCACTCATCATGTATATTTCCCATTATCAGCTAGTGCTTAACCTAAGGCACATGTCACATATATTACATGAGCTCATTATAGATAATCTCCAGGAAGAGTAATAGTTAACAGAGTTTATCAAGTCGAGTACCCTGCCTCAGGGGGGCAACTACATCTGATGCCTAACTCCAGGTTAGAATAGCGAGGAGGGTTGAGGTATGCTAAAAGTTTGATGGAGCATATTGGAAGTATTGAAAATCAGAATCCACTACTTTTCATGCATAAAATTGTACACGGTAAGAAAATGTAAATTGCAGTCCTGTTATTTGGAGGCCTATTACAAAATTTTAATGAATCCTACTAAAGAAAATTTAAAATCAACTTCACAATTCTTTCACCGAAAGTCAATTAATCCAGAGCTTAGAAACCATAAACTCCTAGAAGGTCAAGTAAGAATCTCGATTCGGCGGTTCTTACTTGGGAACTTGATGGGAGCTCGTTTCTCCGACGACATGAACGCTTCCCATAATATGACCATAATTTTAAAAGAGGACATAAATAAGTACCAAGAAACTAAATATTATTTATCTTGACATTATAAAAAATCAACATGCGAATGATCTCTCTATAACTTTGAACTGAACTTTATAAATTCTAATAAATATTAAGATATTTATAAGTTTTAATAATAATAATAATTAATAAATATTAATTTTTTATTAATGCACGCTCTCATCACGCTTCCAACTTTAGATACTTCTAAGTAGTCGTATTTTTCCGCTTCCACTCCCGCCCTCGCTTCTGTCCCCGCTTCCGCTTCTGACTTCTAAGATTTTCAACCATAGTATCCATAGTACCTAACAAAAAAGATTAGTACCTAATAAATGTCTAACCAGATATATGCTCATAATTTGCTCAACCATAGTAGCCATAGTAACAATTGATATACAACATTCATCTTGAAGCCCATGTATAGGGACCTCCGAATGGACCTGTCATCTTGGAAGGAATTCCTTTAAAATTGAGAACCTACAGCTTTTTATGATTTTCAATACCTATGTTTCCTGAAGCAACACTTCGTTTCACTCCTTTAACTTATACTCCAAGCATGATTGCTATAATATATACTCCCTCGACCACTACAAGACAGATCGATAAGATCATTGCCTACTCCCTAGTAGCCCATATGAATATGGTATTGATATGTCTAGTCGGATACCTTCAACATGTTTCTTACCATACCCATAAAGTAGGGACGGTCCTTTTACAATCGTAAGTATTTTTTTCCTCCCAATTTCAAGGTTATCCTATGATCAGAAAGCATATTCTGAAAGGGTTCCTCCACTTCAATGATCCTTCTTCGGTTCTATGAACATTTATCCATCATAGTAAATGATTGATCCTAGATAGAGTAAAGAAACATGATTGATCCTACATAGAGAAGAACCACCCTTGGTTATCTTCTGAACATTTATCCTACTATAATCTACATAGATTATGAAACCTTTTCTTGCGTTCATTTGAAAATCTAAAACAAAAATCACCAAGCAAGTGCAAAATGGGGTTGAATAGGGTCGATTTTTATTAACTACTAACTCAAAATTCAAGCTAAATCATCACAAAAATATAAATCAAGGACTAAAGAAAGAGAGAACCCAAACACAA
Organism: Iris pallida; assembly: GCA_029216955.1. Lineage (NCBI taxonomy): Eukaryota > Viridiplantae > Streptophyta > Magnoliopsida > Asparagales > Iridaceae > Iris > Iris pallida. Next base: position 4,886,873 of record JANAVB010008800.1, on the reverse strand, counting down.
ACAAAAAAATTATCCTAGTTGGCCCAACTGTGGGTTAGTCCTATCATTTAGCACTTTTATTCTCGAGATTATAATATTGAAGGACCAGTCTATTAGAGGTAGTCGATGAATCAATATGTACCGCCATCTCTAACAGCCTAGAATCCCTCTCTCACAATCCAAGATAGTCCACTTTCTCTTACAATCCAAGAAAAATTACAAACCCAAATATGTTGTTTTATAGCCGAGAGCACTCAAGGGCAATGCACTTCAATACATATAGATCATTATCAAATAAAATTCTCTCACGAAGTAGACTAGAGAATTATGGCTCTAATAGATGCACTTCACTTAGGGCCTGTTAGGTTGCATGAAAGTGTAGAAAAGTGTGGAAGTAAAAAAACGGAGTTTGCGTACGCAATGTGTACGCATAAATGTTGAACTTTCCAAAAGTTGTTTGATTGGTGGAATTGAAAGATATAAAGTGGAGAAAAAAAAGGAATTTCGTTGTTTGGATGGTTGTTAAAAGTGGATGTTGGTTGAAAACGTGGTAAACTAGGTATGTTACCCCCAACTTTTTGTACATCTCCCTCTCATTCTTTTCTTCTTCTTCCTTGGATGAGCATCCGGCCACGACACTCTAAGAAGCACAGGATGTCGTAGACGTAGCCGAAGTCACGTGCGTCCGATCCCGATATTTCAAATTCGACTGTTGGGGCTAGCGGGGAGGACCGTCGCTCCTCCTCCCAAATTAATCTCTTCGCGTCGAGCACCGACATTGGACTCGGCTGCTCTCTAAAGCGAAGTAAACGCCATGACGTTCTGCAGTATCTCGTCGCACCTCTCTATAAGCTTCGGTGGCGACGACCGGATCTTGATCACCTTTGGAGAAGGTTCGGTTGTTGATCTCTGATTCCTGACCAACTGGACGTTCGACAAGGCCTTCTTCGGCTTGGGTGGTGGTGACCGGATCCCCTTCTCTCTCTTTCCTTCCAACTTCCAAAGGAGTTTCTTATATAAAAAAAAGGCCGGATGTTAAAGTGGATGAATTTTGTGTGTGTGTGTGTGTGTGTGTGTGTGTGTGTTGGGGGAGGAATTGCAACATGTAAATTCAAACCAAATCCTTGGTTTTTCAAGATGGCAACCAAACACTTGAACTCAACTGAGACTCCAATTTTCTTCCAAATCCGGCCGACTTTCGTCCAGCCAAACACCTCATTAGAACGAAAGAATTGAATGCCCCCTGAGTAAGTACTGGCTATTCGAGCTAATTCAGAGAAAAATAATGACTGGGAGTTCACAAGATGCATGAGTTAATGAATGATGATAATCAACTATTTATAAGCTTTAAAGTTTTAACTTTAAACTCATTTGAGGATGTTCCAAGTTTTTCCAAGGCTCTAACAATATTATTTCACTACAAACATACTCCAAAAATGAGGTTATGAGCACGGACACTGACCATTGGTTTGTGCCATGACAACAATGGTACAATAATAATAAAAGTTAGGTTTGTGCAGTTGGTGGTGGCCATTGCCTGCTTTGTTGTCTTTGGTGTACACACCTATGGTGCACAAAGATGGTAGGAGGGATAACTATTGAATAGGGGGTGGTTGCCAATCTTCCTCTGCATGAGTTTGGTGTACAAGTGTGGAAAGAAAGGATACAAGTTACTAGGAGCAATGATCAATGTGAGTGAGCAATTGCCAGGTGAGAACTGACAGGGGTGGTAGTAACCACCCCAACACTAAAAGGTGATTTCTCGGGCAGTGCCGCTGGTGGTGGTGATAACCGCTCCTAATCTTGCATGTAGTGGTAACCAATTGAATACGAGAAGTTATCACCATTGGCATGAGTTATAACCGCCGCTGGTTTGCGGTGTGCATATGTCTCGTCTATCAGGATCAGTCACTACTTGTGTGGGAGGTGGCGATCAACATACCTGTCTTGATTTTTTTGCTTATCTTGCAATGTAAAATTGTCTTATTTGCAGCATATCTACATTCATAGCTATACGTAGATAGGTTAAGTGCAAGTTCTACAGAGACATTTATCTTAACTACATTTACAATGTCACTCAAATCAAAATTAAGACGTTGCAACCTGGCACGAGCTTCTCCACAACCTTTTTTGATATCTTCACTTCCGTTCTTGGACAATTTCCCATCAAATCTATTTTTCTAACTTGTCTGAACATAACTACAAACTACAACTTCTGATAACTAGTAGTACATCTTCAATAGTGATTAAAAAAACATCAAAAACACACTAGGGACTTCATAGCATTTTCCTACCCTCGTCAACTAACACACGTTGTTGCAAATCACATTCACCATGGAACCTCATCCTAAATGCAGCAGTGCCTAGTAACCTTATCCATAACTAGCAAAGAGGTAAGAACTTAGTGCTACAGGGAAGGGGGGATTTTATTCCCACCATGTAGTCTCAAAAAAAAAAGAACTTAGTGTTCATCTGATTCTTGATGTAGACCAATAATAATGGAAAAAAATGCATCTCCAATTGTAGTCAAACTAGCTGCAACTCCGCATATACATCCTTATTAATCTCAATAATAACTACTATGAACTTATTTCTTCTCCAAAACCCACCCAATACTCTCTAGGAACCCTACCATGAGCCTTCTCCAAATCAATTAAAACCATATACAAAACTTTCTTATTATCTCTAAGTTTTCCATTAATCTTCTTCATCAAAGACTCCTTAATCTATACATAGTAAAGTGTTGACCACCACAGCTGCTATAAGAAAATGATAGCTAGGACAATAGCCATGATTAGCCAATGGGATTAATATAGTTCACTTATCATTATTCCTCTTGCCGCAAAAGGATGTAGGTAGACATACTTTGCACCTATCAGTGGGTTGCAAACTAGAATTTCTTCAGCCAAGTGTCCCATAGCTAATCCTGACAAGATCTGCTCTATGGCCCAAACTTTCGGGATCCCAAATTATAAAGGAAATTTTGTCTCTTCGAGTTTTCAAAGCTTCCCACCAGTGACTTGCATGCAAATTCCACCTGTTAGTTCCAAATAATTTCTTTCTTTGTTGACTCCTGTTTATGGATTAATCTTCCCCTTAATCTTAGAACTGTCCTCAAGTGTCCAAACTTTAATTCAGATGCTTAATATAGAATGAAGGGCGATCTTTTTCATGCTGACACCCTTAGGATAGGAAAGAATAGTAAAGTTTGCTCGTAGCTGATATCCTTTCCGCTCCAAACTATCCACCTCCCATAAAAAAGATAATATAAAGAGAAAATGGATACAACATACACTAGTTTCTTGCCTTCTCCAATTTCCCCCTCTTGTTAATCTTTGTTCATGATGCTACTGTTATTCGTTGTGTGATTCACTGTTGTCATGGCGCATGGCCCGTGGTGAGGCGCAAGATACCCTTAACGCCAAAGGCACGTGGCGCGGTGTGTGCCTCGTTGAAGCTATGGCGCAAGTTTTATATTTTTTATAATAATCTAGAAAACACTCTAAATTGTATATATAGATCACATAGTCTTGTGTAAACACTCTAAATGATGTAGAGTAATGTACATATTGTACATAGCATATATAAACCAAAAAAACATATATTGACAACGCATAGCGCCAATAACAATGATGTAGAGAGTAATGTATAGACTATAGAGCATATATAAATGACAATACTACTTAAAGGAAATCACATATTAAAGCATGAAAGAAATCACAATTCAAAGCATGAGTTGTAGTACATCATCTAAATGACAAAATAACATAGACCGATAAATAAAGGCAAGAGTTATATTAATGTCTTATGACTCCCGTCACAAAGTCTGCCAAACCACCAAAATATCATTCACTAACTACTAAACTATTAAGTAGTAACTAGTCTACTACTCATCATCATCGTCAACCGGAATTTCTTCATTATCATCACCATCAAAAGAAAGAAGAGAGGAAGGAAGGTGGTTGTGATAGCTTAAAGGGCAAAAAAAAAGGAGAAAAAGAGATGGTTTATATCTGACTATTAAGGTTATTGGTGGGCCTGGTTAATTGTGGGCCTGAATAGTCGAGCTAGCTTAAGTATAAAAAAAACATAAAGGCGTCATTTCTTGCGCCACGCACCATAGCGCGCTAAGGCATGCGCCTATGCTCAACCGAGTGACACGAGTGGTGGCGAGGCGCAATGTTGCGCAACGCAATGCCTCGCGTCAATGGCGAGTCACCCGATGCGCCATTGACAACACTGGTGTGATTCTCTTGTTCCTGCATTTAATCTTGTATTGGCTTAGCACCTGGAAGATCTATAAGACTATAAAATAAACAAGACTGCTGTATTATTGGCTCGAAAGTTAATTGCATATCCAAACCACTTGAGCTCAGTCAAAGTTGTGGTCACTACAGAGTACAGATTTTTTTAAAAATATCCCATGCAACTATGCAGATCTAGGAGTCTTGCTTGAGTTCATCATTCATTTTTGTTATATATTTTGAAAATTTACATCAATGGGCAGAGACAAATAGGTTTCGAATGTAAATAAACTTTCTTAAACCTTGTAACCTTGTATATTAGATATCGTACAAAGGAGCATGTAACTGTAATCCAATTCTAGGTTCTAAAAATCAAGACTTTGAAGAACAAGTGGCAAAATTAGATCTAAGATTATAGTTCCCACTGCAAATTAACCCTAACTATGATAAAATCAAATATAGTACTCATGCATATAAAGTCAATTAGATGCAAACACGTCAATTAACTACTTCTGTGATGTAAATTTCAGTCCGACGTCAGAAACTCCAGCACATCCTTTGTAAGGTAAGTCCAGATTCCAGAAAACCAAACACCAAAGTACAAAGACCAGGGTTTTGCTAAGAAAATATAAGTCCCAATCTAGTAGGTGGCGAAAGAGAGATTGAATCCTCTTGAGGTTTTGTTCTTTCTGTGCAATGTATAATACCGAACAAATAATCAAGACATGAAGGGCGGATTCATATAGGAGGTCAAAGGACAAGACAGAAGGTTTTGTTTCAAAAGCGGCAGCCAGACAATAGTGCGCTCCAATTCCACAATGGAGCACAAGAGATAGCAGTTTGATGTACATATATGTCATAAACCTAACTCAAATTGTCTAGGCATGCCCTTTGATTAGGACTTGACATTTAAGAGAGATAAAATGGTCAAATAAAAGACAATGCATTAAGGGTAGGGCTGTCCATTATTCAGATCAAACCAAGAATACTTACCAAAGGGATCAAATCCAAGTTTGCAGAAAACCAAAAGCCATCAAACCTAACCATCTAGTCTTTGGATAATTGTGGATTCTGTAAGCCCTTTAGGTTTAGGAAAGAAAGAAGTTGTAGGGCTTAAAAATATACCCAAAAAAATAAAACTTCATGGATATCTACATAGGTCACATCAAACTGACCATCTGAACTTCTAACCAATCTCATGTAAACTATAAATACCTTTAAATCAAAAGCCAACTGTACATAATTGTGATCATTCCACACAATTAGAGACAAACAATAATAATGGAAATGGTGTCTAAAATAAAAATTAACTAAGAGATTAGCACAAGTAGCCCATATAATTGCACCTACTTATACATATTGTAATTGACGGAATCAGAGAATGAACTAGCTGAGCTGAAAATAACAACTCTGATGCTCATCTCTTATGATGTTTTAAAACTGAGACAACTTACATAAACTTAATCCCATGGAGGAGGATTAAGAAACCCCCTTTTAACTCCAATGAAGGTGAAGTACTAATACATGGAAAAATTCCCATGGAAATAAAAGGATTATGTATATTTTATTCTTCTTTCGCAGGAGATCAAAATCAACTTTCCTTCAAAGCTGTCCAATAGGAGACAAATTTCTTTCCCTCGTTTGGTAGTTTTGAGCCTTTTAAGGTTTCTTCTGAGTTCTAATTAATCTACAAGTTAATATTTGTTAAGAGTTCCTAATCAAGAAATGACGTGTTCATGATAATGATTTCCCTGAAATTGAAAACTGATTTATGTGGCTTATACTGACATGTTTCCAACTACTCTAGTCTCTAGTGTACCCTCGAATTTTCTTAAAGGATGAGTAACAGTACACCATGGTCTTCTTCTTGCCAATGATCTTGCATGTAGTAATTCAATTTTCTTAAAGGATGAGTAACAGTACACCATGGTCTTCTTCTTGCCAATGATCTTGCATGTAGTAATTCAATTTTCTTAAACTCCTAATTTGTTGTTGACAATTGGAAAGGTTTTGTAGTTTAAACTCCTAATTTGTTGTTTGTGATATTTAATTTAAACTAATAAATATAAGGTGCTAAAACAACAACAAAAAAACTAAGTAATGGTAGTGTTTTAGAAGCAACCAGATGGGCGCTCTGCCACTCTCAAAAAATAAAATCGCAAGCATTCTAAAACCATTATATTTGCTTGAAACAATTATGGTTCCATTCTGGAATGAGATCCATCTAGTTTTCTGAATTTAAACTCAAGTAATTTCCCTGAATGTAAAACGATATCCATTGTGCCAATCAAGATGTCCGATGATGTCTTAAAGATACATTTTAGCAAATGCCTATGTAACAGAAATGGAGCCATACCTCTCCTGCATCAATTGTTATGATATGTGGAGTGAAGCCCATTCCAGCTGAGCCAGATACCCACTCCCCTACAAGATCAGCAAACAAAAACATTCCAGATAATTTAACACCAATCTCTGATATTAGCTAAAGGTATCAGCCATCTAGTTCCATATTGACTTTTCAAGAAGCCAATGAAGCACATTGCAAAGAAAGAGCTCGTGAGATAATATTATGCAATCAAGACAAGTATGACATATCATACGTCACATAATTTAATTATGTTGATAGACTATAAGTGGTTGGGTTGGAGATAGGGTGGGTGTTTAAAGTGGAAGATCCACAACAGGAAACAGGATATCAACACAACTCATGCATCATGTAACTCTAAGACCACTCTAGAATAATGTCACTTAAGAACATGAACTAGCTACAAACTTTTTATAATGAACATGAAAACTAATGTCATTGTACTTCTTTGAGTCTCCCTATGCAAGATTAGTGGTATTGGAGTCTAAACCAAAGACACCAGCCATGATAAATATTTAACAAATTGGACAAGAATCGATGCATCTATTGTTCAATAGAATCAGTATAGTATTATATCATACACATACTTTAATCATAAACTTATTTTAATCGGAACCCAAGTTAAGTATAAAACAAGAAGACTAATTAATAGATCAAGTGCCAACGCCATGCTCACCAAGAGAGGCCAACTGTTGCTTCCTCCCAGTTCCTGGAGGCCGCCCTCTCCCGCGCTTCAGTCCGGGTGATCCAGAGACAGACACGGACAACCCGGCGCCGCCGCCGGATCCCGACCCAGAGCCAGAAGTTGGCGTGACAGAAGAAGGCAGCGGTGACAGAGCCAATGCGACACTCCCGTCCGGGCCATACTTCCGAGGTCTCCCCCTCTTCCTCTTTGCTGGTTCGCCGACGAAACTCCCGCCGCCACCCACATTCATCCCATGGGTCGGAATCGACATGGACATCGGCATTGACATCGACGAGTCCAACTGGAAAGACCCGGCCCCGCCGCCGATAGGGTTTGGGTTAGGCATCTGCCGCATACCCGAAAGCCCGGGTTGGTGCCCACCGCCGGGAGAGCCTAAACCCCGGTTCATGTAGTAAGGAGAGCCACCAGGCATCGCCATAGCTTCCCTTCCATCCCTTCCATCCATGCATGGAAATTTTCAGCTTCTTCACCACTTAGAAAGAAAAAAAAAAAAAACCTAGCTTTTTGAAACCCTAGTGAAAAAAAGGACCAGAAATGCAAAATTCCGCGCAGAAAAGAGTCAAGATCGGAGCTTTCTAGCTTTTCGACAAACTCTGTGTCGGAATCTGGTGAAGAAAGCGCGCAAACGCCATGAATGAGGACAGAGGGGCTCGTAAACTTTGGGGGGGGGGGGGGGGGGGGGGGGGGGGGGGGGGGGTTTAACAGTTGCAGAAACCCTAGGTAGAGGAGCTCGCATAGAACTCCATTGGTGAGTTTTCGATGGAGCTGAAAAGAAAGAGATGGGTTTGAGGAATTTAGAAACAAAGGTGGGGGTTTAGTGAAAAAAAAAAAAACTAAGAAAAAAAAAGTTTCTTTTTTCTGTTTCGTTTGGGTGACAGTAGAGCAGAGGAGAGGAAGAGGAGGAGATGGTAGGGTTGGAACGGATATAGTGATTTGTCTAACAGAATAGGATAGGACTCTATCAAAATCCTTAATGTGGTTGGTGATTTAGTAAAGATTTTTAATCCAAGGGGATCCTCATGCTCATGCATGCGTGTGTTTCTGTGGGTTAGCTTGTTTGGGACCTATCTTGCTTCACTTGGACCATAGACCATTAGGCCTCGTTTGGTTTACAGAAACTCCGGGTTAGAAAAGGAAAGTCATTATTTTTTTATATTTTGATGTCAAAAAAATTGAGAAGAAAAGAAAAGTAATTTTTAACGGAAGAAAAAATTAGGAGAAAAATTGATTCCATCCATTCAAACAAAGAATCACTTTCCCACATTGAAGTAATCACTTTTCTTTCCAAATTTCTTGGCATTTCCAAACATCGAAAAGGAAAATCAATGGAAAATAAAAATTTTCAAAGGAAAGAAAATTACAAGGAATTGATTTACTTTCCTTTCCATTCCGCGAACCAAACGAGGCCTTAGGGTAAGTAGTTTAGTCTGACTTTCTCGACTGTCTGAGTAGTAAAATCTTAGTCGATTCGAACATGGCATTCATTCTCATTGGGTCAAAAGAATTTTCGAGTCGATTATCATCGAGTCCAAGTCCAACCCGACTTCCATCTGTTCGTTTTCAATCGTTTTCATTTAGTGAACTAAGGTGTAGACCACGCTACTAAAATACAGAGGTTTAGCGACGTCTCTATCCGTCGCCAAATAATATTAGCGACGACAAAAAGATGGACTTTTGCCTTCGGTAATGCAACGTCGATAAAACAATTTGTCGCCAATCAGTCGAATCCTCAACAACAAACTAGTGTAATGGCGACGTTGATTCCGTTGACGTCACTGCGACATTTCAGCGACGGATTAATTTAGCGACGTATTAGCGATGGACGAGTGACAATATTATAGATACTATAGACAACTATATACTGACGAATTTGAGTCGACTTTAGCGTCGTTACAGCAACGTTCCAACGACATAGCTTAGGTTTCTAATATTGAATAAAAGTCTGATACTCAAGTAGCGACGGAATAGCGACACTTTATTCTGTCGGAAAGCAGTCATTTTTTCGTCGACGTATGTCGGTAATCCGTCGCCAAACAATGGAAACTTATTTAGCGACGTCCACACCCATCGCTAGAAAGTCGCAAGACGTCACGGATAGTCGAAAAGCCGTCACTAATGTGCACATAACTGCAAAAAAAAATTAATACAGGCCTCACATCCCTGCAAAAAAACCTGTTAAGCACAATCAATATATCAACCACCCAGCGCAAGCCGCTGTAGAATTCCCGTCCAATCAGACCCTCATCGACACAAACACACGCTGGAATCACACACGAGACATAACTCAGAAAAGATATGTAATTAACATAATAAAATTATTCACATACATGTCCAAATACAATTCCAAATAGTTTCAACTTAAAGTACATGTGAAAAATAATAATCAAATTACATAAACAACATCCACAAGTCCATCTTCTTACTACAACACAAAAAAACAACCACCACAAGTCCGCAATTACTACAACAGAAATAAATATCAAATATAAACAAAATCATCGATCTGGCGATGCTCCTTACTCATGCATACGTTCGAGGACGTCTGAAGGAATTTCATTCACTAATTCAGATGGTAGTGAACTTAACACCTCTAGCGACAATAAACTTAGGGGCCTCATCACTACGTCAGTAGATTAGAATGGGCCAAAAGTGGCACCGAGAGGAGCAGAGCCACCAAAAGGACCAGATGTCGTGGCGCTAGGGACAACGGGAGGAGCACTGGCACCGAAAGAACCATGCACCATGGAGGCCTACATGCTGCTGATCGACTCCTGCATACCCACCACCGTAGCCTACAATACAGTCATCCCATAAACAATTTGATCTATCTTATCAGGCTGCGCCGTAACAGAAGATACCGACTGTGGAGGTCTCAAGTATACCGAAAGCTGCGATGCCAAGGAGCCGTTGCTGTAGACGTGTCCACCCTTCCCTTTTCCACAAGCGGCTTGTATAAAAAGGTCGTTCGTTCGAGCAGCTACGATAGAGGAAGTGGTGGCGGGTGAAGACTCGGCGACACTTTCGGCCACCCCATCCTGATAGTTCTGAGTGTTGCTCTCAGTCTGCAGGGCCTGGAACACAACCTATCCAATGACCCGTGCTTAATATCTGAATGGACTTTTAACTTGTAATATAAATTATAATACCTCATATTATTCTAACTTATAATCTAATTGAAATACTTACAGCAATCTTGCTGGCCTTCTCGTCCACATAGCTCCCATCCTTTCTCCTCTTATGCGCATACTCAAAAATATCGGCGAAGCTGATATAGTGGGATCTTCCCCCTCCTTCGCCAGCTTCTCCGCCAATGTACGTGTCACGACCCGCTCCCAGATTTCTGAATACGAGTCGGACACGCCCATCCTATGTTGTAGACACAACGTAGTAAGCTGTATTTAAACCTCAGGAAAACCCAATCATGATTTTGATCCTTGGCTCAATCACAGAACTAGAAAAAAACAATCTAGCACACACTCACACGATCACAGATCAATATATCTTTTTAGTACATCATACATATCCAACCTCCGAAGACAAATCTGGTAACTATATCCAAAAAATAATAATACAACTGTCTCATGAAATACATCAAAATATCTGCATTTTGTCTTCTAGCATCTTATAGAAGTCGACATCCATTCTAATGTCAACCTCTTACTCTGGTCTAATATGTCAATGATCCAGTCGGAAAAGAAGCAAAGTACAATCTATAACATCGAAACAAATACAACATATACGCAAGTAAAGATGCAATAAAACATGACTAACCTGAATCACTTGAGATGCATAATCTACTGAAACATAAGACAAGAAGATCATGACACGTGATTTGAAGTACATATAAAATATGTGATCGGCTGGGTAAAGATCATGAATAAGAGCAAGTATATGGTACGCCTTAATCACACGTGCATAGGTGTGCGATTAAGCTATCGTCATGAATTCCTAAGTTGGACTTTGGTCACATACCTGCAGTATTTCCCCTTCCCAAGTACCAGTAAATAACAAGAGCATAATAACCAGAAGCACATGACCAATCGTGTAACAACGTGTCCAACATGAATACAAGTCCACATGAAGTAAATGCAACAAAGTCATAGAAGTATTTGCCTTGTCCTGCAAGATCGGGAATAGAAAAGTAAATGCCCACCTAGAATAGGGAGAATTGGTTAGATTCTAAAGAATGATATTTGACTAACTATTTGCTAACCATCTATATAGACTAGCTAATTAACCATTTATAACTATACTAGCTAACTATATATATTTAATAGCTACAATAGAGACTAATCATAAATATAGATATATACTAGCAAGCAAATAATAATAACATAATAACATTACTTAAATTATTGATACTAGCTAGAATTATTTAATATATATTTACTAGAAAAATAATTCTTAGTAGGATAACAATAATTACAAAACAATAATAAACTATATACCAGCATATTAGTTTTAACCCAAATTATGGCAAACTATTTTAAAGTAGGCATATTTGATATTAAGAAATATTGATTTCAATACTATAATAATTAGAATAGCAATAAAGATAATAATAATGACAATAATAATAATAATGATAATAATAATAACACTAACAATAATAATAACAATAGCAACTAATAAACCAGCCCTGACCCAAACAACCCAGCCCAAGCCCAAACATCCAGGCCCACAATCTTTTCTTTTTTTTTTTCTTTTTTTTCTTTTCTCTTCTTCTAATGGACCCTTTGGCCCAGCCCACTGTCCAACCATGCTGGGTCAACTCCCTCTCTGGCTGGCTCGGCCCAGTATTCCACTTAAAAACCCAAAACCTAACTATGTTGTCACTCTCTCTCTTCTTCATATTTTTCACTCAGCAGCCGACAACTCTAAAAAACCTAAAATCTCAGGAAAAGAAGAAGGAGAGGAAGAAGAAAATGAAGGAGGCGTGGAGCTCACCTTGGCGGCGTGCTCTCGGCGGAGGGAGGTCAGCACTGCATGCGGTAATGGTGCTAGTCAGAGACTCATGACGACGGAATCAAGCCGAGCCGTGGCGCTTGCACGGTGGTCGAGTCAATCGCCGGGGCCTATGGGACGGAGATGCGGTAGAGACTGATGACGGATCTGGAGACTTTGGTATGGAGGAAGGCGACGAAGACTGGTGGCAGATCGACTAGGGTTTGGTGTAACCCCCGACCAACAGATATGAACACCGGTTGGGCGTCGGAGGAGCGGGCTAGATTACGGAGGAGGAAGAGGCGATCGGCCAGGTCTTGGAAGGGTCGATGGTGGTGCTCGGTGATGGTGGATCGAAAAGGAGGCCGGACACGACACGACGGTTCTTGATGGCGAGATCTGGACTGGAATGACGTGGTCAAGCGGTACTTCGACGGTGGACAGATCTGCGGGGCTCCGACGGTGATGTCTGTTGACCCAAAATCACAGTCAGCCAAATATTGACAAATTGACAATATGATACTTGTCATAATTTAATATGACACATCAAGACAGAACTCGGTGCAAGACGGACGTCGTTTCTCTCCTGCAGCATACTCGTTTTCAGAGTCTGTACTATTTTACATTTATTGAGTCTAGCTAAATGTAAACTGAGTAGCACTGGGTATTCTTGGCTTAACCCTTATCCCCAAAACAAACCAAAAGCTCCACCAAAGCCAAACTTAGCCCACATAGGCCCATTGAACTTTCTGTCAACATGGAGACAGAGTTGGGCCGAACTCTGCCTCTACACAGAATTCGAACCGAACTCTGTCCCCTGAATTTTTAGGACCCTAATTTTTAGGGTTTGTTGTATGCTAATTGTCCAACGGCCAAAAATTTGAATTCTTGATACAGAATTCTGGCCAAATTCTGCCTATCCCAACTAGTATAAATAGGCCTTGAATTCTCTTATTTCTATTCATCCAATAATCTTCTCTTCTCTTCTCTATAAGTCTCATACAAGTCTTAACCTTCTCATCTACTAGCCACAAGCTTCCTGAGCCTAAAAGTGCTCAGTGCTATTCAGTTAGGAGTTTGTGCAAGGGTCAAGAAAGTCACCTGGAAAATTCTAAGCATCGTCACAGCGATCTTTGTAAGAAGTTGACGTGCTCTTCTGAAGAAAAGGCACGGGGTGTAACTACTATTTCACAAATAGTGGATTTAATCCTGAGCTAGAGTTCTTAGGCCTGGACTAGTCCTTCACGAGGGAAACCAGGTTAAAACGATTGTGTTTGTGTATGCTCTCTTGATCTTTTTATTTCTGTATTTACTACTCTGATTATTTACTGTTGGTGAAAAGAGTTAATTTTTATTTGGTCATTATTGTTATAAACTCTATTCACCCCCCTCTAGAGTTGCCTATCCGTTCTTCAATTGGTATCAGAGCTCTGTTCTCTTAACAAGGACTAACATCATAGGGGTGATCCATTGCAACCACACAACTTATGTTTTCCAACCATGGTGAGGGACAGTCTACTCATAGGCCACCCCTATTTGATGGAACCAACTACACCTATTGAAAAACTAGGATGAGTTTCTATCTCAAGTCTCTAGACTTTGACCTGTGGACCATTGTCACCGATGGTTACAAAAAGCCCACCAGAATAGTTGTCGAGGGAGATCTCATCGAAAAACCCAACGACAAATATTCTGACGAGAAAAAGAAACAGGCGAGTCTAGATGCTAGAGCTATTAATGCTCTTTTTTGTGCAATAGACAGGAATGAATTTAACAGGGTCTCGACATGCACCACCTCGCACGAAGTATGGAAGCTTCTGGAAGTGACGTATGAAGGAACCACTCAAGTCAAGGAATCTAAGATCAATCGTCTAACTCAAGAATACGAGACGTTCAAGATGAAGCCGAATGAGACGATCACCCAAATGTTCATAAGGTTCCTTGACGTCATCAATCCTCTGTCATCTCTTGGCAAATAATACTCCAATCATGAGAAGATCCGCAAGTTACTTAGGAGGCTACCGAAGATCTGGAACCCTAAGGCAACGGCAATTATAAGAAGGCAATAATCTCACCAAAATGTCTATGGAAACTTTGATGGGAAAGCTGATGACCCACGAGCTCAACCTCAAAGACTTCGATGAATCGGCTCCAAAGGCAAAAGAGATTGCCCTAAAAGCTCATCGTCGAAGGGCTGATCCTGAAGAGACTGACGACTACAATTCAGAAGGTGATGATCAAGCTCTTCTAGTCCGCAACTTTAAGAAGTTCCTTCGTTTCAATCAAAGGAAGAAGGAACAACAAGAAGACAACGAGGAAGAACCAACTTGCTACGGCTGCAAAAAGACTGGACACGTTCGAAAGGAGAAGCCCTACAAGAAGTCTTCTTCGAGAAAGTATGCCAACACTAGTATTTGGCACGAAAGCGAAGCCAGTGATTCTGAGGAAGAAGATGACTCTCCTCGAGACACTGCTAATGTCTGCCTAATGGCAACATCCGAGAAGGTAACTAGCGAAACACTTGATGACTTTACATTTGATGAACTTGGCGATGCTTTTAATGACTTACTAAATGATCACAAGAAAGTCATTAGTAAATATAAGATGCCAAGGAAAAAATCAAAGGCTATGAAATAGAGATTCAAAATCTTTCTTCTTTACTTGATAATGTTAGAGATACTCCACCCACGAAAGTCACTGATGAGGTGTCCAAGCTTAAATTAAGCTTACATGATGCCAAAACACTTATTGAAAAGCAAACACGTGAGATCTCAGCACTCAACAAAGAGCTTGCTGAAGAAAAGAACAAACACAAGACCTCTATTGCTAAGATTGATGGTCTGAATGCTAAGTGCAATGAACTGAATGCTGTTTCTAAGAAATTAGAGATCAGATTGGGGAAACAGGTTGCTCAACCTCAAACCCAATCACACAGTCACAAAACACAAGACCACTCACAATAGTAAAACATGTCATCCACATACAGTACGTAACCATGCTTATATGTACACGTACTCCCATGCAGCACGTAAACCACATGCACGTAGATATCACTCTCAATCTACTCATAACTGTCATCCTACTACTGCACATAGACATAACTATTATTCGGCTACTGCACATTGACATAACTATTATCCTGCTGCCACACATAGCCACTATCCTACTGTTTCACATAACTATCACCATACTGTATATAGACATCACTATCAACCTGCTCCTAACACAAATAGGCATGCTACTTGCACATACTGTGGATTACATGGTCATATCTCACCACAGTGTAAAATTAGGAAATTAGTTGATATTAATCTATATGCATGGGTACCAAAGGCTAATATTTCAGGACCCACAAGAACTTGGGTACCAAAGGTCACATCTACTCGTGATGTAGGTGGACCTTCCTTCCTCAACTAAAAGTAAATGAATTCTCGATAGTGGATGCTCGCGACATATGACTGGAGACGCAAATCGTTTCGCATCACTATCGATGAAGAGGGAAGGATATGTATCCTTCGGTAATAATTTAAAGGGCTACATCATAGGTAATGGTACTATTGGTTATCCTCCTTCTCCTGTAATAAAGGATATCTACTTAGTGACCGAGTTAAAGCATAACCTGCTCAGCATAAGTCATCTTGCTGATCATGGATATGATATTAACTTTGGAAAGAATAAATGCTACATTTATGATAGGTCAACGGGAGAAATTGCTTTTGAAGGGATAAGAAAAGATAATATTTATATGGATACTATCTAGAAATACTAATAGTGCAGGAAGATGCCTCTACACCCACAAGGATGAAAGACTGTTGTGGTACTAGCGTCTTAGTCATGCCAATATGGATACTATATCCAGGCTATCGACAAAGAAGCTAGTAAGAGGTCTGTCCAACATCACATTCAAGAAGGACACGGTATGTACCGAATGTGAACTGAATAAGGCAACCAAATCTTTATTTAAATCCATAAATACTGTAAGTACTACTAGACCCTTATAATTACTGCACATGGACTTATTTGGTCCCAATAGAGTAGCCAGTCTTGGTGGAAAACTCTATGCTTTTGTTATTGTAGATGATTTTTCAAGATTTACTTGGGTTTTCTTCATTTCAAACAAAAGCGATGCTATTTCAGTTTTCAAAATCTTTGCCAAAAAGATCCAAAATGAAAAATACTACATGATTACTCGAATCCGAAGTGATCATGGAGGCGAATTCGAAAATTCTGATTTTGAAAAGTTTTGCGAAACAAATGGTTTTGATCATGAGTTTTCTTGTCCTAGAACTCCTCAACAAAATAGTGTTGTGGAGCGAAAGAATAGGACTCTTGGCGATATGGCTAGAGTCATGTTGAATAAATTTTTACTTTCGAAATATTTTTGGACAGAAGTTGTCAGTACAGCTTGCCATATTTTAAATAGGGTGCTTATTCGACCTATTTCGAAGAAAACCCCCTATGAGCTTTGGTTTGGTAGGACTCCTAATATCTCATATTTTAGAGTGTTCGGTTGTCGCTATTTTATCCTAAATACCAAAGACAACTTAGGCAAGTTTGATGCCAAAGCTGACGATGGTATTTTTCTTGGCTATGCTGCCAAGAGTAAGGGATATAGAGTGTTCAACAAACGCTCAATAATTGTAGAAGAATCTACTAATGTGTCTTTTGATGAGGAAAATAGTACATTGGCTATTCCCGACGATGATGTTGAACCATCAACTTCCATGCCGATGAATACTACCCATGCAACCAATTCTCTGGAGGGCTTACCGAAGAAGTTCGAGTTCAAGCCATCACACCCAGAAAACTTGGTAATAGGTGAGGTATCATGCGGAGTAAGTACTCGATCATCTTTAAGAGATTCTATTGCTAGCACTGCTTTCATTTTGCAAATTGAGCCTAAAACTGTTTTAGAAGCTTTTAATAATGAATTTTGAATTTCTACTATGCAAGAAGAACTCAACCAATTCGAAAGAAGCAAGGTCTGGGAACTTGTTCCTAAACCAGCTAACCATTCGATTATTGGTACTAAATAGGTTTTTCGTAACAAAGTAAATGAAGATGGTTCAGTCACTCGCAATAAAGCTCGTCTAGTAGCTCAAGGATACAACCAAGAGGAAGGTATCGACTACGATGAGACGTATGCTCCTGTTGCAAGACTTGAATCCATTCAGATGCTTTGTGCCGTTGTAAACTTTCAGAATTTCAAACTTTTTTAAATGGATGTCAAAAGTGCTTTTCTGAATGGTTTTATTAAGGAGGAAGTCTTTGTAAAACAACCCCCTGGTTTTGAAAATCACAAATTTCCTGACCATGTTTTCAAGCTTAAGAAAGCGCTATATGGCCTCAAACAAGCCCCCAGAGCTTGGTATGAACGCCTAAGCAATTTTTTACTAGATAAAGGTTTTTCAAATGGGAAGATTGACACTACACTTTTTTATCAAAAGTTTTCAAGACATCATTCTTTTAGTTCAAATTTATGTTGATGATATCATATTTGGGTCCACTAATGAAAATCTATGCCAAGATTTCGCTAAGTGTATGCAGAACGAATTTGAGATAAGCATGATGGGGGAGCTCACCTACTTCTTTGGATTGCAAGTCAAACAAACTTCGCAAGGAACATTCATCAGCCAGTCAAAATACATAAAGGATATGCTGAAGAAGTTTGATCTTGACAACGTCAACCCAATCAGCACTTCCATGGCTACTACGACCAAGCTGGAACCTGATGAAAGCGGCAAACCTGTTGACAAACGTAAGTATCGAGGTATGATTGGTAGTCTACTTTACCTAACTGCTAGTCGTCCCGATATCATGTTTAGTGTTTGTCTGTGTGCTCGCTATCAAGCTAGTCCTAAGGAATCACACATGTCCGCCGTTAAGCGTATCTTTCGATATCTTAAGGATACTGTTACAGTGGGCTTGTGGTATTCCAAATCCACATTCTTTGACCTTATTGGTTATTCGGATACTGATTTTACGGCATGCAAAGTCGACCGTAAAAGTACCAGCGGCACATGTCATTTATTAGGCAAGGCTCTAGTCTCATAGTTTAGCAAGAAGCAGAATTCTGTCATACTATCCACAATAGAGGCTGAATACATCGCAGCTGGTCGTTGTTGTGCACAAATTCTGTGGATAAAGCAAACCCTTGCATACTACAACCTATTTTTTATGCACATTCCTATATTCTGTGATAACACTAGTGCTATCAACCTTACTAAGAATTCTATATGTCACTCACGCACGAAACACATTAAAATTCATCACCACTTTTTGTGTGATCATCAACAACACGGCACTATAAATTTAGAATTTATTGACACTGATCATCAGATGGCAGATTTCTTTATAAAACCACTATCCGAAGAGCGATTCAACTTTCTTTGCCGTGAATTAGGAATTTTGGATGAAACTGTTATTCATTAAATTGGCCTGCATAAATATCGATTATGTCATATATATTTATGGTGACTTTGCTATGGGTACAAGCCGAAAGGGTCCTTCTGACAATAAGGCGTAAAAGCCTAAGCCACACAGTGTACTAGTCTTCGGACTACCGCTAGTTGGGATCCGGCCCCTACAGCTACCCCATGACAGTTTTATCGTAATGGTCGTTGTCATAAATCCTTGTTTATTATATGGTTTAATTTTATTCATAAGTTAGTTAATTCAAACTTTTCTACATTCAGTTCCATTTATTCCATTCATGGTTTCCTTTTCAATCAAAATCTTTTTGAGTTTCATCAAACATTTGCATATTTGTCAATCTTTACACATCATTCATTTGTTTAATCTTCAACACTTAGCCATTTTTTACTGTCGTGAGTTCTGGCCTCAGCACCCAGAACTCGGATCGAACTCTGCCTTACACAAAGTTCGGGCCGAGTTCGGTCTACTGTTCCCAGAACTCCCAATTGCTCTCAGTCATTCATCTATTTTGATCCTACGGTCCAGGATCAACCCTACCAGCCGAACCCCCTTTCATATTTTTGGGATTTCCTTCTCCCTCCTCTCCATTGCCTCCTCTAAAACCTTTCCAACTTCATTCTCTCCAAACCCTAACCCTAGAATTCTCTATCTAGTGTGGTTTTTGTAACTCCCTAAACCAAAATTTTGTGAATTTTAAGAATTTTTCCTAAAAAGACTATTGGATGGAACAATATTGCTTTCTAAATAAAACTATTCTACTAGTTAATTATGCTTCAAATTATTCATTTTATTAAATGAGCTTGATT
Organism: Iris pallida; assembly: GCA_029216955.1. Classification (NCBI taxonomy): domain Eukaryota; kingdom Viridiplantae; phylum Streptophyta; class Magnoliopsida; order Asparagales; family Iridaceae; genus Iris; species Iris pallida. Next base: position 4,867,394 of record JANAVB010008800.1, on the reverse strand, counting down.
ATTATTATTACTTTTACTAAATATTACTATTAAGCTTGATTAATATTGTTAGTTGATCATAGTTGCAAAAGTGATTTCTATTAGTTAACTTCTAAATGGATTTTTGTTTGATCAACTGATTTGAAGCTGTTTTAATTAAACTTTGTTTTTAATCTAATTTAAGTTGATTGATGGTTATTATTACTAAGTTGTTTATTAATACTGCTTAACTTATATTAACTAAAAGAAAGGATTAATTTGATTAATTATTTTTGTAATTAATTATTATGAGTAATTAAGAATGTATAACTGTCTTTAGTTGACAGTTGACAGTGAGAAGAATATTTGACAAATTCTTGTAAATTAGTTAGTTTGTTATATTTATTAACTAATTTAGTTAATTAGTTTGAAAATCTGTTACAAGCTATTTCTAAAAACCCCAGATCTATTTCTATTTACAGTTTTGCCACTGTCCTATATTGGGGAACACCCCCAGATCTACACCTATTCATAACTGTGCCACTGCAATATTTTATTATAAATAGTGTACATATTTTTCAAAATTCTGACAACAATCACTAACACCACACAGTACACTAATCACTCTCTCTCCACACTCATTCTCTCTCCTCGCTGTTACTGGCCATCTTCGGCCACCGAGCACCATCCGCCACCGGACATCGCCGGAGCTCCACGCCTCCACCGATAGTCGACGACCCCACCTCGTATCGGGCCGCTCCGTCGAAGATCACTGCGCCTCAACCACCACGCCACCGCGAGTCCTACAGTTGAGATCTCGGCCACAGTTGACTGGATCTGACCGCCGTCGCTCGTCACCGAGAGTTGAGCTTCCCCACTTCTCGACACCGCTCTTCAGATCTCTACGAAGTCGCCGCCGGTGTAACGCCCGTATTTCGGAATACATATTTTGATTAGGCTTATATGTATTTCGGACCTGTATTTTATTTTCTCGAATTTTGGCCTGTAATTGTATTTTGGCTCGACTTGCGGATTTTGGTTTTCTCGTAAATTGGGTTTTTGACCTGGCGTGGTTTTATTCTTTGTGGAGAAGGATTTGGTTTGGGTTGCATTGGACTACCCTTATTTAACCTCCACCCTCAACACAACACACCCTCCCTCATTAAACCCCACCTAACTTTTCTCTCTCCTCATTACTCTTCCATTTATTTTCTCCATCTTCTTCTTCCTTCCTCCACACAACACCCAACCTCCATAGGCAAGTGCACCTTGCCACCAAATAGGAACCCTGTTTTAATTGTCCATTAGTTAGATTAGGCCATGGTGGACCACATTAGAACTTGGCATTTTGTGATTTGGAGTTTCCATTTTTCTAGATCTAAGTTTTACCCATTTTTGGATTTCTTGGTTTTGATCTATTAAACTCTGATTTTTCTTGTTTTGATGCTTCCATGTTGTAGAGAATTCAATTTTATACAAGATAGAACTTTGAAAATCTAAATTTCGTTTTGTTTTGTCTAAGTTATGAGGTTTGGAGTTTTGGTGTTCTTGGGTTCTCCTCTCAGCTTGCTGGAGAAGATGACCTGTGGCCGGCGCCCTTTGGCGAACCGCGCCAGTCCCCTTGGCCAGCGCTCTTTAGCGCTGGGCTGACCCGTGCCAACTTCCTCGGCCAGTGCTTTTTAGCGCTGGGCTGACCCGCGCTCGCTGCCGGCGCCCTTTGGCGAACCGCACCCCCTTCTTTGCTGGCGCTCTTTAGCTCCAGCGCCTCCCCTCCCTTGGCGCGCTTGGCTCTAATGCGGCCTAGCCGACGCAACTTGGCCAGCGCCAGTCGCCGCTCACTTGCCCGGTGCACCTTGGCTCGGTTTGCTTGGTGCCCTTCGACCCCACTTGACCTGGCCTACCCAGCGCTTCTTGGGCCAGCGCCTCTTGGCGTGGCCGTGGCTGGCGCAACCCGACCCCCAGAAACCCTAGCGCAACCTAATCCCTATTTTTCCTGGCGCCCATTACTTGGGCTGGCACCCTCAGCATCCCTCCACTCTTGGCGCCACCTGGCCTGGGTTGCTGGCGCAACCTGACCAGGGGTGGCTTGAGCCCTTGACCTTAGGTTGGCTGGCGCAACCTACTTGCCCATGGTGGTTTGGTTTTATTTTCCTTGGGCTTGGCTTCTCTTTTGTTGATTGGAGTTCTGAGATCTTGTTCCACACAACACGACTGTCTTGACCCAATACGACCTGGCACGATTTTCGGTGTTTTGCTTATGACTAGTACAATTTTCGTGATTTCTGTGATTTATGATCCTAGTACTTTCTGATCTTCTTAGTAGTGACCCGATGGGGTGCGCTCTTAACTTGTAACCTGTGATTCATAATTAATTTCTGTAACTGGATAACTTGATAGTGGCCCGTGGCGGCGCACTCCTGACCTGTAACTTGACTTGAAAATTTGAAGCTGTTGCGATGGCTAACTTGACTCATATAACCAACTCTGACACCGTGGGTGTTCATTCTTGCTGCTTCGTGTAATCCACTTGTCTTGTCTTGTCTTGCATCATGTTTAGGACGTGACTCCCTGGTTACCACGGCCAGGGATTCATACTGAATATGGATTAGGTTAATGACTAGATCAAACTATAGTTCATGGAGAATTCCCAGTCACAGGCGATCTCGTTATCTGGGCGCTTTAATGGACTTGTAGCCTGTCGACGAGTAGGGCACATTTCCAGCACACTGTCATGTGTTGCACCCTCTAAGTCACCTAAGGGTATATTGTCTCCTGGGCGATGTACCCAACCATACTCTCAACCCGCGGAAGGATAACTGGATAGTCTGCAGGGCTTGGGACTGGAAAATTCTCATTTGCATCTTGTTAAGTAATTAGGCTTATAATAACCCTAGTTAGTTAAGTAGTAAGCCGTAGTATTTGCTTGGCCGCTTGTGAATGGATGGTGTCCAGCCCTGTCTAAGTCTCGTCTAGTCCCAGTACCTGGTTTCTCCTGAACATGTTTGTTTTACTTATCTTTAACAATAAATGGGTAGAAACAAGGTGCTATTCAAGCGAAGGGTACAACCCCGATCCTTGTTTGGTTTAAGGGTTGTAACCTGGCTCCCGGAATGGTTCCACGTCCCTAGTCGTTTATTGTCCTGTCGTACTCTTTATTACTTGTACTTTTCTTCTATTCCTTATGATCTGATATGCTGGCTTTCATTCTTAATTCGTGGCCTCCTTTGTGGTACTTGCTCTTTCTGGGGTTTGACCCAGCTGGTTTTTGTGTGGCCAGATTTCGGAGCAGCTCCCGAGGATCTACCGAACCTCCAGCCCAATGGTGACAACTAGACGGAACCCGGGCCTCGAATGGGTTTTCCATTTTGATTTGCTCACTACATTGTAAAATTATTCTTTTGAGGCATTTAGCCGACGAGCACCTGTTAGCTCGATGCATATTTACTTATTGTCTGCCTACGGGTGGTAAACATGATTAACAAATCCTAAGATTGATCATATATGACTAAACTCTTGCTAGTCCTCACATTTTGTACGACTAGCTTCATGATCAGCCGAATATATAATATTTGGGACGCCTTTTATTGTGTATTTGGTGGTCTAACATCTTATAACTATATTACTTGCTTGAGATTAAGATAATAGGCTTGACCTTAAGAGACTGTTGGATTGTAGTAAACCCTCATATCTAGACAGCCGTGACCGTATAGCGAGGTGGACTCCATTTCAATATACGTAGCTGGCTATGTACGCCCCCGCTCTTCAGTATTCTGGTTCTGGGGCGTTACAGCCGGTGCCTCACCGTGCTCGAGGCCGATCATCTCATCGCCGCCGTGTTCTTGAGACACCAGATCCGCTTACGGAGACGGGGTCAACGAATCAGTCAACAGCACACTAGACGAGGCTGCCGCCATCTCGGAGATCGTGCACCCTCGAAGACCGAGTTCTCTTCGATTCTCGTATCGAGCTACCTCTTCGCAGGTGAAGATGAAGCCGTCACCGCCGTGATCACCCAGGGACGACCGCTGCCAGCAGGATCTGGTCGAAGCCACCGTCACCCGCCTGGTCTCAAGACTTGCCGCCGAGGTGAGTTCCCGTCTCGATCTAATCATTCCCTTTCCTTCTTGTTGCCAGAGTTCTGAACCTAGGGTTGTGGTTAGGGTTTCCTAACATTTGGAGAAGAATAGTGATATCTAAGGTTTAGGGCTGAGTGAAGTGAGAGCAGGAGGTTGATTGGCTGGGAGTAGGAGTATGGTGAGGAAGAAGGAGGTTGTTGGCTGGGGGTTGGTTGAAGAAGGATTGAAGAGAGAGATAACTGTGTATGTGTGGAGGAGTAATTGAAGGGCTTTGAACAATATAGGAAGGAAGAGTGAGAGAGAAAGCTTTTTTTTAGTTGCATATAAGTTTCCTTATTTATGACTGTGTTGTATCCTCGAAATTCGAGGAGCCACAACTGGCTTGACCTTTCGAAAACGAAGGGTCATATACCCCTTTGAATTTTTGTTGGTAACCACTAAACGTGGTCATGACCCTTAGGTGTCCTTTCAAGAATCGAAAGGGCAGCTTATGTTAGTTTGATTTAAGGAGCTTGTCCCTTTTATTTAAGGAGTTGGATGAGTTCTGTTAGTTTGTCTTGGAGTACTACTTTTTGATGGGCTTCAAGCCACACCCTATATGAATTGCTTAGTGTTAATCCTACGGGTTTGGGCCCAAAGCTCAGTGCCGTGTTATTAATATTTTGGAGTTTTATTCTGTGGGCTAGGTCTGTGGGTCCGGGCCAATAATTCCAGGCTAGGCTTAGTTTTTTAAAAGCTTCCTTTACCAGAAATATTACAGCAGTGTGTAAGATAGGGTGGGCCTGAGCTCTAAGTATTGTTAATATTCTGTAGAGTTATTAGTGACTCCAATCATTCCTGTTACACTATTTCTATATTATTGATGATTAATAATAGATTATTTTCTGTTAACTGTCGATCTCATTAGTAATTTTCAAAGGGGGAATTAATAGATAATTGTTATATGTTTTGCTCTTAATTTAATATTATTTCCTTAGTAAGGATTGGTTAGGAATAATTCTAAATTGTCAATTTATTTCCAAATAAATAAGCTAAGATATTATATATATATATATATATATATATATATATATATATATATATATATATATATATATATATATATATATATATATATATATTTATAAAAAAAAAATAATAAATGTGGTTAGCATTTATAGTTTTAAAAGATTTTGATATAAATAATAGTTATCTTGTTAGCATTAATAAATAATTAGTATTTATTATAGTTGATAGTTAGTAAATATTTGGTTTAATTTTGTTAATATTAATTACTAAATATTTTTGCTAGCAAAATGTTCTAGTATTTTCTAAAATGGTTTCTTGCTAAAAATAGTTTAAAATACTTTCACTAGTATTTATTTAAATATTTTTCTAAAATATTGTTAGTTATCTAGTTAGCCAATGATCTTTATTTTAAAACCCTAACAACTTGTACCAAAATATAACAGGTGACTTACATCCATGCAGTACTACTCCCATGCTTCCAAGGCGAGGCAAGTACAATGACTCGAGCTTTACTTTGTTTCTGTCTTATATTCATGTGCCATGTTCTCATATTGGACACGTGATACACACGATTGCATCGTCCTTGTTCGTCATTGCATTGTGAGTCATTGTTTATTATAGGAATTAGAAAAATGTTAACTTTTGTGTGACCACACCCAAGATAGGTATTGTGGATAGCCTAATCGTACACCTCACGTACGATTAAGCCGCACCTTGTAGAATTGTGAATTATGAATTGATTGATTATGGATTGTGGTCCTTAAGCCGGTCACACATTAGGTTAATATTTCAAAAAAGATCACACTTGCATTGATTGTCGTGTTCATCGTATTGTTCATTGATTGCCGTGTTCATTGTCTTTGCATATTGATTGTCGTATCCATTGTCTTCAATTTTGCATTTCACTTCTGGTACCATAGTTTCATTTTCAGTTCTCGTACTCTAGTTTTACCTTGTACTCTGTAGTTCAGATTATATTGTATATTGTTTTTATCGGGGTTGTACTTTGCTCTTTTCCTGACAGGATACGTTGCAGGTGAGCTTGAGGTCACATGGAGCACGGTGATATCATTGGATATTGTAGGATTTATTTCATTTATTTTTCTGGAGATTGTATTTTATGATTTCATCATTGTATATTTTTATTTGACCAGATTTGTCTTCAGATGACTTTATACTAAATTGACTTGGTGGATATTGGTGATCTTTCTGGGACGTTTATAGATTCTGTGATTATTTATATTACATTGTGACTTGGAGTTTTCCTTAGTATTGTACAACTTACTTCGTCGTGTCCATCAACGAAGGCTGGGCGTGTCCGACTCGTGTCCGATTATTCGGGAGCGGATCATGATAGATTTCTTCTCCAAACTCAAGGAGCATAGCTTTTGAATCATTCTCTTCCATATTCTACTAATCTCTTGAGGTATAACACTCTCTTTTTCTCCATCTCAATTTCAAATTTCTTTCATTATCAATGGCACCTAGGTTGTTCAATAGGGAAAAGAGGGCTAGAACCGAGGGTGCTTCCTCATCTAACCCTCCTCAAGATGTTCAACCCATTCATCCACTTTTCAATCCACCACCACCTAATGACCCCAACACATTCAATGACCAAATTTTTGTTTCATTGGAAACCTCCAATGAATGGTTCAATGACTTTCGGTCAAGGAGTGTTTACGCGGGTCATCCCATCAATTTCACAATATTTTTTTAGATACGACTCTTTGTTTCATGATCTTTGTCTCGATGAGTTAGTGTCTACATTTTCTCTTATTTACTTGAATGCTATTCAAATATTTTACTGCAATCTTACATTTGACGACACACGAATCTATTCTCGTGTCGCCGAAATTGACATCGCTTTCGATGATTTTGAACTTGCGGAATATCTCGAGATTCCGGAACCCAACTCTTGGGAAAAACTTGTCGATGTACGCAAGTTTCAATTTCTCGATGGGTCTTCCCTTGAGAGTTTTAAGGACGATTTGTGTACTCCTAACACTCGTCCACGCAAGTTACTTGCAAAATTCCTTAACCCATATTTCTACGAGCTTTATCGTATCGTTTTCTCCACGATCTTGCCCAAAGCTGGATCGACTGATGAAATTTCTTATTTTGAGATTTTTGCTTTGTATCATCTTCACTTCCATGTCCCGTTCAACCTTCCGCGTACTATGATGGGCTGGATGATTAGTGCACGGAAGAGGCCTCGATCATTGGTCTATGCACTCTATTTGCCGATGGTCTTTCGTACATTCCATGTTCCTCTAGATGAGTGCCAGTTTCTTCCAGCCTCTGCCTTTATGTCTAAGGCAAGGTGGCTTCTACCAGCTGTCGAGTATCCCACTGAGTCCGAGCATTCCGGGTCTGATGCTCAGGCTGATGCACATGCTCTTGGGCAACCTGCGCCCGCACCTTCTGCTACTCTCGAGTCTATCCAGACCATGCTTCACGATCGTTTCATATTGGAGGACGACCGTTGGACCCAGCTCGACTATCGTACTACTTTACAGATGAGTGCCATCAGTAACTCATTGCATGATATCCGGTATACCATGTCTCGGGATCCCACTATGCCCCTTCCTATGGAGCGGGATCCATCTCGCGTCGGTTACCGTATTGACGACCCTTGGGTCATGCGATATCTGGATCCAGATGCAGCTTTTGTGGATCCTCGTCGTTCTGATACTGATCCATCTAACACCGCTGGATCATCTCGCGCTCCATGATGGATGTGATTCCGTACCTGATGCTGCTACTGCTGATGATCTTATTTAGTTTTATGCTTTATGGACTTATGCTTATGTAATTTTATTTTCTTGTATGAGTACATTTTCAGTTTATGTGGATCTTTAGATTCTATCTGCGGTTATTATATTCTCTTTTAACCTAAATTGTGTGCTTGCTAGTTATTTTTTATACAGTCTTCTGCGTGTCTGTGTTTGATATTCATATTTGATATTCATAATTGATAAATGCCAAAAGGGGGAGATCTATTTGATTTTCATATTTCTATCATATTGTGTGATATCTATGTTTTGGAGGAGATTATGTATATCAGGATATGACACATTAGTTTAAAGAGAAGCTATATTTATGGGGGAGCTACTATTACGGGGGAGCTACTGCATGTCTACTTCTTTCAACTTGTGTCCAGGTATGAACATTGAATATACAAATATTATTTTTGTCAATTATCAATATGGGAGAGATTGTTGACCCAAAATCACAGTCAACCAAATATTGACAAATTGACAATATGATACTTATCATAATTCAATATGACACATCAAGACAGAACTCAGTGCAAGACGAACGTCGTCTCTCTACTCGTTTTCTGAGTCTGTACTATTTTACATTTATTGAGTCTAGCTAAATGTAAACTGAGTAGCACTGGGTATTCTTGGCTTAACCCTTATCCCCAAAACAAACCCAAAGCTCCACCAAAGCCAAACTTAGCCCATATAAGCCCATTGAACTTTCTGTCAACATGGAGACAGAGTTCGGGCCGAACTCTGCCTCCACACAGAGTTCGGGCCGAACTCTGTCCCCTGAATTTCATGACCCTAATTTTTAGGGTTTGCTGTATGCTAGTTATCCAACGGCCAAAAATTTGAATTATTGACACAAAATTCTGGCCGAATTCTGCCTATCCCAACTAGTATAAATAGGCCTTGAATTCTCTCATTTTCATTCATCCAATAATCTTCTCTTCTCTTCTCTTCTCTATAAGCCTCATACAAGCCTTAACCTTCTCATTTACTAGCCACAAGCTTCCTAAGCCTAAAAGTGCTCAGTACTATTCAGTTAGGAGTTTGTGCAAGAGTCAAGAAAGTCGCTTGGAAAATTCCAAGCATTACCACAACGATCTTTGTAAGAAGTTGACATGCTCTTCTGAAGAAAAGACACGGGATGTAACTACTATTTCACAAATAGTGAATTTAATCCTGAGCTAGAGTTCTCAGGCCTGGACTAGTCCTCCACGAGGAAAACTAGGTTAAAATGACTGTGTTTGCGTATGCTCTCTTGATCTTTTCATTTCCGCATTTACTACTCTGATTATTTACTGTTGGTGAAAAGAGTTAATTTTTATTTGGTCATTATTGTTATAAATACTATTTACCCCCCTCTAGAGTTGCCTATCTGTTCTTCAATGTCGAGGCGACGGTGATTGGATCTCCTTCCGGCGATGCTTCAAGAATAGTTGGCGATCGTCAGGACTCTAGAACTGGACACGAAGATCTAAACACGATGGCCGACGATGATCTGGAGTGCTCCTACGGTGGCGATCTGGCACGACGACTCCAGATTCATGTCCTGGCTGCTCCAGGATACGGTAACGCAGGTTCTCCGACGATGACCCGTCGGACATGGTAGTCGACGATGAAGCAGAGATAGGGTTAGGGCTAGGTCTAGGGTTTGTGGAGTGTCTATACTGGATTGAGGACACAGTGTGTCCAGTATGGTTGGACACAAGAGTTTGTATATCCTGTGTCAGGGGATACTGTAGGCCTTAAAAGTGAAAGTCACGACTGAGTTGATCAGAACAAGTCCAAAAGTCACGCTGAGTTGATCAGGACAATATTTAAAAGTCACGCTGGGAGACAGCTCATCATTTTGTTAGATTGTCATTATGACTGACAGCACGACAGTCGAAGAATGTCTTCTCGTATGCCACGTATGCACGGAACTCAAGAGATCACAGCCGACTATTGCGTGACTTTTGAAATCTTCTTCAGCAAGACTCAGCCTTCACCAAGTTGGCGTACCAAAAGAGCTTCTTGTCATTTAATGCGACTGACAAAGGCAATTACTGTCAGAGATTTTGTGTCAGTCGAGGCACGTCGAATCAAGACAGCTGGCAGTCCTGCCTCAATCTTGCGTATATTTTGAGCCTTCTGGCTCAAGTCTGCGTGTATTTTTGAACTTATATGTTCCTTCCTCACGTCTGCGTGTATTTTGAGCTTTCTGTCTCAAGTTTGCGTGGATTCTGAAGTTTCCTGTCTCACATCTGCGTGGATTTTGAAGCTTTCTGCCCCAAGTCTGCGTGGATTTTAAAGCTTTTTTGCCCCAAGTCTGCATGGATTCTGAAGCTTCTTGCCCCAAGTTTGCGTGGATTTTGAAGCTTTCTGCCCCGAGTCTGCGTGGATTTCGTCTTCAACAAGTCTGTGTGGATTTCATCAAATTGGAGTACGTGGCAGCCATGCCACTGATCTCTCACCCGCGTGTCCTGTAACTTGCACACGACTCATGTATGATTGCCATGTGTCCAACAGTTACAAGCCACGTCCAGTAACTGCTCACAACCTTGTGTATGTTAAATTCTGCGTGATTTTCAACTAGGCACAGGTTGTGAAGACAGTTATCCTTTCAGTTATTTTTGACTCTATAAATAGAGTTTTTTTTCTCATTCATTGTACAGATACATAATTATCTAACTTACTGTCAAAATTTTGAGAGCTTTTCTTCTTCGCATAGTCCAAGGGATAAAGCGATCGTCTTCTAGATCGGATTCCTACAGTTGTAATTTTTCCAGAAACACAATAAATAAAGTGAATTTATTTATGGAAAATAAATTGGCGACTCTGCTGGAGAAAATCATCTCCTCTTCTGAGATGGCAACAACTCAATGCGACACTTCGTCAGTCGGCTCGACGAAGAAGGTGATGACGATCCAATTCGATCAACTCGCCTATAAAGAAATGCAGCGGGCTAAGAGTGGCAAGCCTACTTCAGTCTCCATCACCACTGCCAAGTCGAAGGGACACTCTGTCTATGTCCCTAAGAATCAGTTGGCAGTCAATGGTGGAGTCTCTGCCACAGTGTCTACTCCTAACACTGGCAAAGACTCTACTACAAGCACGCACACTCTTGTGCGCTCAAAGACGACAGCATTCAAAAGTCACGCTGACAGCACTGGCTCCTTAGCCAAGTCTGTTCCAGCATGCAATCTCACAGTCAAAAGTCACGCTGGCAGTACTGGCTCTTTAGCCAAACCTGTTCCAGCGTGCAATCTCACAGTCAAGAGTCATGCTGACAGTACTGGCTCCTTAGCCGAATCTGTTCCAGCGTGCAATCTCAATCCCAAAAGTCACGCTGACCGTACTGGCTCCTTAGCCAAATCTGTTTCAGCGTGTAATTCTAAAATCAAAAGTCACGCTAACAGCACTGGTTCTTTAACCAAGCCTGTTTCAGCGTGTATTTCATCTAAGAAGAATAGCTCTTTAGCTATCTCTTCTTCTTTGCCAAGTTCTACTAGAACTGGGGGTGGTCTTCCACATAAAGTCCCTTCGAAAAGAAATAACTCTTTAGTTGTTTCTTCTGCTCCTGTAGTCTTTACTTCAGGAACAGCTTTGACTGACAATTTTGTTAGTCAAAGAAAAGGAGATGGTCTTTTGACTACTCTTCCTTCTGGACATTCTATGTCTCAAAACTTGAATAAGTCTAAGAAGAAACATTCTTTAATGTCTTCTTCTACGACTTCTTCGAATTGGGCACAGGATTTGTCTATCAAAGAGGGTCTGTTACCAACTCCTAATTAAGGGGGTGGTTTAACTCTTCCTTCTCTGCAAATATCCAGATCAATGAAAGAAAAACTCCAAGTTTCAAAAACCAATGTGTTACCTCCAACTGATCTAAGAACAAAACTTAATCAAACCCGTTTGGGAAGCACTTCTGGTGTTAAGAAACCACATCAATCAGAAATGAAGATAAAAGATCCGGATGCAGAGTATGCTAGAAATTATGTGGCTCATATTAATCACTCCCTATATAATCAAGAGCCATCAAGACCCAAGAACCAGAAATATATTCCTAAAAATACACAAAGAGTGTTCTCTGATCTACCTCAATCTTCACAGATAGATCTACGGGAACACCTTCAACAGAAAAGAAGGAATAATTCTATGACAATGGATCATGCTGAATGTGACTTCCAGCCAAGAGTTATAATTCAATGCAGATGTCAATCACTGGTTCAGGACTATGTTGATCATAAATGTGACTTCCAGCCGAGAGTCACAATGCAATGCAGATGTCAAACAAAACGACAATCTGTCTTCAATCGGATTCAGTGTGAACCTATGCCTGATGAAGATAAACCTTTGTTTGCTTCTGTCAACATGACCTCTCGGAATACTAGGGGAAGAGATGATAGTCCAGATGGAGTATATAGAGGCACAAGAGCAAGAGTCCTGGCCTCTAGTCAAAGGACTCTGATTTCTGAAGATGATTCTGAATTTCTTGGAGAATCTAACTTCCCACCTCTTCCTACTGGGGGTAGTTCTCCTATAATTGACTTTGATGCACAAAGCAATGATTCAGAACAAACGACATCCACCAGTTCATCAATAATCCTTCGTACAGTCACGACTTATATGGTTGATGGGAATACTGATGAACCTTCTTCTTCCTTAACTCCTCAAGAACAAAGAATTGCTTCTTTGGAGCAGCAAATGAAGTCTATGGCTGATACTATGAAGTCGATGTATGAACTCATGGCAACACAGATGCAAAATCGACAGACTGTACCAGATGCCATACCAATTGACACTGTTGTAAGTCCAGTACAAGTTCCTCCAGCAGTACAATCCAATACTCCTGGACCAGCTCAACTAAATCCTAGTCTCTCTGGAGCTGGGGGTAGTGCTTACAATACTGTTCCTCCTCCCAACTATTCTCTACAAGCTACAACTCCACAATCTTCCGGAGTTGTCTCTGAAGAATTGAAAAATCTCAAAACTCAATTTGAGGCATTCAAACAAAAATATGGTTTACAAAGGTTAGGCATCAAACAACCTTATCCGATAGAATGGAAGCAAGTATCGTACCCTCCTAAATACATGCCTCCTACTATCTCCTTTTATGATGGAACCACTTCTCCGAGTCAGTTTATTAATCACTTTGAAGTGATGACTGATCAATTGCAACCAAGCGACGCCCTCCTTACTCGAGTGTTTGTTGGATGTCTCAAGGGAACGGCTTATGAATGGTATAGAAGTCTCCCAGACGGGTGTATTACCTCATTTGCCGGTTTCAAACAAATGTTTCTTGAACGGTTCTATGAAGGGCTCAATGACATGACTATGTCTGCTCTTATTAGAATCAAGCAGAAAAATAATGAAACTACAGAGGATTTCATTGAACGGTTTCGAAGAGAAGCTCTAAAGATGCCTCTTGGAACTCCTGATGCTGTCACCATCGACACATGCAAATCAAATTTGTTACCAATCATCAGTATGTGGACAGGATCTACTCAATTCCAAGACTGGCCTTCCTTCATAGTTAGTGCCAAGGCCGCAGAAATTAGTGCTGAAACCTTTAAAGGTTTAGGAGTGCCGATGACTCCCAAAGAAACAGGTCAAGGTACTAACAATAATGCTAAATCTAATGCTCGCAAGGCAAAAGAAACCCTTGAAGTTAATCTTCAGAGCAAAGATGCATCAAATGTTCAAACTTCTCCTACCTCTACAACTCAACAACCAAGAGCACCTCGCCCTAAAGAAGAATACTCTTTTGATGATGACGATGTCCTTGGTATCTTTGAATGTCTGTTAAAAGGTAATAAAATACAATTACCTGAAATCAAGAAACCTGATGAAGCTGGTAAGACAGATCATCCCAAATAATGTCCATACCACAGAATGCTGGGTCACACAATTCGTACATGTTATGTACTGAAAGGAAAGATCCAAGAAATGATTAAATCTGGAGCTATTTCTCTTACTCCGAAAGAGAAGACCGTCACTTCCAACGTCGTCTCTATACAATTTGGAGATTTTCCTCCTCAACTCCTTGAAAGTGGGATCATTCCTATTCCCAAGGTGACTCTTGACATAGTGAATCTTCCTCCTCCACAGTCTGAAGGATTAGTGCCAATCACTTTGGAAACAGGAGAAATCATGTGGATACATCCTGATCTAGTGGCAGATTTTGAATCACCTTCTCCTCAAAAGACTACTTCTCGAAAGTCCAAGAAGGCTGGAAAGATTAAGTCATGTTATATGACTTCTCTTGGATCTATCTCTGACACAGAGCCAAAAGATAAAGAAGAAGCACTTGCTGGTGCTACTCGAACAGGGAAATCTTATTTAAAGGATTATTCCAAGAATCCTGAGGATACTCTTGATATCCCTCCTGCTGATAAAGATGCTCCTAATGTTCCTCCTGAAGAAGAATCATCCACTGTACCTGTTCCTTCAACTACCCCAGTTGAACCTGTTTTTTCTAAGCCTACGGCTCTTGAGAAAGGCAAACAACAGGCTCGGTTTGATAAACCAATCAAGAAGTCCTCTCCTCTTGGGCTTCGGAACCCTTATAACTTCAACATTTTAGCTCAACTTGCTAATACTCCAGCTAGAATGTCCCTCTTTGAACTTCTACGTCTCTCCAAAGAGACTCGGGAGACTTTTAGTGAAGCACTTCTTCAGGCTGACTCTTGTCTTGCACAGTTAAAGAAGCCAGATGCAGAACCTGCCACTTGCTTACATTGCAACAGTGTACTGGAGATTATCCCAAATATTACCTTTACACAAGATGACATGCTACTGGAGGATAATCGACATGATCGGTCTCTCTATTACACCGGTTATATCGATACAATGAAAATAGATCGTATCCTCATTGACCCAGGGTCTTCCATAAGCATAATGCCAAAGAGTTTGTTAGATGAACTAAAAATCCCTCTTCACAAGCTTTCCAAGACAGTTACTACTATCCTGGGATTCAATCAAAGCAGGAGCGAGCCCTTGGGAAAGATTCACCTGAAACTTCAGATAGGTGATTTCAGATCCAAAGTCACTTTCTATGTGATCGAGATCGTGGGATCCTACAATCTTCTTCTTGGGAGGCCCTTTCTTCATGAAAATAATGTGGTGCCTTCTACTCTTCATCAGTGTTTTAAATATATTGATAGCAATGGAAGAGTACAAAAGGAAGTCGCTGATATAAATCCCTTCCATGGGGTTGAAGCCTATTTCAATGATTCCCGAATGTACAAAGAAGAGTATACAAGGGTAATACAAGCTCTGGAGAAAGAGGATTCACAAAGTGAGACTTTAATAATTCCTGTTAAAGGTCGAACTACTCAGCAACAATCTCCCAAACCCTCCGGAGAAGGTTCTTTCATCATTCCAGTGAGTGGACGGATTTCTCTATTACCTCAGTCGTCTACTCAAGATACACTGATTATTCCTGTCAGTGGGCGTACTACAGTTTCTGCATCTACACATGTGAAACAGGATACTCTGCTAATTCCAGTTGGAGGGCAGACTACTCTTCCATCTCAAGTTTCAAGGGAGCTCACCTCTTCTGAGCCATTTGTTATCGATCTTAATCGAAACAAAATTCCTTCTCGTTCTTCTTCTCCCCCTTTAGTCATTGATTTGGCTAAGATCTCTAAGGCTCAGCCTTCTCCCGATATAAATATTGCTGCTTTTGAATTTAATGAAAAGCCTTCATCTTTGCAGTATATTGATGTGTGTAATTATGTTCATAGTTATTTACATTTGTTAGATGACTTGAGCACAATAACCATAGGAGTTGTACAGACTGTTCATACAGATGTATCCCTAGAACCTGTACAATCTTCATACTTTCTAGTTCCCAGCAGAAAGCCAGGAGACATTCCAATATTCTTCTACAAAGGGCCCCAAAATCCTTCTGATTTAGAAGATGAGGACAAAAATGATGATACTGGAAGATTACAACTACGTCGTTATAGTCAGCAATCTAAAGACATCATTAAAAATATGGGCTATGAGTTCAGAACTGGCCTCAACAGTGGAAAAGGAAGAAAAATGCATGCCCGGATTCCTCCTCTGAAATATGGGAGAACGAAATGCGGATTGGGCTATACTGCTCCTACTCCTTTTATCAACATTGTTCATGAAGATCCCGAATCTGACGAAGATAAGAGATCTGATTTTTCTAGTACTACCTCTTGGGATTCCGATACGAGTATCGGTAATTTCTACTACAATATTCTGTCTTCCAACATGGTCTCCATTGACCGTTCTGAAGAAAGTGAGGAGGACGAAGATAAGTTTGAAATCTCACCTGAATCAGAACAATGGGCCCGAAGGTTAGATAATCAATGAGAGTTCCGATTCGAGCAAAAAGAACCTCCCGACTGAAGATAAACTTGTTCAAATAGATGTTGGTGAAGAAGGATCTCCTAAACCAATATTCATCAGTGAAAAGTCTTTCAGAAACTGATAAGCAAGACATGATCAAACTCATTCGTGATTACATCGATGTCTTCGCTTGGAGTTATGAAGATATGCCAGGACTTAATCCACAAATTGCAACTCACAAGCTCAATATCTTGCCGAATGCTAAACCGGTCAAACAACAACAGCGACGATTTCGTCCAGATATTATGGATGCAATTGAAGCTGAAGTCAATAAACTCATGGCCTCTGGGTTTATTCGAGAGGAACAACATCCCGATTGGGTGGCTAACATAGTTTCTGTTCTTAAAAAGACTGGCAAGATCAGAGTTTGCATAGACTTCCGCGATCTCAATGCGGCATGTCCTAAAAACGAATTCCCTCTACCAATCACTGATGTCATGATCGATAATACCTGTGGGTTTGAACGGATGTCATTCATGGACGGGTATTCTGGGTACAACCAGATTAAAATATTTCCAGATGATGAGAAGCACACTTCTTTCAGAACGCCGATTGGTACATACTGTTATACAGTTATGCCATTCGGTCTCAAGAATGCAGGAGAAACTTATCAACGAGCCATGAGCACTATATTCCGTGAACATTTGCGAAAAACAGTCGAATGCTACGTTGATGATATTGCAGTCAAAAGTCGACAAAAGGAGGATCACATCCAAGATTTGAAGACTATATTTGATCTAATGCGTAAGCATCAATTAAAGATGAACCCTACTAAGTCCTTCTTAGGCGTCTCTAGTGGTAAATTTCTCGGCTTCGTCATTACCTCTAAAGGTATACACGTGGATCCCGAGAAGATCAAAGCCATCCAAGAGATGCGTCCTCCACGTACCTTAAAAGAGCTACGAGGATTTCAAGGAAGGATCACTTATATCAGGAGATTCATCTCTAATCTTTCAGGACGCTGCAAACCATTCAATAAACTCATGAAGAAAGGTGTTTCTTTCGTCTGGAATAATGAATGTCAGAAAGCATTCGATGATATAAAACAATATCTGATGAGCCCTCCAGTATTGGTACCTCCCGTCTCAGGAATTCCATTCCTCCTATATACCCGAGCAATGAGTCATTCATTGGGTGCATTGCTCGCTCAAAAGAATAAAAATGGTCATGAACAAGCCATCTACTATCTCAGTCGTACTATGACCGGAGCTGAACCTCGATATTCACCGGTCGAAAAAGAATGTCTAGCCTTGATGTTCGCTGTTCAAAAGATATGACATTATATCATTGGCCAGACCATTCATGTCATCTCCAGGATCAATCCTATACGGGTCATGATGAAAAAACCCAGTGTTTTAAATTCTCGATTGGCTAACTGGGGAATCTTACTTGCTCAGTATGATATGCACTATATTCCTCAGAAGTCAGTCAAAGGACAAGCTTTAGCTGATTTTCTGGCTGCTCATTCAATTCCAGAAGATTCAAAACTCTATGATGAAATCCCAGATGAAGTTCTAAATTCAAACCAAATTGCTGAAGAAGATCCTACTTGGCGTCTATTCTTTGATGGAGCTTCAAGGATAGGTCATAATGGTGACATTGTCGCTGGAGTTGGAATTGTTCTTGTATCACCAGAAGGTCTTGCTATCCAACGAGCTTATTCTCTTGATCAACCATGTTCAAACAATGTTGCCGAGTACAATACATTACTTATTGGTCTTCAACTCGCTAAACATCTGAATATTCAACATTTGGAGGCGTACGGAGACTCTAAACTCATTGTCAATCAAATAAGGGGCACTTATAAGGTTCGCCATCAAGATCTGGTTCCCTATCATAGATCGGCTATATCTATGGCTTCTTCATTTGAAGAGTTCTTCATTGAGCATGTTAGGCGAGCATGTAACACAGAAGCTGACGCTCTTGCTAATCTTGCTGCGGTGTTAGCTATCCCGATTAGACGACAACAGATGATTGTTGTCTGCAATCGAGAGCTATTCCATCTCGAAAACAATCTGACTCTAGAACTTCCAGTTGACATTGAAGAATCAACATCACATGATGTTAATGCAACAAGAGGATTTGGATTTAGTCGTAAATCTTTATCATCTTTATCTGATTCTAGCATGGAATTCATCTTCAGTAATTCAGCTGAGACTCAGAATACAGATAAAGATTGGAGACTTCCTTTCTTAGATTTTGTATTGTATGACATTCTTTCAGATAATCCGAGTGAGGCAACATCTATCAGACGACGATCACTCAGATTCTATTACAATCATACTACAAAAACCTTATATCGTCGAGCTTATGACGGTCTAATTCTTCGATGTGTTGCCGGTAATGAGGCTCAGCAGATTATTCGTGAAGCACATGATGGAATTTGTGGAGCACATCAGCCTGGACCAAAACTTCAGGACCGTATTCGACGTATGGGTTATTATTGGCCCACTATGGTATCAGATGCCATCGAGTATGCAAGGAAGTGTAAAGCTTGTCAAATCCATGCGGATTTTATTCATCAACCCTCAGAATTTCTTCATCCGACGGCAGCATCATGGCCCTTCGAAGCTTGGGGCATGGACATTATCGGTCCGATCAATCCGCCGTCATCAAAAGGTTATCGGTTTATTCTCACAATAACCGATTATTTCTTCAAGTGGGCCGAGGCTATTCCTTTATCTGAAGTCAAGACGTCCAATGTCATCAGCTTTATTAAGCATCATGTCATCTACAGATTTGGTGTTCCTCGACGCATTATTCATGATAATGGACCACAGTTCGTCAGTCAAAAGTTTACTCGATTCTGTGATGATCATCTGATCAACAATGTGGCTTCTACCGCATATAATCCGGCAGCTAATGGATTAGCAGAAGCTTTCAACAAGACCATCATCAAACTCCTAAAGAAGTTTGTCTCTACTAACAAACGTAATTGGAGTGAGAAACTTGGCGAATGCTTGTGGGCTTACCGTACTACAGTTCGTAATGCTACTAAATGTACACCTTTTTATCTGGTGTATGGATGCGAAGCTGTTCTTCCATTAGAGATTCAAATTCCTTCTTTAAGGATAGCAATCACTAATGAACTCACTGCTGAGAATAATGATCATCTTCGACTTCAGGAATTAGAAGCTCTGGATGAGAAGCGATTATCTGTTCAACAGAATATCGAATTCTATCAAGCTATAATCTCAAGAGCTTTTAATAAAAAAGTCAGAGTTCGAGCGTATCAAAAAGGAGAACTTGTTCTAACAGTCAGACGTCCTATGACTATGACTCATATGAGCAAGGGCAAATTTGATGCAAAATGGGAAGGTCCCTATGTTGTAAGCAGAGTTTTCTCAAATGGAGCTTATCAACTCTCAGAACTGGATGGTCGAAAAGTTATGATGCCTATTAATGGCAAATTCCTTAAAAAGTATTATGTTTAAATATTTGTAATCATCAGACAAGTTCATGTTTATAAATAAAATTTTATTTTATTTTAATCATGAATGATAGTACATGATTTTAAGGAAGATCACTATCATCCTTCTCTACATTTGGATGCGAGCCACTGCCGTCCTTCTCGAAAATGCGGTCAGCAAAAGAGCCGAGAACCTCCTTGCTGGAACCCACGAAGAATTTGCAAACGGCTATCCTCATGGCTTCTTCTTCTTCAGTCCTTCCTGGTTCGAGCAGGAAGTCCAGAATGTCCCTTGGTGGCTTGGGTGCAGACGAACCTTTGCCTGCTTCTACTTCCTTCGATTGAACTGGATCAGCAGGGCGTTCTTCAGTGCCTTTCTGAATCTTCAGGGTGATTCCAGCTTTCTTGGATACTTTTTCAGACGACATTTTTATGTTTGAAAGTAGAAGTGTTCGTTCTTGTCAGATTTCTGCTATATTTATAGGCATAAGTTCCTCAAATAATGAAGTGTCACATTCATCCGACGATTCACATATTCATTAATGCTTGACGGTTCATCCGTTCATTCATCAGACGGTTTGCCCATTCATTAATACTTGACGGTTCATCCGTTCATTTATTACATTTATCCGAGGGTTCGTCCGTTTATAATCTTCTATCTTTGGATCAATTCCGAATCTACTTACTTGTCATTTTTGACCTCTGCATAGAAATTAATCTATTTTTCTTTTGAGTTCTTACATATTATCATGTCCATATTATCTCTGATAATATTATGTACTCTAAATCAGAAAAGAAGATTTTGTTATCTATCATGTCCACAATTCATCCAAGTAAATACAAATTATTGAGCACAGAAGAATTATCATTTCCATTCTCATTTCACCATAAAAAGTCTATTACATTTTCTTAGACTTTCTTACAAATCATAATGGAAATCTATTACAAATCTTGGATTTTCATTCTATGTACACAACAATAATCTAATGGAGATCTATTTCTTCTTTGATCTTCTCTGGCGGGTTCGTTGTTGGTGGCAATTCCTGACTGTCCAGCAGGAATCAAACTCTGGTCTTATCTCTCAGACGAGAGGAGAACCACAGAGTAGGGCAGCACGAAGACGTGTTGCTACCAATACAACTGGTGGATTGGGAGCGACTTCTCAAAGGAGATAGGAATGTATCCAACATTGGGATACAATTCCTAGTTCTGCCATGAAAGGAACTCTACTACCCGATTTCTCGGGGTAGAGTTGACTCCACCGTCCAACTCTCCGTGTATAAAGGCTCTTCCTACCATTGGAAGAAGACCCTTCTATCCCACGAAGAGTTCTGAGTTGTCTGATTTACGCGTCAAAAGCGTATGAGCTCCCTGATGTAGGTGTCAGCAGAATATTCTTCACAGCATCCAAATTACCAATGCCAGTTTTGAAGAAAATTTTCAGCCGAGCTTCTGTAGAAAATAGCAAGGAAAAAGAGATTAAATCAACAGAAATATCATTATCATCCAGCGTGCATTTGTTAAACTAGAAACAGACGCACCCTGTTCAGTCAGAAATAAAAGCCCATCTTCAAACAGTAAAAAATGGTACACGTTCTATACTGGACTTACCATCGAGTTTGGTGCTAAGGATTGGCAAACCAATGTCTGGTATAGTGCACAGAAATCGAACATTAGAAAGCATTGCTTTCCTGTTTGAGAATGAAATCTCACAAAAAAATTCATTTCTCAGAGAAGAAGAAGAAGAATAAGGAGATGAGTATCTGTGAAACTCACTTATCTATTTAAAGGACAAAGTGCAAGCCTATTCTTGGAAAAGATCCGAGTAAAAAGCGCTCGTAAACCATGGAATGAGTGTCACGTGTGCTTTGGAAAATAGCACAATATTTGAAACATTCAAAGAGTGCCACTTAATATTCTTCATTAATGTACGCTGTTCAGCATAAAGTTGTACTACATTTTTCAAAGCAGGTACTGATGACCTTACATAGGAAAAGAAGTACAACATTTCTCAAAAAGAAAACAGAAGCATAAAAGACATGCTCTATTTTGTGAAGAGACTGAGCTTGGCGCCCAATTCCTCTACGCTTGTGACTCCCATACGATGTAACAGAGCATTGAGCGTGTCACGCTGCTCTGCGAGACTGCGCCCATTGGAAGAAGATGTGCCGTCCAGGCCAAAATAGCTCAAGAAATTCTTGGCTAGTTGTGTAGGGTCATCTTTGAACTCGAAAACTAAAGGCTCCGGTTCCTTACCTCCAAGAGTAGGGTCGCCATGGGCACAGAAACCTAACTTTCTTGCTTCTTCTTCAGCTTCTTCCTTCGGAGTCATGTTGACGTAAGATGAACATCAAAGCTGAGTTTTCTCCCTGTTTATATAACAGAGCTCGCCGGCGGTTCATATTCCACCATAAATTGGATTCAATCAGTCTTGAAAATTGAAGAGTCATCATGACATTTAATAAGTTCATTTGCATGTTTATCTTTTCAAAGTATTTCAAAATTTTGAAGTCTTTTCAACTTTCGAAAACTTTGATGGGGGTTTTGTAGGCCTTAAAAATGAAAGTCACGACTGAGTTGATCAGAACAAGTCCAAAAGTCACGCTGAGTTGATCAGGACAATATTTAAAAGTCACGCTGGGAGACAGCTCATCATTTTGTCAGAGTGTCATTATGACTGACAGCACGACAGTCGAAGAATGTCTTCTCGTATGCCACGTATACACGGAACTCGAGAGATCACAGCCGACTATTGCGTGACTTTTGAAATCTTCTTCAGCAAGACTCAGCCTTCACCAAGTTGGCGTACCAAAAGAGCTTCTTGTCATTTAATGCGACTGACAAAGGCAATCACTGTCAGAGATTTTGTGTCAGTCGAGGCACGTCGAATCAAGACAGCTGGCAGTCCTGCCTCAATCTTGCGTATATTTTGAGCCTTCTGGCTCAAGTCTGCATGTATTTTTGAACTTATATGTTCCTTCCTCACGTATGCGTGTATTTTGAGCTTTCTGTCTCAAGTTTGCGTGAATTCTGAAGTTTCTTGTCTCACATCTGCGTGGATTTTGAAGCTTTCTGCCCCAAATCTGCGTGGATTTTGAAGCTTTTTTGCCCCAAGTCTGCATGGATTCTGAAGCTTCTTGCCCCAAGTTTGCGTGGATTTTGAAGCTTTCTGCCCCGAGTCTGCGTGGATTTTATCTTCAACAAGTCTGCGTGGATTTCATCAAATTGGAGTACGTGGCAGCCATGCCACTGATCTCTCACCCGCGTGTCCTGTAACTTGCACATGACTCATGTATGATTGCCATGTGTCCAACAGTTACAAGCCACGTCCAGTAACTGCTCACAACCTTGCGTATGTTAAATCCTGCGTGATTTTCAACTAGGCACTGGTTGTGAAGACAGTTATCCTTTCAGTTATTTTTGACTCTATAAATAGAGTTCTTTTTCTCATTCATTGTACAGATACATAGTTATCTAACTTACTGTCAAAATTTTGAGAGCTTTTCTTCTTCGCATAGTCCAAGGGATAAAGCGATCGTCTTCTAGATCGGATTTCTACAGTTGTAATTTTTCCAGAAACACAATAAATAAAGTGAATTTATTTATGGAAAACAGATACATGGCACGGTCAATGTGGGGTTGATACGGGAGTGTCCGTGTCGGAACAAAAATATAAATATAAGAAAATGGAAATAGTGGAATGACACGGACACGAGGACACATCAGCAGCAATTAGTGAGCTATTTATAGTCATTGATAGGAAAGTACTAGAATCTCTAGTCACATGGCTAGGAGAATATTTCTAGAATATTCTAAACTAATCTTGATTAATTAACATTAATCCTAATTAGTTAATGATAATTCCATAATGTTCTCACCAAGTCATGTGACTTAGCATTCTATAATGTATTTCCTAAATAACCAGTCCAAACTGGAAATAACTACAAATCTGCCATTGCCATATTAGGAAAGTATAGCTAATTAAATTTAAAATAATTCTAGCTGGTAATAATAATTAATTTAATCCAAAAATATTAATCCAAATAATTAGTTTAAATTAGTGCATATTTGATTAGCTTTAACAAGTATAACTTTAAGATATATCATAGCAAATAAATGGAAAGTCATTTAAATAAACAATTTAATTAAAACTTATTAAATAAATTTGAATAAATTATTCTGAAAATGATTTAAAAAATAATAAAATACTAGAAATAATTTTAAATCTCATTTATTTAGGAACAGTGGGGTTACAAATCTACCAACATTAGAAAAAAATTGTCCTCAAAATTTCAAATAGTATGATAGGTACGAATACGAAAATTTGAAAAATGATTAATATTGGTTAAACATAGAATTAAAATTTAGGCATGAATACTTGAATAAAAAATTTAGGTATGGTCAAGATAGTACAAAAATGGTATAGTCATTATTAAATTCTAAGCATGGTCAAGAATAAATTTATGACCTGAGCACAAAAATAGTTTAGGCATAACTAGCACGGCTATGAATAAAATCTAAATCATTTTTAACACAATTAGTCAAAATATGGTTAAAATTATTCAGGAATGATATAGTTACGACTATTAGGGACATAAAATATGATCAATATAGAAGTAATGCGACTATGAATAATCAAAACAAAAATTTTGAGAAGAGTGCAATTTGGTTTGATAGTAAATCAAAATTTAAGCATAAGCAAAATCAAATTCTAAAATTGATTCGAAGCATGATCAAAAGAATTAAATAGTTTAGGCACAATTTTGATTACGATCAAAATTATTTCGAAATAAAGACCAAATCATATAAGCATGATCAATATCAAGTTAGACATGATCAGAACATGATCAAAATTACTTAAGTAGGCTCAAGATCTAGTCACAACCAAGAGAACAAAAATCGTCACAACATGATCAAGTTAATATCAAAATTATTAAGGCACGATCAAGGTTAGATTTGAAATCTAGTTATGATCGAAAATCGCACAAGCACGATTTAAGAGTTGTCTAAATATGTTCAAAAATTAAAATTTTAGGCACGATAATGAATGTAATCAAAGTGATATAACCATAACGAAATCTAGTTAGGTTTTTATTAAAAATTGAATGGTGATTATAAGGATATGAGGAATATTAAATCACTATTACAGAACCAATATTCTAAACTCGCTAAACTAGTCAAAACTTAAAGCACCAAGGAAATCCATAGAGAAGTAACGCAACTACCCCAAGCACTATAACTAATTCTATTATGAACTAAAAGGAATCTATAATCAACTAAATTTAACTTTTTATTACTTGGAGTTTATCTACTAATACCAATTTATTTCAAATTTCAACCTTCCAATCTGATTACAATCATAACTGCCGATCAATTAGCAAATCCTCGAAATTTTTGTTGATTCAATCTATGATTTCGAGAATTTTAAATCCAAAACCAACTAATCAAATTTAAATCCTCAACTTTTGACAATCTTTTAACAAAATTTTAAAACTCAACTGCTCATTTCTCTCAACCATTATCCAGCAAACCTACTCAGTGTTGGCATTCCAGAGTTGCCTACCAATGCCCTTTTCGTACTTTCCATGTATAATAATCACCTAATTTTTTAAAATTTTATCCCTTTAAGTGTTCCTTTATTTTGATCTTCATATTCACATAGTATCCTGAAGTATAGTTCCAAATTCACTTACTTTGTGGGAGAACCTTATCAAATCCTAAAATTTTCTTTGTCAACTCTACTTATGGCTTTCTCTATCTTTCTATATAACTCATGTCCTTGCGTTTAATCATAAAATTGGTCATCCTACGAAATTGCTACACTCCTTCATTTGTTGTAGTTTGATGCCAAGGCACTAGTAAACACCACTAACGATTCTACCATCTTCCTCTTGAATAAATCACAAGATCTATAATCTATAACTCCTTTCAGACTTATTACAAACTCGCTTACCCAAGATCTTCCTCTACTACCTTTCCTCCCCTTAAATAACTAACCTAATTGAAAATGCTAGTTTCCAAGGATACCTAAAAATGAGCTAGGTAACTATCTATGTTTCTCCCGTATATCTATATAGCTATCAACTAAAAAGTTATCCACAACATGTATATCAGTATAATAGCCATCAAAATAGACGTATATAGATGTAACTATCTACAAAATATATGCAACACACTAGAGTGAACCACGAAAGGGATTGGGCCAATAGGTGCTGAAAATAGTCCTAATGAGTTCTAGAAAATCAAGTGGAAGTTTCTATATGAAACCTATGGTAGTAGAAATGATTTCTAAAAATGGAATCAACCGTTAAAATTTCAAATAAGGCCAAAATTTAAACAAATCAAGATAACTTTCGATAAAATTGTTAATGGCGATAAGAGGCCAAACACGGTATATTTATGACATGGATATAGTCTTAATAGTATCCAGAAACTATACATATCTGAAGTAACTTTACCTAGAGTTCATGGCTCGCCAGTATGCATCTAGCTACAGTGAACTTTTGGTTCTATGACTCAAATAATGATAGATTACCAGATATTCTATCAACTTTATCCAATATTGTCGGAACAACTCAAGAGGTCAAAATATTATGTTTTTAGGATACAGCCTCAATAATATCCAAAAACCTATGAATACCTAAAATTACTTCAACTTAGAGTCCATGTCTCGTGAGTGCACAGTTGGCTGCAATGAACTCGCAGTCTCCATAATCCAGATAAATGACTGCAGTGCACATCTGCCACGCCATAGTAGGTCGTCAAATATTTTTTCAACTTTATCTATAGAATTTCTAAAGAAGTTTATGAAATTCAAACAAGCCCCAAGTTAACCATGATAGGAAAATATGTAGATATTTATACTTCTAGTGTAAGTATCATTTCTCGAAAATCAAACGATCGATTACCAGGAAAGTATCTGCTCTTGGACCTTTCTCTATTTCGATAATTTGTAGAAAACATATAGACTTTGAATCGATCTGAACTGACCAGATAATTGGGTTGGCTGAAAATAGAGTGAGTGAGAATTCAGGTTGGCTTGAATAATACCTTTGGCATCTTTAGAAAAATCTTGACCTATGATGGAATCATGTTGGAAAATAATTCCTTATAGTCAAGGAGAGTCAAATTGAAAATCGATAAAATCAACAAAGAAATCTAAAATAATACGTTTTCAAGTTAAGTGGAAGAAACCAATAAAAATATTCTGCCTCTGGAATTTAGGTAATGTCGACTATCAGAATGATTTTTGTGAAATAATTCCTTATGGTCAAGAAAAATGTTAGGGAATTCGAGAGGCAATTTGGGTAATTAGCTAGTCTATGGGTTAGAATATTTGAATTGTTTCAAGGAAAGTCAAATTGGAGTAGTTTAGCAAAAACCCACAAAAGAATTTGAAGGGTTGGAAAAATTAGTCATTGATGAGAGATTTGCTAAAAGAAGAGTCAAGGGTAACTAGTCTAGTCCCTAAAGAATTCAGAAACTAATAGGAAAAGGATAATCCTCTAAAAACCGTGGAATATCACTTTTAGCCATCTATGAGAAGATATAAACAATAGCACACATATATATATATATATATATATATATATATATATATATATATATATATATATATATATATATATATATATATATATATATATATAAAATCATACAATCCGCCTAATATGTGATTGAGCATTCCTATATCGCAGCCTCCCAATGGTACTCTAATCCTAAGTACTATTAGATAGACCTACATAGGCCACCACTAAAAACATGTCACGATCCGCTCCCAGATTTCTGGATACGAGTCGGACACGCCCAGCCTACATTGTGTACACAACGTAGTAAGTTGTATTTAAACCTCAGGAAAACCCAATATCATGATTTTAATCATTGGCTCAATCACAGAACTAGAAAATGAAAATAATCCATCACACACTCACACGATCACAGATCACTATATCTTTTTAGTACATCATATATATCCAACCTTCGGAGACAAATCCGACAACTAAATCCAAAATAATAATAATACAACTATCTCATGAAATACATCAAAATATTTGCATCTGGTCTTCTATCATCTTCTAGGAGTCATCATCCATTCTAACGCCAACCTCTTGCCCTGGTTTAATATGTCAACGATTCAGTCAGGAAAGGAGCAAAGTATAATCTATAACTGTGAAACAAATATAACATATGCACAAGTAAAGATGCAATAAAACATGACTAACCTGAATCACCTGAGATGCATAATCTACTGAAATATAAGACAAGAAGATCATGGCACGTGATTTGAAATACATACAAAATATGTACCGGCTGGATAAAGATCATGAATAAGAGCAAGTATATGGTACGGCTTAATCACACATGCACATGTGTGCGATTAAGCTATCATCATGAATTTCTAAGTTGGTTTTTGGTCACATACCCGCACTTTTTCCCCTTCCCAAGTACCAGTAAAGAACAAGAGCATAATAACCAGAAGCACATGACCAATCGTGTAACGACGTGTCCAACATGAATACAAGTCCACATGAAGTAAATGCAACAAAGTCATAGAAGTACTTGCCTTGTCCTACAAGATGGAGAATAGAAAAGTAAATGCCCACCTAGAATAGGAAGAATTGGTTAGATTCTAAAGAATGATATTTGACTAACTATTTGCTAACCATCTATGTAGACTAGCTAATTAACCATTTATAACTATACTAGCTAACTATATATATTTAATAGCTACAATAGAGACTAATCATAAATATAGATATATACTAGCAAGCAAATAATACTAACATAATAATATTACTTAAATTATTGATACTAGCTAGAATTATTTAATATATATTTACTAGAAAAATAATTCTTAATAAACTATATACTAGCAAGTTAGTTTTAACCAAAATTATGGCAAAACATTTTAGAGTAGGCATATTTGATATTAAGAAATATAGATTTTAATACAATAATAATTACAATAGCAATAAAGATAATAATAATAATAACAATAATAATAATGATAATAATAACTAATAACACTAATAATCATAATGATAATAACAACTAATAACACTAATGATAATAGCAAAAACAACTAATAAACCAGCCCTGACCCAAACAACCTAGCCCAAGCCCAAACATCAGGCCCACAATCTTTTCTCTCTTTTTTTCTTTTTCTCTTCTCTTCTCCCGCTGGGCCCTTTGGCGCAGCCTACTGTCCAACCCTATTGGGTCAGCTCCCCCTCTGGCTGTCCGGGCCCAGCATCCCAATTTAAAACCCTAAACCTAACTATGCTATAATTCTCTCTCTCTCTCTTCCTCATATTTTTCATTCAGCAACCGACAACTCCAAAAAACCTAAAATCTAAAGAAAAGAAGAAGGAGAGGAAGAAGAAAAGGAAGGAGGCATGGAGCTCACCTCGGCGGATCGAGGTCAACACTGCGGGCGGTTATGGTACTGGTCAGGGACTCACGGTGATGGAATCAAGCCGAGCCGTGGTGCTCACACGGTGGTCGGGTCAGTTGCCGGGGCCGATGGAACGGAGAGACGGTAGAGACTGTAACACCTACTTTTCAGTAATGAGGGTAATTTTGAATTTTTATGATTATAATCATTTAATAATGATATTTAAATTATATTGTGATTTTTGGTAATTTTTAATCAATTTAAACTATTTAAAATATTGAATTATGATTTTGATGGTTAACTAGTTAAACCCTAGTTTTGCTAAGCCTAGAGACTAACCATGACCAAGGGAGCCTAGTCATGTGATTAGAAATTCAAATTACCAATTTTTAGCCTAAGGGTATTTTGGTCATTTTTGACTTTTTAATGAAAATGATTTTTATTAATTAAATATGTGTTAATTGTTAGGTTTAGCCTTAACCTAGAAGTTTAACCTAACCTAGATTAGTCTTGAGGTTAGAATCATGGTTAGAACATTCCTACTAAGTGCCCAGGTTAGTAATATCTAGATATTCCTAGGTAGGATATTTTCCATTTGAGATATTTGTAAAAAGAAGCCTTAGGACTAATTGAACCAATAGGATGACTAGAAATTGGGTGGAAGAACCTTAACCACTCATCCAAAACTCTAACCCTAATCTTTTCAACAGCCATACAAGCCCCCCCTCCTATAAGTGTCACACTAAGAAGCCCTTGCCTCTTTTTAAAAACCTAGAAGAATTCTACTTTGTTCTTCCCTAAACTTCTCCCAATTAATCCAGATTGAGCCCAAATTGAGTCAAATCAATTACATCATCATCCCTAATAGTAGAGGAGACTTGTGGGTGCTTGCTAGCAAGGTTCGAGGATGTTTGAACCATAGCAAATCGAGGAAGACGTTAAGTCGAGGCTCTTTACATTGAGTTTGAACTCTCAATAGGTAAAATCCTACAAACCTTAATAAATTCCTGATTTCTTCCCATAGATGCATTCATTTAGGGTCCCCTAGGTGTAGCCCAAGTTTGGTAGGATCTCATGTCCATTTCGTGTCCGTATCAGACACGTATCGGTGTTTTTAAAGAAGTGTTTGGTGAAATGCCACATAGAAATAGATTTTGGTAATTTGCAAAACTAATTACATGTATTTGTAGCTAATTAGGTCTATATTGTATGTCAAATTGACTGAGTCAATTTTAGGCAGGTTTGGACACTGTTTTAGGGCTTGGACACGTAGTACGAGACATCGCACGGGGCTCGTACGGCTCCCCTGCTGTTCGAGTGTCCTAGCGGACACGACACGGCACCATGTGCCATAAAACTTGGTAAACACGTGGGCCTAGTGTCTGACATGACACCCATAAAGTTTCACGAGTTCTCGATATGTGTGCACGAAGAAAATCGACCTGTACTGACTCGACCCCACTGCACACACACGAAGCAGACACCTCCTGATACGACTTCGTATTTGAGACACCACACCACGTGGACACATTTCAGGCCATGGGATACGTAGCCCTAGACCTAGGTTATCATCTGACACGACCACGACACTTGTGGATGGACACACGAGTCCCTAGGCTAGTCGACACATGTGCACGATGCTGTCTGTGCACAATTTGATACCCCTATTTGACACTTGGGTTTTGGACACTGTTTGGACACGATTTTGACTCACTGTTGACATGTAGATACGTGTGTGTGTCATACACATGACCACCCCCCGACTTGTGTGTTGTTTCGATATTTGCATTAAGTTTAGGTTTGAGATTTGGGTTCTTGGATTTGACTGATACATATAAACAGGGATTTCATGTTAAACTGTCAACTGAGTGTTTAGGGTTTTGATGTGTATTGATTTTGGGGTAGTGGCCTTAAGCCACTTGGCCTGTGAAGAGCTTTGGGGGTCTTTCCTGGCCATGGGCAGGCTAGGAAGTGAGCTATAGGCATTGCCTGGTTGTACTACCATAGGCCAGGGTATTTAGTGGATAGTGAGTGTGTTCGGGTTTTAGTTCAGTTGTGTATTAGAGCTTAAGGATAGGTGTGTGTCAGTTAGTTCCTATTCTTTTGGTGTATCAGTTAGTTGGGTATCAGGATTAGGAAGAGGAAAAAACAGTGTGGAGTTGTGTGTGAGAGAGAGAGGTTAGATATTGAGGCTATATGTGTGTGTGTGGGTGTATTGGAAGGATTACATGAGAGTCAAAAGTGATGAGGACAACTGTGATACTCATCTGTATCAGATGGAGAGGGAATGGATTGAAGAGGGTAAGTTGTATATATATGTGAGATTACATGTATATGTTCTCTGTTATATAAGCTCTTGTGTCAGTAGAACAGTAGGAACTTAGTGTATCAGTTGGGATATTGGCTAGTGGGCCTGTGGCAGCAAGGGTGCACTTGCAATTGCTTGCCTTGGCTTATTGCAGCATTGCAGCAGTAGTAGGGTCTGTTGTAGGCTTGTGTGTTAGCCTTAGGCCATTGGCATATGGTTTGGATGTTAGTTCAGTGATATGAGGATAGTTGGTTCACCCATATAGGTTGGTTCAGTCACTTCTTTTCTTTCAAATGACCAATTACTCCTCTATAGTTCATATTACCTAGGGTGTTCAATCTAGTTGACACAAGCATTAGTTTAGGTAACAGTTACATCAGTTTGATGTTAGTCATATATGTATATATAAGATGTCATGTCTCTTCTTGATTAGAGATTGCAGTCCTTAGCTATAGGATTTGTCCAGTCCAGATGAGGGTATTACCTCATTGTGTACTGAGTTCAAGCCCACTCCCTTATGAGTCAGTTATAGGAAGAGGGTTTGAGCATTTCGCTACAATGCAAGTTGTGGCAGGTAGGAAGGAGATAGCTTAGCCCTAGTAGCAACAGCAGACTTGGGATCTTATGGTACGCAGGGAGGTACACAAGCAGAGGGGTTTAACACTGTGAGCTATGGGCAGGGTCTAATTGGCCTGTGCAGAGAGTGAGATTTGGATAGGCATTCTAGTTCAGACCAAGCCCTTGTCCATATCCATATTTTGTTCAGTCTATTTTGATGAGAGATGTATGTAGGTTTACATAGGTTAGTTGATTTTCTTTTTATGATATGCATATATGTATCAGTTTGGGGGTTTCCTCTAGTGGCTCAGTGTCTTAGAGTGAGTTAGAGTAGAGGCCCTAGTGTAGTACTTTACATCTATGTTATGTGTAAATGCCCATATAGATATATGTGGTTTACCTTAGAAGTGTGTTATGGTATATGAAGAGTTGACTAGATAGTTTACCTTTGACCTAGATGTTGACCCATGTAATGCCCGTGGTTCGTATTGCGTATTGGGAGTACGTGTACGTATTTCGGGCCCGTATTTTTGGTTTGTCATAATTAGTTAGCTTTAGGTTTTATTTTGCATGTTGCATTAGCATGGTTCATCATGGCATTGCATTGGCTTGGTTTGGTTCGGTTTAGTGGGTTTGGCTTGGTTTGGTTTTATGTGGAGAACCACTCCCACCTACCACCACTCCCACCATAAATATCAATCCCACTCTCTCTCTTCCATTATTACTCATTACTCATTTCTTCTTCTCCATCTTTACTCTTCACCTACCAGGAGAGAGTGGAGAGCTTAGGCAAGTGTATCTTGCTTCATGGAGGAAGTCCATTTTTATTATTTCATTGTCTTTCTCATGTGTTTCTAACCCACTTTAGTATTTAGCATTTTTCATTTTCCATGGTTAAATTCTTGTGGATCTAGTTTTGTGGTATTTTCGGATTTCTTGGGTTTGATCTGTTTAACCTTATTATTTCCAAGTTTTGATGGTTCCATGTTGTAGAAAATTTTGATCTACCCCATTTTGACATAGGGAAGTTCGGATTTGGACTCTGGATGACGAATTCATGGAGCTTGGAATTTCGGCCTCATGGTGTTCTTCTTCTCGGAAAGTGGAGAAGTGACAGTTCCCTGGCCGCATGGCCATTCACTAGAATAAACCGCATGGCTTTATATATAGAATTGTATTATTTAATTTTCTATGCATTTGAATTGCTTGCAGCCGCATGGGATTATGCTTGGCCACCTTAGCATTAAATGCATGCACGTGGGAGCAAGCTTAGCATTTAATGCTGGCACCCACAGCATTACTTAATGTATTAGCTTGGCCTTACAAAATTTGCTGGCCGCATGGATTATAGAAATCAAACCTAGATGCATGCATTGGCAATACATGTCAGCCGTATGCATTAGAAGCCTTTAGTAACAATGCTTATTTTAATACAACTTCAAATACATGTCCAGCCGCATAGGCTTTAAATAAAGCATTTAATGCACTTTCTTTTATAATACATGTTTCCATGCATTTTCCTAATGAAAGCTAAGCTAGCCGCATGGGTCTGGAGGTTATTCCTAAAAGGAATTTCCTTAGGTTTTGTCTTATATGCTTTAATTGTTTGGTTAAAGCATTTTTCTTAATGCTTTAATGCTTGGATTAAGCATTCTGAGAACGTAGCCGCATAAGAAAGCATTGAATGCATCTAATGCATTTTAGTCGTTGCTATTTTAAATATATATTGTTATATTAATATATTGTGTATATTAATGAATGTTAATATTTAATAATATATTATGTAATGCATTCAATAGCATGCATCTTCCAAATAAGTCAGCCGCATGTCTTTTGCAATTCCTAAAGCATTATAGCCGCATGTAAGACCATGGTGGCCGCATGGAAAATCCTCTAGTGAGCCGCATGGCCTTTGGCCATTAAATATTATTATTTGTATGTTGCGTTTTGTATGGAATCTAAGGTGAGCCGCATAGGCTCCCTTTCCCCACTATCTAATATTTTGGCCACGTGAACCATTAATTAGGTAGCTCACGTGAACCTTTTCTTATTGTATTAATTATGGGGGGGTACCACATAGCTTCTTTTAGTTGACTTGCTTGCTGAAGTGAAAGCTTGCATTTTTGTGGGTCCCACTCTCCTTGTCTTTTCTGATTGCAGAAATATTTCTTGCTGGCATTTAATTTTGGAGCCGCATGGCCTCCCACCCATCCTTGGCTGCATGGCCCCCTTCAGTTATTTTCTGTCCGCACGAGCTATTTCATGGCCGCATGGATGGCATCCCACTCTAGGCCGCATGAACAATTGTATGCTAGCCGCATATGGCTTGCTGGCCTTAAATGTTTGACTGATTTCATTTAAATAATTTTGGAGCCGCATGGGTGGCCTCCCACTCTCTTTGATCGCATATATGTTCTCCCACTTTTGGCCCGCATGGGGTCCACTTTGATTGTTTAAATATTTTATTTGCCTGAATTGTGGTCAGAATTTCTTTCCACTCCCAACATAAAAGTTGTAGAGTTTCTCCTTGGCTTCAAGAATATATATTATATATATTATTATTCAATTGTGCAAGTTTCTTTACTCCTTGACAAATAGCATGACTTGATAGTGACCCGCCGTGGTGCACTCCCGACAAGATAACTTGACCTGACAAGTTTT
Organism: Iris pallida; assembly: GCA_029216955.1. NCBI lineage: Eukaryota > Viridiplantae > Streptophyta > Magnoliopsida > Asparagales > Iridaceae > Iris > Iris pallida. The sequence goes on along the minus strand of JANAVB010008800.1, from coordinate 4,832,887 downwards.
GACATGATAACTTGACATGATAATTCTTGATAGTGGCTCGCCGTGGCACACTCTTGACATGATAAACCTGACATGATATATCTTGATAAGCTGTTACGACGGCTACCTGACATGACATGACCTGTATAAATAACCTGGACACCGTGGGCGATTATGCTTGTACAAATAATCCAGTCCCGTCTTGCATCATGTCTAGGATGGGACTCCTGAGTACCACGGTCAGGAGTACCTACTGTAAATGGCTAAGGCTAATAACTAGAATAATACAGTAGTTCATGAAGAGACTTTTCCAGTTACCTGTTGCCCCTTTGATCCCGACCTTATATATATACATGGGATTTGTTGCTATCCGTCGAGATGAGCGCACTTCCAGCCCGCCGTCGAGTGTGGTACCTTAGGACACATGTATCTTACTACAGTGTGTCTGCTATATCATGCTATCTTTTTTTCCTTTGCTGGGGTCACTCAGGTAGCAGCAGGCGGGTAACTGGACTTGGAAATCTCTTTGCATCTTGTTAGTAACTATGCCTGTGATAACCCTAGTTAGTTAAAGTATCAAGCCGTACTTATTGCTTGGCCGTGAATGCTGGATGAAGTTCAATCAGTCTAGTCTTGTCTTGATCCTGTACAAGATTGTTACATGTCCTAATTTATTCTATTATCTTGTCGATAAATGATGGGAGAAACCAAGTTCTATTCAGACGAAGGTTTACTACCCCGGTCTTTGTTTGGTTTACGGGTTGTAACCTGGTTATCTGAATAGTCCCATGGTTATCTTATCGTATATCACCTGTCATGCTTGATACGTTTTACCTTACCAACAAGATTTGGAGACGAAGTTCTATTCAGGTGAAGGGTTACAACCCCGGTCCTTGTTTGGTTTAAGGGTTGTGACCTGGATACTTGAATGGTTTCTTCGTACTCGGTTTGCTGTTGTTATTCTTTAATATCAAGCCTTTTCATTACTGTCTTTTATGTAATTATACTCTTGTGCTAATTTGCTGGTTTTAGTTCCTAAGTGAAGCCTCCTTTGTGGCACTTGCTCTTTCTGGTGTCTGACCCAGCTGGTTTTGTATGGCCAGATACCAGAGCAACTCCAGAGGATCTACCGAATCTTCAGCCACATGGTGACCACTAGACGAAATCCTGGCAATGAGTGGGTTATTTTTGGCTCTCCCACTCTCTTGTACAATTATTCTTTTTGAGGCGTTTAGCCGTCGAGCAAGTGTTAGCTCGTGTACATTTTACTTACTGTCTACCTACGGGCTGTAACATGATTGGCAACCTAGGGTTGATCATGTATGACTAAAACTCTTGCTAGTCCTCACATTTTGTAACGACTAGCTTCATGATCAGCTGAATATGTAATATTTGGGACGCCTTACAATTGTATATTTGGTGATCTTACATCTTATAAACATTCACTTACTTGCTTGTGATTGAGACACTAGGCTTGTTATTGACCATAAGAGACTGTTGGCTTGTAGATAAACCCTCATATATCTAGACAGCCGTGACCGTATAATGGAGCGGATCCCATTTCACTATACGTAGCTGGCTATGTCTGCCCCCGCTCTCCAGTATTCTGGTTCTGAGGCGTGACATGGTTTAAGTGGTGGCCCATACAGGTCTTGTAAATCAAGATATGTGAGGGTTTACCGAATAGATGTCTCAATCAGTACTCGTCCTTGATCTCTGTTCGTGTTCTCTGAATCCCTGAAAATCCTTGTCCTGATCACATGCTTGTATCGTTGATCTGTCTTGGTCCTTCCTTATTGTTTCCTATGTCGTCTTCTTCAGCGACATTGTTTTTGGATCTGCCGATCAGCAAGGCGGAGCGCTTCCCGTGGACCAGCAGCAACCAGAAGATCAGGCCCAGTACTCCGGATCAGCCTCCCGGGTCATGCCTCACGGAGATCCAGAACCCCCGGTATAGCCAGCCCATCCCGCAGGACAGGATGATGAAGCCTTGGTGGGACTTATCAGGGAGTTGCTTGCATCGTAGGATCGTCGAGGAGATGCCTTGCGTCAGGCAGTGGCAGATGCTCTGGACAGAGGTGGACATCATGGGAACAGTACAGCGAACAGTAACAGGACCGGAGGTCGGAAGCGGTCTCACGGCCAGATGACCCAGTCGTCAGCACCAGCCCTGGCAGCTAGAGCTTTGACCATTGGAGCTCCGAGAAAGACAGCTTCAGCTACGTCGGTTCAACATTCATCCCCGACGTATCCTCAGCAGCAGAAGAAGAAGCAATTTTCCACAATGGGCTGCACTCATTATGGGAAGCCTGGACATATTGTTTCAGAATGTCGCAAGGCTCGAGGATTGTGTTTGCTATGTGGAGCGCCGGACCACAAGGTAGGGTCCTGTCCGTTCAGGACTGACTCATCACCAGCCATGACCAGTTCATCCGTTAGGTGACCAGCCCCAGTACCACTCCAGCAGCAGTTTCCATTCCCGAGGTCATTGCCGACGCAGGCCTAAGCTTTTCAGCAGCAAAGGCCTCAGCAGTATGCCCAGGCACAATTTCAGTATAGGCAAAGGCGATTCCAGCAGAGACCCCAGCAGTATGCCCTGACCCCGGACCGGCAGAGAGGTTTCTAGCAGGATATCTTCCCTCTTTTTCGTGCCTTCGATTTCCTTGCTTACATACATGATTGCATGATTGATTGCTTAGTATAGCTTGCCTGTGATTAATATAGCTTGTCCTTGCCACTCTAGCCTCTTGATTAAATTTCGAGGATAGAATTCTTTTAAGGTGGGTAGAGTTGTAATGCCCGTGGTTCGTATTGCGTATTGGGAGTACGTGTACGTATTTCGGGCCCGTATTTTTGGTTTGTCATAATTAGTTAGCCTTGGGTTTTATTTTGTATGTTGCATTAACATGGTTCATCATGGCATTGCATTGGCTTGGTTTGGTTCGATTTAGTGGGTTTGGCTTGGTTTGGTTTTATGTGGAGAACCACTCTCACCTACCACCACTCCCACCATAAATATCAATCCCACTCTCTCTCTTCCATTATTACCCATTACTTATTTCTTCTTCTCCATCTTTACTCTTCACCTACCAGGAGAGAGTGGAGAGCTTAGGCAAGTGCATCTTGCTTCATGGAGGAAGTCCATTTTTATTGTTTCATTGTCTTTCTCATGTGTTTCTAACCCACTTTAGTATTTAGCATTTTTCATTTTCCATGGTTAAATTCTTGTGGATCTAGTTTTGTGGTATTTTCGGATTTCTTGGGTTTGATCTGTTTAACCTTGTTATTTCCAAGTTTTGATGGTTCCATGTTGTAGAGAATTTTGTTCTACCCCATTTTGACATAGGGAAGTTCGGATTTGGACTCTGGATGACGAATTCATGGAGCTTGGAATTTCGGCCTCATGGTGTTCTTCTTCTCGGAAAGTGGAGAAGTGACAGTTCCCTGGCCGTATGGCCATTCAATAGAATAAACCGCATGGCTTTATATATAGAATTGTATTATTTAATTTTCTATGCATTTGAATTGCTTGCAGCCGCATGGGATTATGCTTGGCCACCTTAGCATTAAATGCATGCACGTGGGAGCAAGCTTAGCATTTAATGCTGGCACCCACAGCATTATTTAATGTATTAGCTTGGCCTTACAAAATTTGCTGGCCGCATGGATTATGGAAATCAAAACCTAGCCGCATGCATTGGCAATACATGTCAGCTGCATGCATTAGAAGCCTTTAGTAACAATGCTTATTTTAATGCAACTTCAAATACATGTCCAGCCGCATAGGCTTTAAATAAAGCATTTAATGCACTTTCTTTTATAATACATGTTTCCATGCATTTTCCTAATGAAAGCTAAGCTAGCCGCATGGGTCTGGGGGTTATTCCTAAGAGGAATTTCCTTAGGTTTTGTCTTCTATGCTTTAATTGTTTGGTTAAAGCATTTTTCTTAATGCTTTAATGCTTGGATTAAGCATTCTGAGAACGTAGCCGCATAAGAAAGCATTGAATGCATCTAATGCATTTTAGTCCTTGCTATTTTAAATATATATTGTTATATTAATATATTGTGTATATTAATGAATGTTAATATTTAATAATATATTATGTAATACATTCAATAGCATGCATCTTCCAAATAAGTCAGCCGCATGTCTTTTGCAATTCCTAAAGCATTATAGCCGCATGTAAGACCATGGTGGCCGCATGAAAAATCCTCTAGTGAGCCGCATGCCCTTTGGCTATTAAATATTATTATTTGCATGTTGCGTTTTGTATGGAATCTAAGGTGAGCCGCATAGGCTCCCTTCCCCTACTATCTAATATTTTGGCCACGTGAACCATTAATTAGGTAGCTCACGTGAACCTTTTCTTATTGCATTAATTATGGGGGGTCCCACATAGCTTCTTTTAGTTGACTTGCTTGCTGAAGTGAAAGCTTGCATTTTTGCGGATCCCACTCTCCTTGTCTTTTCTGATTGCAGAAATATTTCTTGCTGGCATTTAATTTTGGAGCCGCATGGCCTTCCACCCATCCTTGGCCGCATGGCCCCCTTCAATTATTTTCTGTCCGTACGAGCTATTTCATGGCCGCATGGATGGCATCCCACTCTTGGCCGCATGCACAATTGTATGCTAGCCGTATATGGCTTGCTGGCCTTAAATGTTTGACTGATTTTATTTAAATAATTTTGGAGCCGCATGGGTGGCCTCCCACTCTCTTTGATCGCATATATGTTCTCCCACTTTTGGCCCGCATGGGGTCCACTTTGATTGTTTAAATATTTTATTTGCCTGAATTGTGGTCAGAATTTCTTCCCACTCCCAACATGAAAGTTGTAGAGTTTCTCCTTGGCTTCAAGAATATATATTATATATATTATTATTCAATTGTGCAAGTTTCTTTACTCCTTGACAAATAGCATGACTTGATAGTGATCCGCCGTGGTGCACTCCCGACAAGATAACTTGACCTGACAAGTTTTGACTTGATAACTTGACATGATAATTCTTGATAGTGGCCCGCCGTGGCGCACTCTTGACATGATAAACCTGACATGATATATCTTGATAAGCTGTTGCGACGGCTACCTGACATGACCTGTATAAATAACCTGGACACCGTGGGCGATTGTGCTTGTACAAATAATCCAGTCCCGTCTTGCATCATGTCTAGGATGGGACTCCTGAGTACCACGGTCAGGAGTACCTACTGTAAATGGCTAAGGCTAATAACTAGAATAATACAGTAGTTCATGAAGAGACTTTTCCAGTTACCTGTTGCCCCTTTGATCCCGGCCTTATATATATATACATCGGATTTGTTGCTATCCGTCGAGATGAGCGCACTTCCAGCCCGTCGTCGAGTGTGGTACCTTAGGACACATGTATCTTACTACAATGTGTCTGCTATATCATGCTATCTTTTCCTTTTCTTTGCTGGGGTCACTCAGGTAGCAGCAGGCGGGTAACTGGACTTGGAAATCTCTTTACATCTTGTTAGTAACTAGGCCTGTGATAACCCTAGTTAGTTAAAGTATCAAGCCGTACTTATTGCTTGGCCGTGAATGCTGGATGAAGTTCAATCAGTCTAGTCTTGTCTTGATCCTGTACAAGATTGTTACATGTCCTGATTTTTTCTATTATCTTGCCGATAAATGGTGGGAGAAACCAAGTTCTGTTCAGACAAAGGGTTACTACCCCGGTCCTTGTTTGGTTTACGGGTTGTAACCTGGTTATCTAAATAGTCCCATGGTTATCTCATCGTATTTTACCTGTCATGCTTGATACGTTTTACCTTACCAACAAGATTTGGAGACGAAGTTCTATTCAGGTGAAGGGTTACAACCCCGGTCCTTGTTTGGTTTAAGGGTTGTGACCTGGCTACTTGAATGGTTTCTTCGTACTCGGTTTGCTGTTGTTATTCTTTAATATCAAGCCTTTTTATTACTGTCTTTTATATAATTATACTCTTGTGCTAATTTGCTGGTTTTAGTTCCTAAGTGAAGCCTCCTTTGTGGCACTTGCTCTTTCTGGGGTCTGACCCAGCTGGTTTTGTATAGCCAGATACCAGAGCAGCTCCAGAGGATCTACCGAATCTCCAGCCACATGGTGACCACTAGACGGAATCCTGGCAACGAGTGGATTATTTTTGGCTCTCCCACTCTCTTGTACAATTATTCTTTTTGAGGTGTTTAGCTTCCGAGCAAGTGTTAGCTCGTGTACATTTTACTTACTGTCTGCCTACGGGCTGTAACATGATTGGCAACCTAGGGTTGATCATGTATGACTAAAACTCTTACTAGTCCTCACATTTTGTAACGACTAGCTTCATGATCAGCTGAATATGTAATATTTGGGACGCCTTACTATTGTACATTTGGTGATCTTACATCTTGTAAACATTCACTTACTTGCTTGCGATTGAGACACTAGGCTTGTTATTGACCATAAGAGACTGTTGGCTTGTAGATAAACCCTCATATATCTAGACAGCCGTGACCGTATAGTGGAACGGATCCCATTTCACTACACGTAGCTGGCTATGTCTGCCCCCGCTCTCCAGTATTCTGGTTCTGGGGCGTGACAACCCAATAGCCTTGTTGACTAGAGTTTGAACCCAGAGTTGACCAAGTTAATCCTAGAATTAGCCTAGTTGACAGTTGACCAAGATTGACCTATGAGTCCAAGTTGACTTAGTTTGACTAAGATAGTTGACCAAGAGTTGACCAGGATAGCCTTGTTGTTGACCCAATTTGACTAGATGTTAACTTGGTTTGACCCGGAGTTGACCAAGTTTGACTTTGACCTAGATTGACCTAAAAATCATGTAGATTGCATCATAAACTTCATTTACCTTATTTTAAACACATTATAACCTGTACTGCTCTATTTAGGATATTATGACTCCGGTGCAGACATCTGATATTATACTACTCTTTTCAGAGTATCAAGCGAGTACATTCTTTGATAGTTCTTTTATTTATTTGTCAATTACTGCACTTCAGTTCTAGTTAGTTTTATGTGATTTTCTGTTACAACACGTATAGATATTTCTGGATTCATATATGCAACACACATACCATCTTGTCTGGCCTCTATTACTGGAATCATTGTTGGTATCATCATGTCTGGCTTCTATTACTGGAATCATTCTGGAATCATTGTTGGTATCATCATGTTTGGCTGGACTCATATCGATTCTCGTGTCGAATTCTGGATTCACTTGTATTGCGGGGCGAGGAAATACTGAGTAGAACATGTAGACATACCCCAAATCTGGAATCACCCGAATGCTGGAATCAAACTGGAATGATAGCCATCTTACACCCGGCCAGGTGTGTGATGTGCCGGATTACCTATAGCCGTTTACATGTCGATCTCGGTATTTAAAACACACTGTTAGAGTATAGTCTGGACTCACCTTGGAATCTTTGATCACTGACTGGAATCATCTTATACTGGACTCATCTTGTACTGGAATCACCTGGTATCAGATTCATGTTGTCTGGACTTACTTTGGTTTTACACTTATTTACATTTACTGTCTGGACTTATATCATGTTACCCTAGTTCAGCTAGTTTCTATTTACAGTCTTCATTGACATGATTCTTTTCTTGTTTAGTTACTATACTTTCCTTGTATCTTAACTGTTCTCTATACCATCACCTAAATATAAACTGCCATGTTCATCAATACAACTGTCTATAACTGCTTTATAGTTCTCTGTCACTTACTTGGGTTTTCTAGATGAGATGTGCTCGTTCCTGTCCTGACTGGACTTGTTGAAAATATTACAGATGATTGCCCTGAGGACATTTGCCCTACTTGCCTTGGAGCAGGAGATGGCTTAGCTACCTTTGGCTCCGACACTCAGGAGTGATCGGGAGACTAGCTAGTAGACTTGGTTTAGTTTTCATGTTTTAGAACTTGAATTATAATAAGTTGAGATATTGTTTTGTTTTGAGATTGTTTGAGATTATTATTATTTAGTAGTTGGTTTTGTTGTTGTTATTTAGTCTTAGTTATAAACTTTTGTGTCACCATATCGTGCTTAGACTGTGATTGAGATTTCATTATATCTATACTTGTCCTCCGTTCGGAGTTGAAATTTGACAAGTACATCATATAATTGTGTGAGTTGTTGATTAGATAGTAACCTAGGACAGCGTTCTACCGCCGACACTGCGGCGTAGGCTGGACGTACCCACTTCTCGTGCCCATACACTGGGTGCGGATCGTGACAGAGACTGATAGCAGATCTGGAGAATTTGATCTCGAAGAAGGCAGTAGAGACTGGTGGCGGATCGGCTAGGGTTTGGTGTAAAGCCCGGCTAGCAGATCTGAATACCTGTTAGGCGTCGGCGAGGAGCGGGCTAGGTTACGGAGGAGGAAGAGGCGGTCGACCGGGTTCTTGGAAGGGTCGGTGGTGGTGCTCGGTGATGGTGGCTCGAGGAGAAGGACGGACACGACACAACGGTTCTTAATAGCGAGATTTGGACGGGAACGACGTGGTTGAACGGTACTTCGATGGTGGACGGATTTGCAGGGCTTCGAAGGTGATGTCGAGGCGGCGACGATTGGATCTTCTTTCGACGATGCTTCAAGAACGGTTGGCGGTCGCCAGGACTCCAGATCTGGACACGGGGGTCCAGGCACGATGGTCGGCAACGATATGGAGTGCTCCTACGGTGGCGATCTAACACGATGACTCCAAATTGTGTCATATTTACTCGATGACACGTGATGCAGCTTCTCCGACGAGGACCCACCGGACACGGTAGTCGACGATGAGGCATAGGGTTAGGGCTAGATCTAGGGTTTGTGTAGTGTCTGTACTGGATTAGGGACACAACGTGTCTAGTATGGTTAAACACAAGAGTCTGTACATCCTGTGTCAGGGGACACAGGACACGGTCAGTATGGGGTTGATACGGGATTGTCCGTGTCGGACAAAAATATAAATATAAGAAAATATGAATAGTAGAATGACATGGACATGTGGACACATCAGCTAGGCCACTAGATTAGGAAATATCATCAATTAGTGAGCTACTTATAGCCATTGATAAGAAAATCCTAGAATCTCTAGGCACATGGCTAGGAAAATATTTTTGGAATATTCTAAACTAATTCTGATTAATTAACATTAATCCTGATTAGTTAATGATGATTCCAGAATTTTCTTACCAAGTCATGTGACTAAGCATTCCACAATGAATTTCCTAAGTAACCAGTCCAAATTAAAATAACTACAAATCTGCATTGCCATATTAGGAAAGTATAGCTAATTAAATTTAAAATAATTCCAGCTAGTAATAATATTTAATTTAATCCAAAAATATTAACTAATCCAAATAATTAGTTTCATTTAGTATATATATGATTAGCTTTAACAAATATAACTTTAAGATATATCATAACAAATAAATGGAAAGTCATTTAAAAAAATAATTTAATTAAAACTTACTAAATAAATTTGAATAAAATATTCTAGAAATGATTTGAAAAAGAATAAAATACTAGAAATAATTCTAAATCTTATTTATTTAGGAATAATGGGGTTACAGTACAAAACATTAAAGAAACATATTAGCTTGATAATTATGCTATTGAACTATATAATGAAAATATTTAAGTACTTCGAATTGTCTTACTAGGTTTCGATGGTGCATAGCGATAGGGATAGATCCACAAGTATACAGACCCGCATGAGATCGCAACTTCTTTCCTTGCTCGAACCTCTTCTTAAACTCAGGAGTCTTGAGCTCCTTCTGCATCTTCTCCCAAAAATTATCACGGATTCAGGGTTTTTTGTCATTTCTTGCTACAGGCGTCGCGATATGTCTTCTTGATCTCTGCATCTTGATGCTTGGGCACCAATACGTTTTCTAACATATAAATTCAATTAACGATTATTATGAATATATAAAGAAACAATTAATAAATAGAATAGCGAAAAATATCCAATATAGCTTCATCTGGTCGAGCCATATATACAGTATGGCGGGCGGCACATCAGAGAATCTTAGGTAAGGGTCATGGTAGTTCCCCCTAATGATTTTTTCAAGTGCTCGAGTAGCATAGTAGGAAAAAACTACAAAGAAAAAATAATAAATTATTTAGTTCAATAAATAAATAAAACATATGAAATTAATTGCATAAAATGAAACATATGAAATTACTTACAGCTCGTAGGTTGCAGGCCAAAGCTCCTACCTAAATTGCCCCTTTGGTATCTCCGGTTGCGTCGGAGGACAATCCGATGAGAGGATATACCGACCACTAGCATCATACTTTAAGTCCCAATACTCCAAGACCAATCATACTCCCAACAGAGTATCTTCCGACGGAGTATCTGGTGGATGAACATATGATAGGGATGTCGAGATCTGCATCAGATGATGGCAGGAGTGTAGATGCCGATGCTGGAGTGCCTAGGTATACGTATACGACAAATGGCCAAGTGTTTATGCCTGTAGCCGATGGCAGAATGGAGATGCCTATGACCGACGAAGGGGTATCATGTGTAGAACCCTAGAGGGGGGTAAATAGAGAAATTAAAAATTAACTACAACAATTGAAGCAATAAAGACAATTGAAAGTAAAGAGTAGAAAGATCAAACGCAAGGATGTATCCTGGTATCCTCTTTTGAGGCAATCCAGTCCCGGAACTCTCTCCGGCTTTAATCCACTATTTAACCAAATAGTACACACGAGTTTGGATCCGAAGAACTCGCCAATTTCAACACGAGTTTGGATCCGAAGACTCGCCAACTTCTACACACGAGTTTTCTTACGAAGGCTCGCCAACTTCAAACAAAAGAGAAGAGAACTGTTGATCTTCTAACACGTGAAGATCGAAATGTACAACTCTTTAATACTCTAGCACTTTGGGAGAAGATGACAATGAAAAGCTTGGAAGAGTATTAATGGTGGAGCTGTTGGTTGTTGGAAAATTTATGGTAAGAGTTGGTGAGAAAGCTCAAGAGAGAGAGAGAGCTTTCTTTTATAGGAGAACCAAGAGTTGGTGGCATTTAATGCTCTGAATACAGACAGACCGGCATGCCGTCGGTATGCAGCGGCATACCATCGGTATACCGGTCAAATAGTAACGGTCATATTAATGACCGTTTGAGAGCATTAAATGCTGCCATTAATGCTAGTCAGGGCAATTCAAAAAACCAAATATTTGAAACTCGGTATACCGTCGGTATGTCGGAGCATGCCGCCGGTATGCCGACAATTGATCACAGCAAGTTTTGGGTTGCTAAAAACGGTATACCGCCGGTATGCCGGAGCATGCCGTCGGTATGCCGATAATTTGTCACAGCAACTTTTGGGTCGCTAAAAACGGTATACCGCCGGTATGCCGGAGCATGCCGTCGGTATGCCGATAATTTGTCACAGCAACTTTCTGGACACAAAAATCGGTATACCGCCGGTATGCCGGAGCATGCCGCCGGTATGCCGATAATTCGTCAACAACTTTCTGAGCTCTAAAATCGGTATACCGCCGGTATGCCGGAGCATGCCGCCGGTATGCCGCTCTGTAGGTATTTGATTTTTGACTTGTTCTTTTTACTTGTCATCCGTCCTTAGGTGTTTACAAATATACCTAGACTTGTATAGACACAGAGACTCTAAGCAGGAAGACGCTGTCTTATGCAGGGAACGCCGGTAACTGCTTCAGTCTTCAATGTGAAAGAGATTGCGCTTGAACGAAAGAACTCCATGTAGTAGATCTTCTGAGAATATTTTAATCTGAAGAACAGAAGACTAAACTACGAAGATGCTGTTAATAATCAAAATAAAATGTGCCAACAAACTCCCCCATTTTAATAATTGACAAAATAGAGAGATAGCATCTTCAGGGAGTAGCTCCCCCGTAGGTAGACAACTCCCCCTCAATACGATTTCTCTCCCTTTGTCACTTAGTCAAAGATGGGGACAATAATAGAAAATGTGCATAATGATAATGACAAGAGCATATAAAGAAAAGCATGTATTAATATTTTGAAGTAAAAAGTGAATACATGCCCGACACACACATAGCATAAGGTAAATAGAAAGACTCTCCTCAACGAGAGCCGGATACTAGAGATAACCACAGATAAAGTCCCTGAAGGACTACAAATAACTGGTACCAACCACACACCGATCCCCGAAGGACCACAAAAGACAACATAAAAACAAACACATAAAACTAAAACACGCATAAAACGAGACCATCATCCAAAAGCGAATCCGTCCCTACTCATCAGCCGGATCGTCCCCATCACCCTGAGCCTGCTGGAAGGCGCCAAAGGGATCAATGCCGTCAGGGTACATAAATCCATAGGCATTGGGATCAGAGAAGCGTGGGGCCTGGTACATAGGATCCTGAAGATTAAGATCCAGAAAAGCATCCCGGTCCTGAAGAGTGCGCTGAATAAAGTACCCCTGATCGTGGAAACGGGACTGGATCAGGGTGCCAAGGCCACGAGTGTGGGCCCGCATCTGCTCCTCCGCCTGGGCCATACGCATATCAAAGTGCTGCTGAGTCAGCGGCATATAACGGCCCGAAGCGGGAGGAGTAGGTGTGGGAGCAGCAGAAGAGGATGCCGGTTGCTCTTGGAAAGACGAGGCACGTGAAGTAGAGGCGCCACTAAGGGAACGGGAGACAGCAAGATAGGAGGGGACGCCATCCGAGGAGCAAAGAGATAGGTCAACTTGCCGGGCTTCCAAAAGCAGAGTGATAAAGGAGCCGTAGTAGAGGTTCTGCTTTCCTGCGGGCATGACACGCCGGAAGAGCAGAAGGAGAGTCTTCGGGAAGGAGAAGGGCTTCCGGGCATAGAGATAATACATGCAGATGAGGGCATTGCCGGTAATGGCGTCATAGTTTCCGCCCTTAGGAAATAGTGTATGGCACACTATCCTATGGAGCTCGTAGTAAAACGGCTCCAGCTGTGCAGAGAGGGCCGGGATGGCAGGAGGGTTGGGGCCCTTGCAGATGATACAGCAGAACTCGTCGAAGGGTGACGCCGCCGAGGAGTGAAGAGCAGCCAAGGATGGCAAGGCTTTCCCTTTGTCCGGAATGCCGAGGATGTGCCCGATGTCCCGAGATGTGAGACGGAAGTGACGGTCATTGACCATAGACTGAATGGCGGGGTGATCGTCGTCCCCGACCAAGTTGCAATAGAATAGTCGGACAGCAGCGGGGTAGACGGGTATTTGGCATCGAAGTAGAGAGGAGAGTCCGGCCTCGTCAAACAAGGAGACGTGACCGGGGAAGAGGTTCCAATTTATCGCCCGTCCCTTGAAGACATTATGATGAACGAAGTGCTGGAACCATAGCTCGGCCGCCAAAGAGTTGGAAAAGATCCGTTGGTCGTACCCGTGAGGTTGGGCCACCGGGATGAAGGGGTTGAACAAGGAGGAGGAGGAGCGAGGACGCTTAGGGTTTGCCATGAAGAGAGATTAGTTTTTTTTTGGAGTGGATGAAGGAGGAGTAGGAGAAGAAATAGAGGAAAGAGGATTTTAAAGAGGAGGAGGAAGATGAAGAGATGGATTTTGAAAGGGGAGGAGGGTGGGAACGGTTGTAGAGGAGGTTTAAAGAAGGGAGTTGAAAAGGTGGTAGGTTGGAATTTATGAGGGTGGAGTAAAAAGAGGAGTGAAAGGGGGGATGTGAGGGAAGAGTAATAAATGAGATGGAAGGTGAAGAGATGGATAGTTATGATAGATTGGATGGATGAGAGGGAATAAAAGTAGGTTAATAAAGAATAAAGGAAGTAGAAAAGAAAGGCAGGCCCGGTCCCTGATTTGATGTCCTGTCCGCCTCCATCCGGCATACCGGCGGTATGCCGAGTTTCGAAACAGAACCTAATTCTGAATCGAAAAACGGTATGCCGCCGGTATACTGCTGTATACCGTCGGTGTGCCGGTCGAAAGGGATTATGGATCAAAAGATAAAATGCCTAGTTCACGGCAAAGGAAGGAGAAGCGATCTTCCGGGAGCGATTTTGTAAAAATATCGGCTAATTGATAGGTAGTATCAATAAATTCAAGACGAATATCTCCCTTTTGTTGATGGTCACGAAGAAAATGGTGTCTAATTTCAATGTGCTTCGTGCGTGAGTGACAAATCGGGTTTTTCGTGAGATTGATAGAGCTAGTGTTATCACATTTAATAGGGGTGCAAGAATGAGAAATGCCATAATCTAAAAGTGTTTGTGACATCCAAAGAATTTGTGCACAACAACAACCAGCCGCAATATACTCTGCTTCAGTGGTTGAAAGAGCAACAGAATTTTGCTTCTTACTAAACCACGATACCAAAGACTTCCCGAGGAATTGACATGTGCCACTAGTGCTTTTTCGGTCAATCTTGCATCCGGCAAAATCCGCATCCGAAAAGCCGTAAAGCTCAAAGAATGAGGATTTCGGATACCAAAGACCCATGTTAATGGTGCCTTTGAGATAACGAAAAATGCGCTTAACGGCACTCAAATGTGATTCCTTTGGATTGGCTTGATATCGAGCACACAAGCAAACACTAAACATGATATCAGGACGGCTAGCAGTTAAATAAAGTAAGCTACCGATCATACCTCTATACTTACGAGTGTCGACCGATGTGCCATCTTCATCATTGTCAAGCTTTGTCGTTGTGGCCATAGGAGTCCTCATTGATTTGGATGAGTCGAGGTCGAAACGCTTGAGGAGGTCCTTTGTATATTTCGCTTGATTGATGAAGGTTCTTTTGGGTCCTTGTTTGATTTGTAACCCCAAGAAGAAGGAAAGTTCACCCATCATACTCATTTCAAACTCTTCCTGCATAACTTTAGCAAATTCTACACAAAGTGTGTTGTTAGTAGAACCAAAAATAATATCATCGACATAAATTTGAACCAACAAGAGAGTCCCATCATGGGATTTAATAAAAAGTGTTGTGTCAACTTTCCCCTTTGAAAAATTGTGAGAAACAAGAAAAGAGCTAAGACGCTCATACCAAGCACGGGGAGCTTGTTTGAGGCCATAAAGGGCTTTGTGGAGTTTGAACACGTGGTTTGGAAATTGAAAATCTTCAAAGCCAGGAGGTTGTTTAACATAAACTTCTTCTTTAATAATACCATTCAGAAAAAAACTCTTAACATCCATTTGAAAGAGCTTAAAGTCATTAAAACAAGCAAAAGCACAAAGCATACGAATGGATTCAAGACGTGCAACCGGAGCATAGGTTTCGTCGTAGTCAATGCCTTCCTCTTGGTTATAGCTTTGAGCAACCAATCGGGCCTTGTTACGAGTCACTAACCCATCTTCATTAAGTTTATTACGAAACACCCATTTCGTTCCAGTGATAGGGTGATTGCTAGGTTTTGGGACAAGTTCCCAAACCTTATTTCGCTCAAATTGATTTAACTCCTCTTGCATTGCTATCATCCAAAATTCATCAAGAAAAGCATCATTAACATTTTTAGGCTCTATTTGAGAGATAAAAGCCACGTTTGCACAAAGATCACGAGTGGAGGATCTAGTGCTAACCTTGGACGAAGGGTCTCCAATGATAAGTTCCTTAGGATGATTGGTGACAAATCTCCATTCTTTTGGGAGATCCTTTTGAGGAGGCTCGAGAGGAGGAGACTCTTTTGTCGGAGTCACAACTTCATTGTTAGATGAAGAAGGACGATCTTCAATAGAGGAGTTCTCCAGCCCAAACGAGATGTCATCAATATCCTCGGAAGAGGAGAATGTAGAAGAGTTAAGTTCATTAAAAGAGACATTGATTGACTCTTCAACAATAAGACTTCTTTTATTAAAAACACGAAAACCTTTACTGTGAGTAGAATATCCAAGGAAAATTCCTTCATAGGCTTTTTCTTCAAACTTGCCTAGGTTATCCTTGGTATTCAAGATAAAACAATTACAACCAAAAACTTTGAAATATTAAATAGAGGGAATTTTGTCAAACCAAAGCTCATAAGGAGTCTTCTTAGAAATAGGTCTAATTAAGACTCTATTTATAACATGACATGCCGTATTAACGGCTTCCGCCTAAAAATATTGGGGAAGCTTATATTGGTTTAACATAACCCGGGCCATATCGCCAAGGGTTCTATTCTTTCTCTCCACAACACCATTTTGTTGAGGAGTACGTGGGCAAGCAAAATTATGTCCAAAACCATTCTTTTCACAAAACCTTTTGAAATCGGCATTATCAAATTCCCCTCCATGATTACTCCTAATTTTGTTGATAAAAAAACCTTTCTCATTTTGAACACATTTACAAAAAGCAACAAATTCACGAAAAGTATCACTTTTGCAAGCAAGAAAAATAACCCAAGTAAATCTCGAAAAATCATCAACTAAAACAAAAGCATAAAGTTTGCCATCAAGGCTAGCTACTCTACTAGGGCCGAAAAGATCCATATGAATAAGTTGAAGAGGTCTAGTGGTACTCACAGAGTTGATGGATTTGAAGGATGACTTGGTCAACTTACTTTTCTCGCATTCTTCACATACCATATCCTTTTTGAATGGGATACTTGGGAGTCCTCGTACAAGCTTCTTGGAGGCGAGGCGAGAGATGGTATCCATGTTGGCGTGTCCAAGCCTCATGTGCCAAAGCCAACTCTCATCGTTCTTTGCAACTAGGCATCTGTCATTGTTAGTACCTTCAACAAGATAGAGAACATAAATGTTGTTTTCTCTAATGCCTTCATAAACAATAGTTCCATTAGAGCTATCGGTAATGTAGCATTTGAGTTTAACAAACTTGATATCATAGCCATTATCGGTAAGATGGCTAATACTAAGGAGGTTATGCTTGAGATTAGTAACAAGACATACATTATTAATACAAGGATAAGGAGGAGAACCGATATTACCATTTCCAATAATATAACCTTTAAGATTGTTACTGAAGGAGACGCGTCCTTCCTTCTTCATCGATAGCGTTGTAAAAAGTGAAGCATCACCGGTCATGTGCCGTGAACAACCGCTATCGAGAATCCACTTGCTTCTAGCATGAGAAGGATTCGTCACCTACAACATAAGTTGAAGATGAACGTTTTGGTACCCTTGATTGTTTGGGTCCTTGATTGTTAGTCCTAGGAACCCATTTAAGAACTTTCATGTTAACTTGTTTCCTTGTATAACAAAAATTTGAAGTATGTCCGAACAAACCACAATAGTTGCACATCAAAGAAGATTTAGAAGAAGAAGTGTGAGTGTTGTGCATATGTGAGTTTCTAGTGTGAGAAGTTTTACCATGAGTGTTATGAGGATGATAGTAAAATGCATGATGTGAGGTGTTCTTCTTAACAAAAGGTCCTTTTCTTGTGTTAGAAAAGGAGTTGTGTGTAGTGTTCATGTAAGGGGTATGCCTAGCATTGTGATGAGTGTGGGGGTGTCTTGGAGCATGCATGTGAGTGGTATTCTTATTACCTAAATTCTTACTCCGTGTAAGAAGATCATTATACTTAATAGAAGTGTCATATTCTCTTCTATTAGCATCTTGACATTTGCGCATAGCAAATTCATAAGAACTTCTCATGGATAGAATCTCATCATTCCTTTTCTTGATGGTGTCAAGAGATTCTAGATATTTGAGTCTTAAGGACTCTATCTCATCCGTGTCAGATGCGGGAGATTTCCCTTTTATATCAATAATGATATTAGAGAGTCTCTCTACTTCAAGTTGAAGGGCATCAATATCTTTTAGAGACTTCTTGTATTTATTCCTAACACCTTTGTGTTCTTCGTATAATTCAAGGATAGCTTTTTCCAAATCATCATAAGTAAGAGTGTTTAAGGAAAGATTATCAAGTACCTCATCAGTTGCCATGAGGCAAACATTTGTATTGTGTTTGCACTTCTTGTCATTGTCGGAGTCACTAGCATCACTCTCACACCAAATGCTAGTGTTGGCAAATTTTCTAGAGGACGAGCTTCCTTTGCTTGGCTTCTCGTACTTGCTTGAATCTCTTCTTATCATCGGACAGTCCCTCTTGATATGTCCGGGTCTTCTACATTGATAGCATGCCGGATCTTCCTCATTTTCCCGTCTGGAGCGATTGGCTTTGTTGAATTTGAGGAATTTTCGGAAGTGCTTAGCTGTGAGAGCTATTTCTTCATCATCATCCGACTCATTGTCGTCGGAGCTCTCCTTGGAGTAAGACTTTGTAGCTTTGAGAGCAAGAGTCTTCTCCTTCTCTTTGGTCTTCTCCTTCTCCTTCTCTTGTGTGGAGGATTCCTCTTGATCCTTCATATCGAGCTCGTGAGTCATTAGCTTACCCATGAGGGTCTCAAGGTTCATGACTGTTAGATCGTTCCCCTCAATAATTGCGGTAGCTTTAGGACTCCAAACTTTCGTCAATCCTCTAAGGATTTTTCTGATCTTTTCATGAGCCGGATATTCCTTACCAAGAGAGGAGAGAGGATTAATAATATCACCAAATCGAGTAAACATGCAAGTAATAGATTCATCATGCTTCATTTTAAAAGACTCATATTCTTGCATGAGTCTACTAATCTTAGATTCCTTCACTTGTGAAGTTTCCTCGTGTGTGACTTCAAGTAATTTCCAAATCTTATTGGAAGTCTTGTAAGTAGAGATTCGGTTGAATTTACTACTGTCGAGAGCACAATAAAGAGCATTCATTGCCTTGGCATCTCGACTTGCAAGCTTCTTGGTGTTTTCAGAGAGAGTGTCCCTAAGAGTGTCAGAGGCAATGTCCTCAATAACTCTGGAAGGAGTAGGGAGTCCATTTATCACACAATCCCATAGGTCGAAATCTATGGACTTCAGATAAATGCTCATCCTAATCTTCCAATAGTTATAGTTGGTACCATCAAATATGGGAGGCCTATTTGTGGAGTGCCCCTCATTGTGAAACGTATTGATACTAGGGTTAGAGGCCATGGATCACTCAAGGGTATAAATCCAAATCAAGAGAACGAAGCTCTGATACCAATTGTAGAACCCTAGAGGGGGATGAATAGGGAAATTAAAAATTAACTACAATAATTGAAGCAATAAACACAATTGAAAGTAAAGAGTAGAAAGATCAAACACAAGGATGTATCCTGGTATCCTCTTTTGAGGCAATCCAGTCCCGAAACTCTCTCCGGCTTTAATCAACTATTTAACCAAATAGTACACACGAGTTTGGATCCGAAGAAATCGCCAACTTCAACACGAGTTTGGATCCGAAGACTCGCCAACTTCTACACACGAGTTTTCTTACGAAGGCTCGCCAACTTCAAACAAAAGAGAAGAGAACTTGTTGATCTTCTAACACGTGAAGATCGAAATGTACAACTCTTTAATACTCTAGCACTTTGGGAGAAGATGACAATGAAAATCTTGGAAGAGTATTAATGGTGGAGCTCTTGGTTGTTGGAAAATTTATGGTAAGAGTTGGTGAGAAAGCTCAAGAGAGAGAGAGAGCTTTCTTTTATAGGAGAACCAAGAGTTGGTGGCATTTAATGCTCTGAATACAGACAGACCGGCATGCCGTCGGTATGCAGTGGCATACCGTCGGTTCGGTCAAATAGTAATGGTCATATTAATGATCGTTTGAGAGCATTAAATGCTGCCATTAATGCTAGTCAGGGCAATTCAAAAAACCAAATATTTGAAACTCGGTATACCGCCGGTATACCGGAGCATGCCGCCGGTATGCCGACAATTGATCACAGCAAGTTTTGGGTTGCTAAAAACGGTATACCGCCGGTATGCCGGAGCATGCCGTCGGTATGCCGACAATTTGTCACAGCAACTTTTGGGTCGCTAAAAACGGTATACCGTCGGTATGCCGGAGCATGCCATCGGTATGCCGACAATTTGTCACAGCAACTTTCTGGACACAAAAATCGGTATACCACCGGTATGCCGGAGCATGCCGCCGGTATGCCGACAATTCGTCAGCAACTTTCTGAGCTCTAAAATCGGTATACCATCGGTATGCCGGAGCATGCCGCCGGTATGCCGCTCTGTAGGTATTTGATTTTTGACTTGTTCTTTTTACTTGTCATCCGTCCTTAGGTGTTTACAAATATACCTAGACTTATATAGACACAGAGACTCTAAGCAGGAAGACGCCGTCTTATGCAGGGAACGCCGGTAACTGCTTCAGTCTTCAATGTGAAAGAGATTGCGCTTGAACGGAAGAACTCCATGTAGTAGATCTTCTGAGAATATTTGAATCTGAAGAACAGAAGACTAAACTACGAAAATGCTGTTAATAATCAAAATAAAATGTGCCAACATCATGACCATGTGATCGAGGGGATAATCCATCCCCGGGTAGTATAAAATCACCACGACAACCAGTCATCTATGATCACGATAATAACAGGTATAATAGACATCTAATAAATAGAACTAAGCAACATAATAGACATCTAATAAATAGAACTAAGCAACAAAACAACTATGAAAATTGAGATATAAGTGTTTTTAGTAAGAGATACAAGTTTTTTTAGTAACAAAATCAAACTCCATCTTTAGGTATAGCATGTAGACAACATAGGTAATCTAATCATCGTCATCATCATCATCGTCATCAAGTTCTGTTCTTCTTCTTCTTCTTCTTCTTCTTCTTCTTTAAAGACGTTTTCCTAGTCGTGGACAAGTCCAATTATCTGGTTGTGAGCTAATTCTTGTATATCAACCTCTTCCTCCCCTCTATTTTTTATAATAGTTTCAACATTCATGTTATCCACGTCATCTTCTTCCGATTGTCGTCCCAAACAACGCTATTCGACCTGATCCTCCTGGTATATTGGGTCTCCAATATTGAACTTGTTTCTAGCTTTAGTCTTATAACATACCGTCCACCAGTCAAATCGATCTCTATGATGCATTGGATAACTTATATAGTAGACTTGAATGGCTTGACTTGCTATTACAAACGATTCGGACCCTTTATATCTCATTTGCCAGTTTATATCGACAAATCTAAATTGTTTAATATTTTTTCATCCTTGATTTGGTGTTGTGTCGAACCAATCATATTTGAACATCACAATATTCATGTCATATGGGGCTGGATATTATAATTCTATAATATCTCAAAACACACCATAATAGTCAAATTCTGGTTCGTCATTGTAGATGGTCCCTCTTATACAAACACTGGAATCCTTTGTATTTAAGTCGTCAGCAAGAAATTATGTATTTATAGGATTCTGAGTTGCTTTAAACTTGAAGCCATTAATAACATAAACTGGCCAAGTCCTTGCTTCCTTAGTCGGTCTCAATGTGAAATAACGAAGGCTCTCATTTATGAGTGTTGTTTCAGGCAAGAAAACCTGTAAACACACGTTAATAATAGACATATTATTAGAGACATACAAAAATGGTAGCGACAGTATATTTAACATATTATCTAAGTTGCTTGTATATTTTCTAAATCGGGACGTAAAGTTACAATCGACATCTCTTTGGAATTCCTCCTCATTAATATTAAATGTCCTCATTTTAACTTCATCTCTAAATACACTGGGAGACATAATAAAATGAGTTAGTATATTTCATTGACAATATTAGTTAGTCACTTACATCTCCAAATCTCTCACTTCTTGTATGTCACAATTTAACAATATATCGATGAGCTGCTTTCAACTCATCGTCACACAACCATTGTTTCTTACTAGCCACAATAGGCTTGCCCCTCACATTGAATATCGACAAGCCTCCATTGTAGCATGCATCTCATACATCTTCGTAATTCCTTGGAGCTTTATTTTAATTTGTCTTGACATGAGTATCAAATAAATTGAGCAAAAGTTTGAGATCTCCTCGATAATATATATTTTGCATATCGAAGTCTCTATATGAGCCTTGTTTCCAACCTTCTTCTTAATATTGTGTAGGTACCTAGAAAGACACATTACTTTGAATAAATTTAGGGTGCAAAATCCACTTGCGTACTTTGTCAAACAAAATGCGTCTTATATTGATATTTTACCTTTCAAATTGATACATCCATCGATATTGAACAGGTCCTCGTATGGTAGTGAACCGGTAGATGCTCCATATTGTCGAAAAAGCCAGGAGAAAATACTTTATCTAATTTGAAAATTTTCACGACAATTTTCTCCTCAAGTTCAACCACGTGCTGCATCGTAAGCTTACTTGAACAAATGTCCCTGAAGAATGTAGATAGCTCAGCCAACGGAATCCATACCGCAGGAGGCACAACTCTATAAGAGCAATAGGTAATAACCTTTTTCAAAGTAATTTATTATCCTATGCAAAGGATGTCATCAAGGAATATTGGGAATTTTTTTTGAAGGTATCATTGTCAACATCGTAGGGGTAACAAATTTGCAACCAAAAAAAGTAAAGGGTAAGGCTTAGTTTGTATTGTAGTTTTAGGGATAGATGTTTTCTCAAACATCCATTTCTAAAATGCTCATTGGAGTAGCATTCCAGAAATGTTCAACCCTCAAATGAATGACATATTGAATAAACGTCCATCCAAAGGACAAGTCATTTGGCTCTTCTATTGTGTTTGACACCTATTGATACCTGATAAAAATGTAACATATATCCAAATAGACCATTAGTTGTTAATTTTCATATCTACTGGTAGAAACTTATTAATTGTAAAGCTAGAGTATTGACATGTGAATCCCGAAAAACTTTAGGATATTTACTTACAAATTAGACAAAATGATATACTAACCAATATATTAGTATCAACTCTAATCATGTTAGTTAGAGCCTCCCCTCCATCCTCGCCTAATTAACTTCGTTTGACAAGTTAAATGCCAACTACAACAAGTTAGTTGCACTGGACTGAAATACTCCAAATACTATAAATTAGATTAATTTAACATATTTTTGTTAGATGTATGCAAAGAATTTGGTGCATTTCATATGGAAAATGTCAACATATGTGTATGTTAGCACCATCACGAAAGTTTTTGTATGATGGGGATATGCGACACATAATAATGTTTCTTTTTCTTTTTTTTATTGGCATTTATTCATAAATTTTGTCGGGAGTCCGTAGTCGGTATAATGGATAATCAATGTGCTTCCTTACAACAATATTGTCTCTATTCGTAACTTTAACGTCTGTAGTTGACTATTTTTGTAGATAGTCTTAATAAAAGTTCAAACAACCAAATTGATTCACTTACCACAAAATTTGCTACAATTATGTCATTTTTATCAATACAAAGAATGTAAGTACAAAACTTACCAAATATCTTCTTGAATCTCACAAGGCAAAAAGTGAAAATAGGCATACCACATAGCTAGATTAAAGAAATTTTTTATTGATCTAAAACAATAAATCATCTCTGTGACATGAATCTAGTTAGTATACAAAATAACTAGAATCCTATTACAATCAAAGAAGGTGAACTATGACAACTAGGGGCGGCCCAGGGGAGGGGCAGACGTGGCCTGGGTCTGGGGCACCAAGGCCTAAAGGGCCCCAAATAATTTTAATAGTTAATAATACTAATATATAATAAAACTTTGTTTTTCTTGTATTGATTTTAACTTTGTTTTCTTCTACCAAGGCCCAAGGGGCCTGCAACCTTGACCCTATTTCCCATCATAAGCACCCAGTATCCAGAGAAGGAAAAACAATCCAATATCACATCTCATGGGCCAACTCTGGTTCATGTCACACTGCGTTCCTAACAAGTTATATTAGAGCCCAAGGTTACGAGAAATGTTTGGGAGACTCTGATTAGTTCGAGACAAATTGTGTTGAACATACATGTGTATAATCCCTAGAATTAGGAGCATCATCCAAAAGGTGGTAGTCTGGATATCAAACATTCGCAGGAGGATGGATCAAACCTACTGTTGGAGGTGAAAGCACCCTAAGGGGGTGAGGGGGTGAATAGGGTCAAGCTTACTAATCAAACAATATACGATTGCTAATGGACAATTTAAAGATTAAGAGTGCAAGAGAAGAAGCAATAAAAATACTGACACCCGATGTATCCTGGTATTCTCCCTTAGGGCACTCCAGTCCTGAAACTCTCACTAACTTGTTACACAAGAGCTTTGAAACGAAGGCTCTTATACTTCAATACACGAGAGCTTTGATCCGAAGGCTCTCCGACTTCAATGTACGAGAGCTTTGATCCAAAGACTTTCCAACTTCACACAAGCTTTGATCCAAAGACTCTCAACTTCACACAAGCTTTGATCCAAAGGCTTGTACATTTCAACCTCTCTATAAGATGATCTTCTCACAACAAAGATGAAGATTTAACTTTTATAACTCAAGAACACTCTAACATGATTCGTGGATAGGTAAGTGAAACTTTGTAGAGTTGTTTGTGGATAGGCTTTAGTAGATTAGAAATTTCTAGGATCAAAGCCTCATCCTTGAATGAAGGGGTGCAAGGCTATTTATAACCAAAATAAGAGAAAAAGCAATAATGCAACTTTCTGTTAGCGAATGGAAGATTCATCGGTAATTCACGGAATACTGTCGGATCATCCACCTACATAGTGAACAGCTATAAAAAGGGTCATTGGAACCACTGTATGGACATATTCTGACTGTTGGAATTCAAACGATCACAACATGGAAAGTTCGTCGGTGATCCGCGGACTTCCTTCGGATAATATGATAGTTCACAGAAGGTCCGATAGTTCATAGAAGGTTTTGTGGTCTATTCGGATCTCCTTCGGTGATCCGTGAAGATCCGTCGGATCTTCCGGCAGTCTACCCGGAAGTGGGTATGGGCGGTTTTCTACCCTATATTTTGAATTTGCCATCCATTTTTTGTGTTTATAATTATTCCTAAGACTCATTACAGATCTACATAGCCTACAGCAGGTGCAGGCTTCTTTAGAGTCTTGAAATGATGATGGCATGACTTGGCTTTTTTTACTTGATAAATGATGATATTTTTTTCATGATGGCAGCTGTCTAAAGATATCCAGATTGTGAAATATTGGATACCTTTCGGGGACTTCATCGTCAAACCCCAATGGGGGGTGATGCCTTTCGACACCCATCTGCTGACCGGACAGCGGAACTCCCGAGTGCGTGACCCGGAGATGTCGTTGAGCGGTTCAGAGAAATTTTGTGGGATTTCGTCGTCTTTGGTTCATTCTAATTTCTTTATTGCATATGTTCATGTTGATCTTGCTTATTTCTTTTCTGCAAATACATGTTAGACGAATAGAATAATATACATAGCAGCAAGCATGACACAGTTAATGCACATTAGGACTGTGCTAAGTTTAAGTATAAATACTACAGTGATAGCATAAATATTAGTGATATCATAATGTTAAACTTAATCAAATAACCTTAATCAAAAACATACTTAGATCATTGGGCTAACATGCGACAATTATACGGATTGCCTTTAAAGGTTGGTTCGACATATCCAAGGTAGAGCAAGACATGGTGGTTGGCACACAGTTGTGGTGTGGATGAACATGTCGATTTGTTTCTGTAGTTGAAAGGATCGATCTAACAATATATTGGATCTTCTGGGTACTCGATGACGAAAATAAGCAAAAAGGTAACCGGGGTGCTTAGTTGTTCGGCTAACAGAAATGAGCTAAGGTGGAGATAGTTGGATAGTATCTCATTTTCGGTTGAGTGCTCAAAGGTGTTGACAACATAGTTGATAATTTAGTCCCCACATTGGGTAGAAGTGGGATCACGAGGTATAGATATTGGGATTGGTTCAGACCTTACATGTGAAATGGGCTCAATCCAATATCACACCTCATGGGCCAACTCCTATTTGGATCACACCACGTTCCAATCGCAACACTCTGGTTGTTCGAAAAGGAAAAAAAACAGAAAAGGATGAAGATATTGCTCTTTCTCTAAATAAATATTTTGTAAATTCTATTTCAGATGAAATCTAAATCAATCCAATGATTCTAAGCAATTGGTTAATTTGACTAAAGTAGTGAAAAATAAAAATATTGTGAATGATGTAGGAAAAAAACAAAAATCATGCATGCCTTCATAATTCACCAGAACATATAGAGGAAAATGAAAATGAGTCTGTTGGTAATTCTTACCTTGAAAATATAGGAGAAGATGAGCATGATACTACTAAAAACATGTTGGATATGTATGATCCAGGAGTTTGGGATAATATTGATGACAAATTGGGACCTTTATTTGTAGAAAAAAAAAATCCCTACTAGAGAAGAGAACTTAAAGGTTACTTTGATAAATACTCTAGGCATTTTTCTGCAACTTATTATAAATGAGGGTTAAATAATGGGTAGACTCATAATCGAAATTGGCTAGTCTACTCAAAGTTGAAGTAAAAGGTGTTCTACTTATGTTGTAAGTAATTCAAAATAATGCATTCTAGAAGTTATCTAGCTGGAGAAGGAATTAATGATTGAAAACATCTTGGTAAGAAACTTATAAAACATAAAAGGGGTAGAGAACACATTCTTAATTCTATTGCTAGGTTGAGTTAAGAGAGACATTGCACAAAAATGAAACAATTGATAAAGAAATACATGAGCTAATTAATAAGATAAAGAACATTTGAGACAAGTACTGTTTAGACTAGTTGTTGTTGTGAAGTGTCTTGCAGTATTTGGATCAAAATTTATCAAAATTCTATTGGTAAGTCTTTGGATCAAAATTCTAATGGTAAAATTCTATTGAAATGTTCTTGTACCATTAGAATTTTGATAAACTGTTTAGACTAGTTGTTGTTGAGACACGTTCTTATCTGGTATTTTGTGGAACATGAAAAAGTTTATCAAAATTCTAATGGTAATTTATTGTGTTTGGTTAAAATGATTGCAGTATTTGATCCGATAATGGAATAATATTTTTGATCCATTCCTGATAAACATATTCAATGTCACTCACTATCTTAGTCGTAAAATTCAAAATTAGTTGATAGCAAATGTGGGATCAAAAATGAAGAGTGCGATCATTGAAAAAATAAAAGAAGCAAAGTACTTGTAATCACTCTTCCTGGACTTTCAAATAATTTATTGATTTTATTTATTTAATTATTTTGTGTTAGAAATTTTTTTATATTTGAATTCTTATAAAAGAATTTATATGTATTTTTTGAATAAAAAAGGTTTTGCCAAATTATATTTTCAAAAATTAGATTTTGGGTTTACGAAAATATTGTTTATTATTATTTTGATGATATTAGATATTAATTTGAATTATTATTTTAATAAAATATTAAATTTAGATTTGATTAATTTAGTTTTAAAATTAATGATTATTATCTTTGACCAATAAAAAAATTTGCTAAATTATTTTTATAAGATTTGGATTTATGCAAATATACTTTAATTTTTATTTGATAATATTGCATATTATTTTAAATTATTATTATGATCAATTATGGATTGAGATTTGATCAATATAGTTTTGAGATAATTTGATTAAATTTATGAAAAGATTTATTCATTAGATTTAATCCTTTCCTAATTAGTAAATTGAGTCAATCTCCATCTATTAAGGAAAGTCTTTATCCCTTGCAATCTAATCCTAATTAAATAATTATATACTCATTATATATATCTATTAACCTTATGAATATCTCTCATATTGTTTTCCAAAATTTCTCTCTTTTTCGTCCAAAATAGGCCAAAATTCATCATAAATTCAATCTCGTTTTTCAAAAGCTATAGCAACTTCGTGAAGTCGTTGCGACCAACTCCGAACTCCGTTTCACATTCAGTTTTTGTTTGAACCTTATTGTGGTTAGCTTCAATAATCTATAATTTGTTTTAGAAAATTTGTATATATTTTTCTGTAAAATTGTTTGAATGCCAAATGTCCAAAAATTAACGCATCGTAATGTTTTCGAGATTCTGGAAGATCCTGAATTCATTTTTGCGATCCGTTTGATGTTTCAGAAAGTTGACACAAAGATCTACAACAATTTATAGAATTTAATAAAATTATTTTATATTCTATTTAAATTGTAGAACATATAGATGACTAGTGAACTGAATCGACGATTTTGAACTTTCTCTATATTGGGCTTATCTGGGAATCATTGGATGTTATGGATCTCTACATCATTATCTCTTCGGACTAATTATGACTATAGCTTTTGACCTATTCTGTGCCAACATGATCACGTCGCACATGTCGACCGCAACTTAACTCGAGGCAAGTACATTATTACTTTATGGTCTTAGTACATTATAATGTTATTCTCTATTGTGTTCATTTAGTATCCAGTTTGAGACACGATTGTGACACAGTATGACTTGTTGTACCATGTTTGTTATTGTTGTTTAGTGAGTCGGAAGAAAAAATGCTAAGTAGGTATGTGAACTAACCCAATTAATGTTAATGTGGATAACTAAGTCATACAACTCACGTATAGGTTAGCTGTACCTTAAAATGTGGATAGCCATCTATATGATGTGCCGTATTAGTCCAGCCGTTCACATGTCGAAAGATATTTCACACACACCATCTGTTAGTCTTACTTGTTCATGTTAATTGTCCAGTTGTCTTGTTTATACATGTTCTTGATAATGGTCTTCTTTCCCGTTTTCCAAATCGAATGACGCCACAGGTAGGCAAGATCCTAAGGAATACGTGGTCGCCAGTAGAAAACTCAAGAGGATACAGATGAAAATTGGTCCAATGGCGCTGATGATCTTGTGCAACTCGAAGATGATCTCTAACTTGTCTGACCACCTCGATAGTCTGAGTAACCATCTCTGGACCAAGCATCTGCCTCTCGCCTACATCATCCCATGCTAAAGGTGCTCTGTACTTCCTGCCATACAGTGCCTCAAATGGGGCCATTTGGATACTGGCCTGGAAACTGTTATTATATGATAACTCCACTAGATGCAGGTGATCTTCCCATGAACCACCGAAGTCTAGTGTACAGGATCGTAATATATCTTCAAGAGTTTGAATCATACGCTCCGACTGACTATCAGTTTGTGGATGATAAGCTGAACTAAACTTGAGACGAGTCTCCAAACTCTCTTGAGCACCAAAAATGCGATGTAAACCTTGAATCTATGTGGATATGATACTGACTGGCACTCCATGTAATCTGACTATCTATCGGAGGTACATCTCTGCAAGCTGATCCGTTGATTGACCAATTCTGAAAGGAAGAAAATGAGCTACCTTGGTAAGTCGGTCAACTATAACCCATATAGCATCTCTTCCAGCTGGGAATTTAGGTAACCCAGTTACAAAATCCATGGTAATATGCTTCCATTTTCATTC
Organism: Iris pallida; assembly: GCA_029216955.1. Taxonomy (NCBI): domain Eukaryota; kingdom Viridiplantae; phylum Streptophyta; class Magnoliopsida; order Asparagales; family Iridaceae; genus Iris; species Iris pallida. Next base: position 4,803,719 of record JANAVB010008800.1, on the reverse strand, counting down.
TAGGATCAGTAAAGGTTGAAGAAGTCCAGCTGGCCTCTGATGTTCAGCTTTAACTTGCTGACAAACTAAACAACGAGAGACAAACCGAGCTATCTCCCTCTTCATGCCATTCCACTAGAAATGCTGACGGATATTACGATACATCTTCGTACCACCGAGATAAATTGAATACTGTGAACTATGAGCCTCTGCCATAATCTCTTGTCTGATATCACCACTGGGTACACAAAGATGCCTTCCATGCCGAAGCATGCCATCTTCGTGAAAGTATAACTCTGCTCTTCGTCCTGCTTCATATTCTGCCCTAAGCCACTAAATCTTAGAATCCGATGACTGAGCTATCTTGATTCTCTCAATTATACTGGATTAAACTTGTATACTGGCCATTAATGCAACATTGGTAGAAAGAACTACCTCTATATCCTGAAGCCAAGCATCAACATCAATAACATCTTCACTGCCGTCAAAGAAAGGAGGGTTCAGGTGCTTGAAGCTGTTAGCTATATTGTTCCTTTGATAACCAACTCTGCCCATGGCTGCTTATACTATCTGCTGCATGGCATCGTCCCGACGATCTTGTGATGTAAGCAAGTCCTGGATGAGTCCCATCAAGGCCCTATTGTCAGGCTCTGCAGGCTATACTGGTGGCTCTGGATCCCCAGAAGGCATGACTCGGGAGGCTATCCCTGAGTGCTGGGCTTGATCCCCAGGTTGCAGCCGGTTCACTTGTTATTGCTGGTTTGCTGGAGGTGCTCCATCCGGCTGATCGGTAGGACCAGGAACAATGCCACTGAAGAAAATGACATGAGAAACAATAATAAAGGACCAAGATAGATCAAGGATAAAGCACCTTATCAGGTCAAGATTAAGGAAGATTAGAAAGCACGAGTAGAGATCAAGGGAAAATGTTGATTAAGACATCTATTCAGTAAAGTTCTCACACATCTTGGTTTACAAGACCTGCATGGGCCGCGACTTAAACCGTATCACACCCCAGAACCAGAATACTGGAGAGCGGGGGATAGACGCAGCCATCTACGTATATTAAAGTGCAATCCATCTCGCAATACGGTCACGGCTGTCTAGATGCATGAGGGTTTATCTACAAGCCAACAGTCTCTTATGGTTAAGAACAAGCCTAATATCTCAATCTCAAGCAAGAAAATAATTGTTACAAGATGTTAGATCACCAGACATACAAAGTAAGGCATCCCAAATATTACATATTCAGATGATCATGAAGCTAGTCATACAAAATGCAAGGACTAGCAAGAGTTAAGTCATACATGATCAATCCTAGGATTTGTCAATCATGTTACAGCCCTTAGGCAGACAGAAATAAAGTTTCAACATGAGTTAACACGTGCTCGACGACTAAACGCCTCAAAAGAATAATTTATAATAGATTGGGAGAGCAAAATAAGAACCCACTTGTTGCCAGAGTTATGCCTGGTGTTCACCATCTGGCTGAAAGGCAGGTAGATCCTCGGGTATCACTCTGAAATCTGGCCATACAAAACCAGCTGGGTCAGACCCCAAAAAGAGCAAGTGCCACAAAGGGGCTCCACTTAGGAACTAAAACCAGCATAAAAAGAATAGAAGAACTGATAAAAGAACATAACTAAATAACACAAAAGACATACTTTAAAGAACATACTAGCTTGTATTAAGAAAACAAGAGATAGAATATAATTTCCATGTTAATCATGAGACACATCATTCAGGCACGGCCAATCAAGTCGTACGGCTTGCTGTCATTAGCTAACTAGGATTATTACAGGCCTAGTTACTAACAAGATGCAGTGAGATGTTCTCGCAGTCACAAGTCCAGCAGACTATCCAGGTTATCCAGGCGGGGTTACAAGAGTTACAAAAGTTATCAAGATTACTGGTGTACTTTAGTACTTATGATTCAAGAAGTGCAACACATGACAGTGTGCTGGAAATTGCCATATTCGTCGGCAGGCTACAAGTCCACAGGTGTGGTCGGGATAACGGGATCGTCTGTAACTGAGAAATCTTTCTATATGAACTACTTGATCAATCTAGTCATTAACCAAGTCAGATTCATTATGAATCCCTGACCGTGGTAACCAGGAATCCGTGTCCTAGACATGATGCAATACGAAACAGGTAGCTTATACAGGCACAATAAACCATGGTATCAAGGCAAGAGTTACACTAGCCAGACATGAATAGTTGTCGTAACAACAATCAAGATTATACATGTCATGTCAGGTTTACTGGTCATGTCAAGGGTAATTGTCAGGAGTGCGCCTCGATGAGCCACAATCAAGATTATACAAGACATGTTCATGTTATCATGTTCAAGTCAAGTCAATATTCAGTTCAAATCTCATCAAGCTCAAGTTCTATCACGCATAGTATTAATAAGTTATCAAGTCGGGATCGTATTGTTATGTCGAGTTCATGTTAGGTTCTGGTTACAGTCAAGTATTGTCATGCTCAAGTTACTGGTTCCATGGTGGATAGTAGTCAAGTCGAGTCGTTACAAGATAGGCCAAGCACATGGTACATGCATATAATAAAAATGTTACAAGAGAACAAGCATGGAGATATACTGGTTATTAGGAGTACAACAATTGGGGCGCACGATAAGAGCGGCGCTAAAGGGCGCACGGCGCTAGGTGGCGCTCGGTGAGAAGCGTGGGTTGGCGCTGGGCTAAGTGGTGCACGGCCGAAGAATATGGCGCTAAAGAGCTCGCGGTGCTAGGTAGCGCTCGGATAGAAGCACGGGGTGGCACGCTAAGGAGCATGGCGCTAAAGAGCACGCGACCAGAATGGCACGGCGTTAAGGAGCGCGCACGCAATGAGATGGCACGACGCTAAAGAGCTCGCAACAAGAATAGCACGGCGCTAAGGAGCGTGCACGCAACGAGATGGCACGGTGCTAAAGAGCGCATACGCACTGTTCATCTTCTCCAACCAGCACTGAATGCTTAGTTGAACCCATGAACTTCAAAATGTCATAACTCCTCCCAAAAGAGTCAAAATCAAGCTTTTCAAAGGTCAAAATTGGGTAGAACATAATTTCCTACAACATGGAGCAACTGGTTTTCGAAAATATCAAGTTTTAATAGATCAAAACCAAAGAGAACAAGAAAATTTTAAGACTTAGATCTACAAAAATTCATCCATCATAACCAAAAATGCCAAGTCCTAATGAAGCTTAGAATCATGCAAGGAAGAGAATGGAACAATAAAACTTGAGATCCATCATGAAACAAGTTACACTTGCCTAGGGTTGGTGGATGAGTAAATGAGGAAGAAGATGAAGAAGGTGGAGAAGTAATGAGAAATAATGGAGGAGAGAGAGAAAAGTTCGTTTATATATCAACTCTTCTTATCTCAAACCCAACCAAAACAAATCAAGCCAAGCCAAGTCAAGCCGAACCGAACCAAGGGTAAATTAAACCAAGACTAGGCTAAACAAGACAAGTCAAAATACGGGTCACCTGACAATTGTCAAAATTTTGTACACGTATACTGAAAATACATGTAACAAAAAACGAGAGTGACAGGTCTAGACAGCGTACTACCGCCGATGATACGGCGTAGGCTGGACTTGGCCACGTACTCGTATTCTAGAAAAAAGGGAGCGGGTCATGACAGTATTTTTTAGTGATCGTTGATTATACTCCTGATGCAAGAAAAACATAACAATAACTTTGATTTTAAGGAGGAGAAGAAGAAAATAAAGTAATTAAAGTTAAAAAGAAGTTAAATAAAAACATAAAAGTTTTTATATTAAATGGATTCTTTAGAATTCTTTGAAACTTACAAGAAGTTGATGGACAGGGAGGTAATGCAATGGAAAGGATGAGGTATCAAAATAAAAATTGATGACTAAGTCTTTCAGAAGCATGAGGTGTTGCAACGAGATTAATCCCCAAAATCAAGGTGATGACTAATCCTTTATGTAACTTACAGGCACCTTTATGACAAGTAGCCACCTCTAGCTCCTATTATAATATAATATAAATTTTATGCGAAAATAAATATTGTTATTATATTAAAATCTCGAAAGTACAACAAAAAATATATTAATAAAATAATAAAAATTATTCATGTAAAATATTCTCTCGTAAAATATTTTCTTAGAATTTTTTTTCTTCTCTTAAACTTATTTATATTGTAATGGAGTAAAAACAGTTATGACAATATCACGCATTCGTGACACACAACACTATACTGATCTCGTCCTCGAGGCGATTTACCATACTTTTTTGACTTGGCAAGTAAATATTTTCTTTTAATGTAATGTCTTTAATTATTATGTGTTTATCTTTCCTCGATTCACAAGCATGACGAAATCTTTATTAAGGGCTAGACCATGTAACCCCACTTTCTTAGACTCCATATTATTACTAGTGCATATGTACCATTGTATTATAGTGATACTTAGAATACTATCCCTAGGCTTGGTTTGCTTGTGTGATGCCTAATTAACTATCTCAAGACTTATGTGTGTGAGTACCAATCCATAGGATACTCTTTTGGTTTGCTTAATCACTTAGAAACAAGATAATTAGGTCTAAACTACTTGTTAACTACTTATACCCATAAATAAATATTTGGTATCATCCATAATCTGGACTAGCCCAACACAAAAACACACAAAGAGGCCTAAAATGAGCCTAGGCCCACTCGTTATAGTGCTGAGAAAGCACAAGTATTATTGTGCCAAAAATTTGCCAAAATTTTAATGCTAGCAAAATTTTCAGATCAACCAATTCATGGCTCGTTTGACCGACAAATCATGTCTGGGATTGTTGGATGATGGATATTCAGTGAATTGAATGAATATTCTGGATATATAGGGGTTGTTGGGGGCACTTGGAGGCTGTTACAACCTTTGGGGGATCTCATATAGCGATCACTTGCCCCTTCATTCATTCTTCTTGCTTTCCTTCACTCCTCTTCATTTTCTTCTTCTTGGGCTGAGCAAGTAGGGGACAATGGAGGTGTGCAAGGAGACTAGGAGTCCATGCACCCACTTAAGGCAAACCTTGTTATGTACTATAGAAACTATATTTGTATTAGAATAATCAACCCACTTGTATGTTAATAAATTATACGTGTTTGTGACTAACTTTGATCCTATTTCATATTCTTTCATGTCAATATAACTCAAAATTCATGTTTATCCTAATTTATCCATATTTTATTCCAAATCTTATATTTTCATGAAATAGTAACACATTTATACAATTGAGTACTAGATCTATGCTTTAAACAAGTTTATTCATGCTAATAATCAATACCAAGTTTTGAAATTTGAAATAAATTAAAGTAAATTACTTTTGAGATCAAAAAGAGATATTTTGCGATACAACATGAGCAGTTATGGAGAAACCAAAATGTTGTCAAAATTTTGCCAAGATTCCGATTATTCCATCACATGATGTTCATATATGGTCGAATGTGTTTTCTTGTGATACTTATATGATTCATATGAAACTTGATTCCTAGTTTGTATTTGTGATTCCAAACATGCTATAATATTATAGTAATATTTTAATGATGTTTACATATGCTTTCCTCACGCTACTCTTTTTAAGTGGCATCGATATTGATAGGGATACTCTCTTATGTTGATTCTTGCTTTGATTGTATTGAGTTTGGGATTAGTGATTTGGGTTAGATTATCATGACTAGGAATGTTAAGTACATGCCTAAAATGTCACAAGTGTGAATATAGTTACATTATACCTATATATAACTAAGAGATCTTATCATGTATCAAGCAAAGCATGCCATGCCTGAAAGCACCCTAATTTTTTGGAGATTTTTTCTACATTTATTTTATATGATTTTTATATATTAAATAATATTTTATTTTTAATTATGGCTATATAGTCACTTTGTCGTAACTTTAATTTTTGAAGCACAACATTGACCAATTTCTCAAAACAAGTTCCATATTCATGTTCTATAGTCTACCATAATTTTGGTATATCATGTCCCACTCAAAATATTCCACTACATATTTCTTGCACAACTTTGGGATCAAAATAGTCATTTTACCCTTCGTCGTAATTTCAATGTATTTTTTCAAACTCCGAATTGAGACCCAAATTCGATCCAAATTTTTTTTACCCAATATATGAGTTTGACCTATTTTGGGCCAACTGTACACATGCCAATGGTGTCCGCTTAATTTGGTTCTCATGTGCTATTTATTTTTAAATGGCACACAAGTCGAAACTATAGACATACTGGACTCAAATCGATCACAAAAGTTCCACCGAACCAAAACTAGTCCAACTAGTGACCGATGGAGCCTATTCTAGGGTACCCTAACCTATTAGACATATTTTAGATTGATTTATTTGAATTAATGTACAACCACATTAATTTAAACTAATTTAAACCAACTCCATAACAACTTTCCTATTTTGGACTCGATTTAAATCCTAGGAGATAGAACTTTGTATATCTTTTAAAATAGGCAACCAAATTCCACCAAACCAAATTCCAATCCTACCAACCCTCTCTCCTTCACGTAAACACCTCCCTCTTAATATTTTCTCACGAATTTTATACATATAATCTATACAAAGCGAGCCCCAACTATTATACTCACTACTAAAATACCCCACTTTACCGACGGAAGTTTAGCGACGGACGGATTCCGTCGCTAATAGCGACCAGTTTCCGACATCTTAGCGACGGATTAGCGACAGACAACATAACATAATTTTTTTCAATTTTAAATATAAAAATTTGTCGGGTGTCCGTCGCTAAGTCGACGAACGTTAACGACGGATTCTTTTTCGTCGCTTATTCGTCGCAAATGTTGGCGGCAAAATCTTTAAAACATTGGCGGGAACTTTAGCGACTAACTGGCGACGGATATATCCGTCGGAAAACACCTTTTAATTGGCGACGGTTTAGCGACTAATTTATTCCGTCGCTATTCCGTCGCTAGGTTCTGTGCCCTAACTTAAATTGAACCGACGGGGGGGGGGGGGGAATTTTTCATTCCCTCCAAAACTCTCTCTCTCTCGCGGCTCTCTCTCTCTCGCGCGGCTCTCTCTCTCTCTCTACCAGGTATCTCTCTATCTCTCTCTCTCTCTTTCTCTCTCTCTCTCTCTCTCTTTCTCTAATTTTGGGTTTTGGGGCCGGGGAGGGGGGGAGTGGGGGGGGGGGGGGTCGGCTTCGCGGGGGGTGGAGAGGGCGGGGGGGGTGGTGAATGGGGTCAGGGGGTCGGGGGGTGTGGGGAATGGGGGCAGGGGGTGGGGGGGTGGGGAATGAGGGTCGGGGGGTCGGGGGGGTGGGGAATGGGGGCAGGGGGGTCGGAGGGTGGGGGGTGGAGAGGGCAGGGGGGTCGGGGGGGTGTTGAATGGGGGCAGGGGGGTCGGGGGGGTCGGGAATGGGGGCAGGGGGGTCGGGGGGCGGGGGGTGGGGGGTGGAGAGGGCAGGGGGGTCGGGGGGGTGGGGAATGGGGGCAGGGGGGTCGGGGGGGGGGGTGGGTAATGGAGAGGGCAGGGGGGTCGGGGGGGTGTTGAATGGGGGCAGGGGGGTCGGGGGGGGTGGGGAATGGGTTGCATTCCCCGATACGGATACGATTTGGCATGTCCCGATCCTAAGAAATAATACTATTTCATTTAATTTAATTTCATTTAATTTCAAAACTACTAAGAAATAATACTTAAAACACTTAAAATTATGCCTAAATGTATAAATTATATGTTTTTAAATGTAAATAATTTATTAATAATTATTTGTTTTCCAATACCAAAAAAATTCGATACTTCGATCCGATACCGCCGATACTACCGATATCGCCGATACCAATACTAGATTGCTTAGACTTATATTGCAAGGTAACTAGATACAAGTTATGATACAATGTAAATGCAAGTATACATGTTAGCTAGATAGCTTAGACTTATATTGCAATCTCCTATTCACACGAGTATTGATATCGCCGATGCCAATACTCGTAGGAATATATAGTCCGATACCGATTCCGATACCGATACTTTGAACCTTGATTTAAATACATGTTAGTATAGTATCTTCACATATATGTTAAGAGTATATACATGATTAGCAAGGTAACTAGATACAAGTTATGATACAATGTAAATGCAAGTATACATGTTAGCTAGATAGCTTAGACTTATATTGCAATCTCCTATTCACACGAGTATTGATATCGCCGATGCCAATACTCGTAGGAATATATAGTCCGATACCGATTCCGATACCGATACTTTGAACCTTGATTTAAATACATGTTAGTATAGTGTCTTCACATATATGTTAAGAGTATATACATGATTAGCAAGGTAACTAGATACAAGTTATGATACAATGTAAATGCAAGTATACATGTTAGCTAGATAGCTTAGACTTATATTGCAATCTCCTATTCACACGAGTATTGATATCGCCGATGCCAATACTCGTAGGAATATATAGTCCGATACCGATTCCGATACCGATACTTTGAACCTTGATTTAAATACATGTTAGTATAGTGTCTTCACATATATGTTAAGAGTATATACATGATTAGCAAGGTAACTAGATACAAGTTATGATACAATGTAAATGCAAGTATACATGTTAGCTAGATAGCTTAGACTTATATTGCAATCTCCTATTCACACGAGTATTGATATCGCCGATACCAATACTCGTAGGAATAGTCCGATACCGATATACATTGTAGAGCTCTGTTTTGCTATTCTGGACATGTTGTGACCTGTGCTGTTCTAAATAGGAGCCAGACACACTCCTGAGACGGGGGAGTATGTATAGTGATGTGGATTCTTACTAACTTATCATGTGAACCCATTTATGGGCCCTTCATTGAACCTTCTAGTGTGCAACTTTCAGTCCATTCACAGTTCCCTATATTGTACTCTACATCACCTAGTTCACTTATATCTAACATCCTAACCCTAATCCAAATTTATGCGTATCGGTATCGGGCTATTCTTATGTTTAGTTTGTCTTACGATACAGATTTTCACATCCAAATTGAGGATGAGTCGTTATTTTGTTGATCGTACATGGATGTACAAACGGCAACACGAGAGTAGAATTGGTATGAGTGACGATTTTCAGGCAGGCGTGGAAGTATTTCTTAATTATGCAATGAGCAAAGCTCAGTACATGGACGGTAACAAAATTAAGTGTCCATGTGTTAAATGTCACAATAGACGTTACGAAGAAGTGGTGACTGTGAGAGATCATTTGACCCGTAAGGGTTTCGTACGTAATTACGGCCTGTGGTCATCGTAAGGTGAACTATATTCGGAAAGACAGGCTGCGAAAGCTGCTACTTATGCTTTTGATGATAATGCTGCAACGGATGTCATCGAAGACCACGGATGCTCTGTTGATTATGGAGATCTGCAGAACCTTGCACGAGATATGGTGTATGATGCGGCAGGGCCTAATTTTGATCCGGAGGATCCTAATCCCGAGGCGAAGGAGTTCTATGACATGTTTCAGGATGCAGATACTTCTCTATATCCTGGTTGTGAGACTCATTCCGCACTGTCAGTGACGATACGGTTGTTGAACATAAAGTCTGATTTTAACTTGCCACAAGCTTGCTATAATCGGATCACAGAAGTAATCAAGGAGGTGTTACCGAAGGAATCAAAAGAGCTACCAAAAAACTTCTACAAGTCAAAGATGATGGTCCGACAACTGGGACTGGGGTACGAGAAGATAGATTGTTGTCGCAACGGATGCATGTTGTACTACAAAGAGAATTGCGTATCAGAAAGTTGCAGCTTCTGTAATGCGGATCGTTACAAGCCAGTACAGGGAAAAGGAAAGTCGACTAGAAAATGACGTCCTTACAAGTATATGCATTACTTGTCGATCACGAAGCGCTTGCAGAGGATGTATATGTCTCTAAATACAGCAGAACACATGACGTGGCACAGCGAAGAACGCATAAAGGACAAAGGAGAATTGTCACATCCTTCGGATGGAGAGGCGTGGAAACATTTTGATTTGTGTCATCCAGATTTTGCTGCAGAGCCTAGAAATGTACGCCTGGCGCTATGTGCTGATGGCTTCGCCCCTTTCGGACAGTCGGGATCTCAGTACTCATGCTGGCCGGTCATTCTTACCCCTTACAATCTGCCACCATGGATGTGTATGAAGACTCCTTATATGTTTCTGACAGCTATCATACCCGGTCCTAAAAATCCGACGAAGAACATCGATATATATTTACAGCCGTTGGTGGATGAGCTGAAACAGCTGTGGGAGATCGGCGTCACGACCTATGATATTTCCAGGAAACAGAACTTTCAGATGAGAGCTTCACTCATGTGGACAATCAATGATTTTCCAGCATACGGTATGCTGTCGGGATGGAGTACGCACGGCAACATGTCTTGTCCAATATGCATGGAAAATAGTAAGGCGTTCCGCCTTAGGCATGGAGGAAAAACTTCTTTCTTTGACTGTCACCGTCAATTTCTGCCCGCGACCCATCCTTGGAGAAAGAATAAGGACGCGTTCAGATATGGAAAACAAGAATTTTCTCAACCTCCTGCCAGATTTTCGGGATACGATATTTGGAAAGCTGTAAAGGAATTGCCCACCGCAATGGAAGATCCATCGAACCATCGTGTCGAGGGGTTCGGACAAAGCCATAACTGGACCAAACGGAGTATCTTCTGGGACTTGCCTTATTGGAAAGATAATCTTATAAGGCATAATCTTGATGTCATGCATATCGAAAAGAACGTGTTCGATAATGTCTTCAATACCGTCATGGATATTAAAGGAAAGACGAAGGACAATCCAAAAGCAAGACAAGACATAGCCGAGATATGCAAGCGTCCTCATCTGAACTTGATACAAAGGGGTGCTGGTGGACAATTAAGTAAGCCTATAGCGCCATACACATTGAGCAAGGAAGATAGATTAATAATCTGCAAGTGGATATCTAATTTAAGATTTCCCGACGGCTATGTTTCGAATTTGTCTAGATGCGTTGATCTCAATGAACGCAAGCTAACGGGAATGAAGAGTCACGACTGCCACGTGTTTATGGAAAGATTACTGCCCATTGCTTTGAGAGAGTTGTTGCCTTCTGCTGTATGGGTTCCGTTGGCCGAGCTGTCTACATTCTTCAGGGATATCTGTTCAACTAAGCTGACGGTGCAACATATGGTACAACTTGAGGAGAAGATTGTCTTAACAATCTGCAAGTTAGAGAAAATATTTCCACCGGGCTTTTTCGACAGCATGGAGCATCTACCGATTCATCTAGCATACGAAGCCCGTGTCGGTGCATCTGTTCATTATCGATGGATGTACCCCTTTGAAAGGTAAATAAAAATCGATATAATTTAAGTGAAATTTAAGTGGATTTTACAATTCATTGTTAATTCTCAAGATAATTTGTCTCTTTAGGTACCTACACCATCTAAAGAAGAAAGTTGGCAACAAGGCTCATATAGAGGCTTCGATATGCGAATCATATCTTATCGAGGAGGTGTCAAATTTCTGCTCCATTTATTTCGATACTCATGTCGAGACAAATCGAAATAGACCTCAAAGGAATGAAGAAGACGTTGAGGATGGAGGTATATTCAATTTAAGGGGCAAGCCTATTGGGGCAAGTAAGAAACGGTGGTTGACCGACGATGAGTATGATACCGCTCACCGATATGTCTTGTTAAATTGTGACATACAAGAAGTGAGAGATTTGGAGAAGTAAGTGACTACGCCTCATTATAATCTCTAATTTGGTGAATTAAGTGACTACACTTATTTTTATTCTCTCTAACAGTGTATTTAGAGGTGAAGTCAAAATGAGGACACCATATATTACAGATGAGGGACTTCAAAGAGAGGTTGATTGTACCTTTCCGTCCTGGTTTTGTAAATACGTAAGTAACTGAGATAATATGTTATGCGGCTACCATTAAAATATATGCAGCTAAAATATTTAAATTATCAATACATGTTTACAGGTTTTATTGCCTGAAACAACACTCATAAATGAGAGCATTCGTTATTTGGCATTGGGACCGAAGAAGCATGCAAAGACTTTGTCAGGCTATGTCGTTAATGGCTTCAAGTTTAAGTCAACTCAGCATGCTATAAATGTCGAATTTCTCAATGACGGCTTCGATACCAAGAATTCTGGTGTTTGCATAAGAGGCACCATCTATGACGACGAGCCGGACTTTGACTATTATGGAGTGCTTCGGGAGATTGTAGATTTACAATATAGTGCCCCATATGATATGCATATTGTGATGTTCAAATGTGAGTGGTTCGATACGAGACCAAATATCGGTTGGAGAATCGATAAACAATTTGGATTCGTCGATATAAATCATCGCAGGAGGTATAGAGGGTCCGACACGTTTGCGATAGCAAGTCAGGCTGTTCAAGTCTACTATACAAGCTACCCAAGGCGTCGTAGAGATCGATTTGACTGGTGGGCAGTATGCAAGATTAAATCTAGAAATACATTCAACGTTGGAGACCCAGCATACCAAGAGGACCAGATCGAGAAGCCCCAATACATGGGACAACAGTCGGATACCATGGACGTGGAAGATGTCGATATACCTCATGCTGAGGAAAATAGAGGGGAGGAAGAGGTTGATATACAAGACTTAGCTGTCAACCAGGGGAGAAAGAGGCGTCTTGTCCCAAGTATTGAGCCTGAAGAAGAAGAAGAAGAAGAAGAAGAAGAAGAAGAAGAAGATGAGGATGAGGATGAGGATGATGATACAGATGAAGTCGACGATGAGGATAATGATATAGATGAAGTCGACGATGAGAATGAGGATGAGAACGATGACGATGACGATGAGGACGAGGACGATAACGATGATTAGATTAAATATCGGTATATATTAGAAGCACTTACAACTAACTTAGTGAATTCAGTTTAGACGGACATATTCTTATTTCAGTTTATGTTTTTGTCGTTCGATCATCTACTTATTGTATGATTTTTTTTTTACAGATGGCACTCTTAGTTCTCATTGTCTTGACGGCACTCGCCGTCCTGCTGCTGGTATATATATTTTAGTTCAGTTTTGTATTTATTTATACTTCTATATTGTTAATTATATTTATGTGTTCTATTTACAGGTCATGGTCACTACCACTCGTGCTGCTGGTAGCGGCAGTGGCCGTGGCCGTGGTGGTGCTGGTGGTGGCGGTACTGGCCGCGGTGGGCGTGGTGGTAGCGGCACTGGCCGTGGACGTGGTGGTAGCGGTCGTGGTGGTAGCGGTCGTGGTCGCCTTCCACATTCCCCGGATATAGATTCCTCCGATCCCGACCTGGAGAGCCCGGCCACAGACTCTTCCCGCCGTCGATCTATCTCTGCGCTACCTTCATCTTCATCGAGGCCTGAGACTCCATCCGCTAGCGGATCCGTTCCGCCCCCGGATGCACCAGCGGGTACACCATCAGTTACTGCAGGGTGGGCTCCGGAGTACCCCCGGATTCAGCTTCATCCTGCTACCGGTGAGTACATCCGCGGACCCGCGGATCCTCCGACGCCTCCAGAGAGGCCGATAGGCGAGAACCGACGAGAGCTATGGCCCGCGGGTGATACGTAAGTAAATTTAAGTTAATTTATTAAATTTGTTTCATTTATTCAAGTTAATAATCCAGTCTTTGCTTCTTTGTAGGTTTTTCCCGTATGATGCTGCCCGGATACTCGGGCAAATTATCCGGGAAAACTACCATAGCCCCTACCTCAATTTTTCTGAGGTGCCTCAGAACATGCAGTACGTCTGGCTCGAGGAGATGAAGGTATATATATATCTTTTGGTTAATTATTAATTATTCTTTAATCCACTAATTTTTTAATTACGTGATAATTTAATTTGTATGTCAGACGACGTTCTGGTGGCCCCCCCATCGCGAGGAGTTGATTCGCAAGGCCTACAAAGCCGCCGCCGGGAAGAAGATACGGGATGCGGTGTACGACGTTCGTACGGCGCATTCGAGGAAGAAGTGGCTCCGGGAGGAGTACTACGAGCAGATGTTGGATAAGATGAATACTGCTCAGTACAGGGAGAAATCAGAGAAAGCGAAGGCGAGCAGACAGGCCGCTGGTCTGCATACGGGAGGTTCAAAGCCCCACGCAGCGACGCGTGCAGATTTGGTGAGATACCGCAAATTCATTTCACTATTAAATTCGGTACTATTAATATACGTAGTTAATTAAATTCGACGTATATTTCGTATGCAGGCACAACGGGCGGTAAAGGAGGGGAGAGAGCCGAAGTCGGTCACCGCCTACTATATATTCCTGCATACACACAAGAGGCGGGCAGACGGGAGCTTCGTCGACGCGAGGGCCCAGGCGACTGATGTAAGTAATTACGTTTATGAGATTTATATTAAAAATATAATTATTGTTAACTTAATTAGGTGAACGTAGGATTCAAATTATAACTTAGGGAAACATAGGATTTAGATTATAACTTAGGAAAACTTATAGTATAAACACATTCATTGGATAGGCTGCATATCGTGAGGCCCTTAGTCAGATTGAGCCCCCTGCCGAGGTTGTCGGCGAAACGACGCCCACCCAGACGCCCTCTTCTATGGCCGCTCGCTACGACGACGTGTTCGTAGAATCTGTCGGCGGCTTTAATAAAGGGCGCGTCTACGACGTAGGTTCCATGGCGGCGTCGTTGCAGGGCGCGACTCCGAGATATCCACCGCCCCCGCCTCCTCCCGCGCCCCCGTCGGACGATATGAGGGCGCAGCTTGCGACTCTCACCTCCGATATATCGGAAATGCGGAGTCTAATGTCGGATGTGCTGGAGCGCCTTCCGCGTCCTTCTTCTGCTCCCGGTCCAGATCCGTCTGCTCCCGGTACGTCTAGTGCGGTTGCCGGTCCTTCCGACGCTGGACGTTATTCATTTGACCGTTCTGCCGAGGTCCGCCTGGTACCGGATACTGCGCTCATTGGGCTCATGGACTTGATGTCGCCAGAGCAGCTCCGCACGCTTCCAGAGCATGTGTTGTCCCAGGTGCCGGCGTACATGGTGGAAGAGTACATCCGTAGAGCCGAGGCGGCGCCGAGACGACGACGCGATCCATCTCAATGATATTTGTACTGTTTTTGGATATTTGTACTGTTTTTGGATTTTGAATTCTGGATATTTTGGAAGCGTACATGAATGTTTGGATATTATGAATTTGTGTATTTGTGTTTGGATATTTGTACATAGATGTTTGGATATTTCTGTTTGATATTGGATATTATGAATTTGGATATTTGGATATTTGTTGATCGTACATGGATGTTTGGATATTGGATATTATGAATATGTGTAATATTTACGAAAAGGAAATAGAATGTTTCTGTAATTTTTTTTAATTAATGTTGCATTTAGCGACGGACTAGCGACTAACTAGCGACGGATATATCTTTTTAGCGACCGATGAGCGACTAACTAGCGACGGCAAATCCGTCGCTAACTGGGTTATATAAATATTTGCAGTTACCGACGGACGAGCGACGGAATATCCGTCGCTAACTGGGTGATATAAATATTTTGCAGTTAGCGACCACCTAGCGACTACCTAGCGACGGCGAATCCGTCGCTAACTGGTTGAAATAAATTTGCAGGTAGCGACGAGCTAGCGACGAACTAGCGACGGAACTTCCGTCGCTAACTGGAATATTAGCGACGGAATATCGACTACCTAGCGACGGCAAATCCGTCGACATGGTTCTGAAAATATGGTAGGTTTCCAGAGACTTAGCGACGGATAGTGGGTCGCTAATCCGTCGCTAATCTGTCGAGGATGACGACGGACTAGCGACGGCTTAGCGACCCATTATCCGTCGACATGGTTCTGGAAATATGGAAGCTTTCCAGAACCAGGCCGACGCCCTACCCGTCGCTAATCCGTCGCTATAACGTCGAGGTTAACGACGGAATGGCGACGGAATAGCGACTGATTTTGCGTATCAGGAACCTCTCTGATACGCTTTTACCGACCTATTTACGACGGCTTAGCGACGGATATTTTAATATTATATGGCATGTAAACCGACGGGAACAAGTCGCTAATCCGTCGCTAAACCATTGAAAGGCAACCGTCGGTAATCAGTCGCTAGTCCGTCGGTTAATCATTTGTCCGACGGCTTAGCGACGGACAAATTTTAGCGACGACGTATTTCCCGACGGCCATTTTCATCAAATATCCGTCGCTATTCCGTCGGTAATTTATGTTACCGACGGATGAGCGACGGATGTGGCCGTCGCTAAAGTTGGTTATTTTGGTAGTGACTTTCTCATTTTCGTACTTTTAATTCCAACCATCAGAAATCTATCTTTTCGACCACCTCCAACCCTTTTACCACCTTCATCTTGACCCTAGGACACCCCTCTAACACCCAATACCTCTCTGAGAAGCCTTAGCCACTAATTTGGTCGGTACAACACGCGGAAGCACCCGAAGTCGATCGCACTTGTGCTGAATTCGTCATAGCATGTTCGCTATTTTACATCTAGAGTTTTTTGTACTTTTCGACCTTCATCTTTTCGTGAAATCAAAACTAATATAATTATCTTTGTGTCTATTTTCATGTCCAATTGGCCACCCACACAGTTCCTTATGATTTGACCGGGGCATCCGTTCTATGAAAAGGTGTCCAGAACAGACCAGTTATGTTGTGAGCCAATTTTGATCCACTTCTGGGCCAATTCTACCTTTTGTATATTTTTGGTAAGAAACTAGACTTCCTAAAATTTCTAAAGCATATACTTTTGCAGCATTTTGGTTTCATTTACTATTTATTAAAAATCTGGACATTTTACCGTAATATTGAAACACCGAAATTCATGAAATCTATGTGTCATATGCTTTAAGACTTCATGAGACATCTCCAAAATAATTGTTGTGCATGTTTTAATATGAAAAACATATTTTTACCTACTTATCAGCTATTATTTTTCATGAACCAAGTCAATTTATATTGATGACGGGTCAATATGAGAACTTGGTACCTATTTTTTATGGATAGTATAGACTATTTATTATTATAAAATATTTAAATATTTTTTCCATAATTAATTATAATATTCTTAGTGTATAAAATATTATTTTATTAAATAAAATTAATGCTACATATGTTTGATTGAGTTGACTAGTTAATATAATTAGTGTCGTATATATATTGGGCCTATATATGGTAAGTACGTGTAAGGTATGATGTAAACATGTCATTAATAGTAGCTTTACTATGACAGGTGTACATGACGGAGTGAGCGAGGATCTTGGAGTAGGACACCAGTTTGCAAAGTTGCAGGAGACATGCAAGTATACATTGCCAACTTGTACAGTATATGTATGTTTACTTCCACTTGTTCTTGTTCATGTCTATTTTTATTTTGTAATGTCTGTCTTGTACATGCTTCATGATGTTTCTTTACTTGTTTCCATATATGCTACTTTTCTTTTTTCTTGTTTCATACTTGATCTATGCTACGCTATACTTGTCTAGATTTATCGTATTTTTGTACACTCAACTTGACTAGATCCCGTTACTTGGACTTTACTTGACATGCGAATGACTTGACTTATTTTCTTAGTTCCTAGATGACTGTTATTAGACGTTGACTATACATGACCACCTCATTCGTGAGCTCCAATTAAGCTGCGAAAGAACTTACTACAGTTAGGGAGTCCCTATTGACCTACTTACTATAGGATTGTGAGCTCTCATTAAGTTGTGGTTATCCCTTGTAGTCACGTTTACTAGCACGATTCTCGACGGTATGCCACATTCGTTACATTTCGTTCTTATACTATATTTTGTCTAGTCTTTATTTCTTGCACTATTCATGTCTTTTCATGCATATTAGTTACTGTCATAGTATGCATGTTTTATGTATCTTGCTATGTCCTCCGAGGACCTGGTGATCTTTCCAGGTAGTCAGCATGCAAGAGTGTTCAGTAATCATAGTGGGATTGTTGTGTCCGAATCAGGTATTTTATCGTGCTTTCCTATTTTATCCGTTATTTACACTACTATTTAGTCTTGTTTTATAGACCTATACTGTTCTTCGGGTCTAATCGAACATGTATGTTATTGGGCTACATACCTTAACATATATTGTTCCTTCTTGATATTACTTACCCTGTGGATTGGGATAGATATGTGATAGTGAATGATAGATAGAATTAGAACACCAAGATAGCTTATACGTATTCTAGCTGGGCTAGAGTCCTCTCGATACGTAGC
Organism: Iris pallida; assembly: GCA_029216955.1. Taxonomy (NCBI): domain Eukaryota; kingdom Viridiplantae; phylum Streptophyta; class Magnoliopsida; order Asparagales; family Iridaceae; genus Iris; species Iris pallida. Next base: position 4,785,468 of record JANAVB010008800.1, on the reverse strand, counting down.
TGGCATGTATATGTTCTCCTAGACCTACGTATTTTGGGACTGAGACGTTACAATGCCATACATATGTCATGCCTAGCCAAGCACACATTAAGACTTTGGAATGTGATATGATTGTTAGATATGACATGCCTGACACGTGAATGTTTAAGTATAAATCTATTTACATGCCATGCCATGAGCCTGTAAACATCTTGTGAAAGAAATTTTACGAGTCATGTGGGGACATAAGATTGCAAGTGTATGTGTGTGCACGCGTGTATAAAGATAGTGTGCACTTACTAGTCCCCACAAAATTGAATTTCGATGTGTGGTTTGTAAACGTGCCGGTATCGAATTACAGGACTCGTGATACGACAATTCGATTGACGATCACAAAATTAGACGAAACTTATGTCGCATGGCAAGTAAGATGCTTCGAGTCAATGGTGCTTTTCGACGCGATCCGACAAACACATGAAAAATAATTTGCTTTTTAAAATCGATACGGTAAAAATTGACTGATATAGACCAAATTTATCGTGATGTGTCGACTAATTTGAGTTCCATCAATTACCATACTAAGGGAATGACCGTAAGCCTACATGCATCTTGTCAATGATATTTTACGAGCCTTATTGGGATGTGAGATTGCAAGTATGTGTGTGTGTGTGTGTGTGTGTGTGTGTGTGTGTGTGTGTGTGTATACTGAAGTCAAAGAAGATGAGTACGGAGAGGCACCTTAGAAGATAGGTTACTATTATCGAGCTCGACTATACAACACAAGTTTTAGTACTTATAGTTGACATGCAGGAGTTGGATGCAACTACCCTTGTTTATACTAGTATGATTTCCTCATTGCACTTAATGAAAAGTTCGTTCTTGGGTTCTCTCTGTATTCAAGTTGACATGTAGGTATGGTATACATGATTATGATTTAAGTAGTTCCTCAATTTGTGGGTAGGCTAAACTCGCGGGCCTCTATGTGAGCTATTATGCATGTGTAGTTATAGCAGGATGACTATATGTGCATGTCTATCTTAGAGTTGACGATAGTAGATAAGGAACCATGCATGTAGTAGTAGTCGTATCCAGATCGAATCCTTAGTGTGATGGATTATTTGTCGAGACCATAGCATTGCCTTAATATGTCCCTCGAGTTACGTAGTTGGTTATCCTCAATATGTGATTTAGCTCTACTTTATTGCATTTTTATTTCTATTTTGTTATGTTATTATACCTATGTAGCGTATATGGTATTTTTGTATTTGTGTGCATTGGCTAGCGCTTCCTTTGGGGTACTTGTATTTTGACCATTTTGACTAACTAGACTGGTTTCTATGTCAAGTAGCAAGGAGGAACAGATAGCACCGAAGGATCAGCAACCAACAGAGTATGATGCCGAGGAGACTCTCGAGTACCCTTTACTCTGATCAATGGGTATTCCTTTTCTAGTATTTTATTTTTATGCTTTCATTGGAGACTTATTTGCTTAAATGGCATTATGTTGTCATGCTACTTAGACTTGTTTTCTTCTTCTTTTTTTGTATATAATGGGCCTCACTATAGGACATATGTATTAATGGGATGTAGGTTATGTTATTTATGTCCTTCTTTATACTGTCTTTCATATGTATTGAGATTAGCGTTGTGGTAGTTTTACTTTAGAACTATGGCATGCTAGATATATCCAACTAGTATACAATTTATACACATCATGTTGGCTGGTCTCCATGTAGTGTTGTAGCTGGCTAGCGTCACGTGCTTGGTTTTTCTTATTCTGGGACCGGGGCGTGACAAAGTGTGTGGCTTTGAGACCTCATGGAATTCATCTAATGGGGGGGGGGAGGGGAGGGGAGGGGCAAGGATTGCCATCTAGTTTGTGCATTCGTGGGAGTTCCATCTATTACAGGTTGAGGCATTTGAGCAAAGAGCTCTTCAATCTACTTTTTAGCTCGGATACCGTTGAAGGTAGGACACTTGTGCGACTCATTGAGATCACTATAGTATTGATCCTAACCATGTCCTTTTTTTGTAGAGTTTGTTGTTATTTACATGTTGCTTAATCGCATAGAACAAAATAGTTTTCTATCAATCGATCGGATGTCGAATCTTTCAATGTCTTGACCAATCTATGTAATGATATCTAGAGAATCATTATGTTCAATCTTAAGATCAGAATAGTAAACAATGCTCGCTAGACGTGTGAAGGGTTCACATGTTGGTAACTTAACGGACATATCGAAAAAAAAAATTTGTTATGTGTTGCATGTACACCGTTGATGGACACTTTGACTTTTAAGTGTTTATCACACAAGCGACTTACTCATCGTAGGAATCTACATAGAGGGTATTAGTTTATCCGGATTAACTAATGTCCTTATTAATCCTATGAACATTCTAATGTATCTTTCTAGAATTTTTTCCGATGCTATTACTATGGTTATATGATGGTTCCCAAAAATTTGAAATAAAGACTTTATTGTTGTTGTACTAGTGCGATTATACATCATAGTTCCCCAAACTATCAACTCACCATCACTCTCGCCCTACAAACTTTATTAATTTCTGAAATTAATATTAAAAAAAGGCTAGAAATTTACCATGAAACCAATTTTTTATGCTTTTTTTCTAATAAAATTTAGAGAAATTTTGAGTTGCACCCCACTTATTTTACCATAATGTATGGAACTTCTCACTTTTAACGGAAACCATCAATGACTAACAGTCAACTCCTTTGACCCTCCACATGGACACTTTTGAGATCAAAATACTCTCAATGTGTTGTTCTCACTTGGCATCTATCTATGCACATCTCATCCGAGTGTGAAGCTAGCTGGGGCCATCTATGCACATCTGAGTGTGCAGCTATCTGGGACCAAAAGAGTCTTGGTCTCAAAAGCGATCACGTAAAGGTTTTTTTTTTTTTTTTCTCCTCAAAAGTGTTCACGTGAGGGGGGTGTCAAAGGAGTTCACTATTACTCATTAACGGTTCTGTTAAAAGCGTAGGATTTCGTGCATTATGGTAAAATAAGTGGGATGCACCTTGAATTATGATAAAACAAGTGAAATGTAACTCAAAATTTCTCTAGAATTAAATTTATACCGGATACTTTGAACTTTCTGGTTAAAGTAGCAGCTTTATACAAATTCTCTTGCCGTTCAAGATGCCCCTCATTCCTTGAGATGCGCCATCCAAGGTTCAAATCCATCTCTTCAACATTCTTCTTCACCTCTTTGCTCCATAAATTCAACCAACCAACAATGACAAGCAAGTGCTACCCTTGGTGAAGTCCACTAGCAAAAAAGATCCTCCCCTATCTATCTATCCATCCATCTATTCCTCACCAAGGTGCACATGGATGAGGATCCCTCCCACAATGTCCCCACCTCTTCCAACCCCAAAGGCCCCTCAGCCTCTCTCTGGGGCCTTCGGTCACCCAACATATTGCGCTCTCTTATCCATAAAAACCCCAATCTTTTCCTCTTGTCATCATCAGTCTCTGTTGCCAAATGCAGCCATATTCAAGCTTTAGGAGCATATGCATTTCCAACAGGGACCACCATGCCTGCTGTGGCTAGCTAACATGGCTTTATGTCCATCAGCTCAACAATCTGCTCACCAACTGGATAGGGTCTAGGATCCTTCCCCACCATGAGACGGATATCAAGGACCACTCCAATTCTTTGAGGGCAACAAAGTCGCGGTCAACAGCAAAAAAGAGGCCAATTATAGTGGCTGATCCAGAAACAAGCTTGGTATGTCTGGGTCACTTAATGTTGTTGTGTGCCCCCCATTGAAATTATCCAAAGGGAGCCTGTGCACAACACACACAGGAAGAGTACCTCACAGGCCCCATAAGAGAGCGCGCGCACGCACACGCCAGCCGATTCCACATCAGGAGCAGCACTTGAATCAAAGAGAGAGCGGAGGCCTTAAACATTGCTATGACAGCAACTGGAGGTTTAGAATTGAGGCAGGAATAAATAAAATTCAAGTCTGCAGTGTGTGTTTCTTGCCCATTTGGTGGAACAGTACAAATGTTTACTTGAGGCCAACAATTGCAATCAAAATACAATTTTTTGGAGCAAATAGAGCCCAACAAAAGTCGGAACATCCTTGGCTTAGGTTTCCAACATAATCTCTGTTTCGAAGGAAAAACATAACGTCTTACAGGGATAACTGATAGAAACTTGAATATCCGGATGATCTACAGCATTGCAAGCGTCATAGTACAAAGTGGGTTAATGTTTAGTGGGCTTCACCACCCAATTACTTGTCGACCTCCATCGCTTGGGCTGCCTTGGCCTTCGCCAGTGCTGACAGTTTTGTCTTCACCTTTCTTTTCCCAACTTGAAATCCACCCGAATTCTTCTTTTTCTTGTCACTGCCATCGACCTGGAAAAAAGGAACAAAACGAACCCATTGAAATAAAATGATTTAATAGAATGTTCCCAGGCCAGATATAGAAACTAGATACCTGTGTATAGTAATTCCATTCATCACTCCCGTCCAAAAAGAAAGTTCAGAATACAAATTACAAAAATGCAGTTTTAAGATTGAAGGACAAGGGGGAATTAACAAAGGCAGTATTAACAACTAAAAATAAGATGCAAGATTGGCAACATTGGAAATAACTGAAATAAAATAATCATAACACTGGACTCATTCATCACATCCCTTGGGCCTTGTTTGGTTCGCGGAATCATCATGCTGGAAAATGAAAGTGATTACTTTCCTATGTTTGGGTGCCAAAGGAATTGAGGAGGAAAAGAAAGTGATTCCCAATGGAAGGAAAATTAGGACGAAAAGTGATTCCATCCATCCAAGCAAGGAATCACTTTCCCACATTGAAGTATTCACTTTCCTTTCCAAATTTCTTGGCATTTCCAAACATCGGAAAGGAAAACCAATGAGAATTGTAATTTCCCAAAGGAAAGGAAATGCCAAGGAATTGATTTCCTTTCCCTTCCATTCCGCGAACCAAACGAGGCCTTAATTACCCTAAAATTTATTCTTCAACCATTCTAGGAATACACATCAATTTGGCAGCAAAGCATGTTCTATCATCATCAATCTTTTCGTTCCCACAAGAAGCCAAAACGATAATCCTGCAGTGCTACTAAAATCATTTAAGGCTTGATTCGATGAATGATGGCTATGGGTTACTCAGAAAGATGGCGGGTAGTATGTTGAAGACTTCTGCTGATGAGGTAAGGATCCAAATATGAAGCTCAAGTAATCTTTACAAAAACAACAAAGCAACCCCCTCCCCCCCAACCCAACCCAACCCAGAAAATTATTGGGTAATCCATTTCTTCCATTCATCTGTTGATTAAGACATGGCCTCTCCGACATTTACAAAAACCATGTCGTTCTTTGCAGCCTCAATATGTGTTCGTCTAGGCCTCCTCCTACTTTTAGCAGTTCCTTTATCATACCACTCCTAACCTTGCATCCATTTACGTTCCACATGGTCAATCGACCTAAGATAAATTTCTCTTATATTATTCTCAATCAGCACTAACCTCTAAAATTCCCATGAATACAACCATTTCATTTCCCTTTTTTTCAATCCACTCATCCATAATAGGGTTCACACTTCAACTAAGCTCAATTTACATGTTTTTAACTGTTTAACGCTCAGATCAATAACGCACGGTTTGTCATATAGTCATTTTCTAGTATTTTTCTTACAACAAGGGTATTCCAACCATCATGTTTTAATTCAATTAGCATCTTCCTCCATCTCTCCATCATGACAAATGATCGATCATAAATACTGGAAGAAAAAAATTCGCTCCTAGGCATCTTCTGTCCATCAATATGGATTCCTCACTCCTTTTTTTGACTTTTGGTTAAATTACATTTAACATACTATACTTACATCCTAATTTTAGTACTCCTGGATAACAAAATCTCTCTACAATTCTATTTCAAAAGCTAATCTTTCTCCACTCGTTAACTAGCACAATATCATCAATAAATGTTATACGCCATGGAACCTCATCATGACATGCCTAGTAATTTCATACAGAGGAGGAGAGAGGTGAGAACTTAGGGTCTGCTTGGATTGAAGGGGGAAAAATAACCAGAGTTAAGTCGGGTTAAGTGAGAGAGACTTAAGTGAGGGGGAGTAGAGTCAATGCATATAACCTTGTTTGGATTGGAGGGAGAGTTAAGTGGAGTGTGTTTAATAACTCTTTCTTGGATTGGTAGTTTTGAGTGAGAGGAGGATTAATAAAAATAGAATAGTTACTAAAATACCCTTATTATATATGTAGTAAAATTAAATTTGATTGGAATTTTAATTAGAACTTGTCAACATATCTTCATAAATGAGGAAACTACGGACCAACATGTTGAAAGCAAAAAAAAATGGAAAAAAAAGTCATAAAATTTTATAGGACAAATAAGGGATACTTATGTCTTTGAAAACAAAACCCCTCAATCCCCCTCATTAAACCTCCGATTTGGGATGTTAAAAAAAATGGACACAAGAGGGTTAAATAAACCATCACTTAACACTATATAACCCTCCCCCCTAAACCCTTACTCTCAAACCAAGCATTGTTTTATTTTCCCTCACTTAATTTTCCCTCAACTCTCTCAACCCTCAATCCAAGCAGACCCTTAGTGTTGAACCTTGATGTAAACCAGTACAACAACAACAACAAAGCCTCTGTCTCATATTTTTGTGGTCGGCTGTTTCAGCTCTGTTAGGGGCCATGCCTTCTGTACACTGATGCAATCCAATTGTAAAACCAATGCAGGCCAATAGTGATGGTAAAGAATGAGGTATCTCCATTGCCCACACGATACTACAACAACTGTAACATCATAGTATATATCCTTTATATTTATAATCTTAGTAAAACTACTTTAATGAAGGAAAAAACACATCATGATAAAACTTCTGGAAAATCAACATTTCTCTTGTTAGAGATCCAACACTAGAAGAAAGAAGTTCAAGGTCAATCAGTTGTCAATACTTGCATAAAATCCTTCCCCTATAAAATTTATAGATAGTTCATACACCTACAACAAAACCAGGTACAAGCGCACATCCCAATATCCACATGAGTGCATTAAGGATCAGAGGAGCTATTTAACTGTCATGAATGCACCAAGTTAGAGATCCTAGTTTAGCTATTTAACTGTCATGAGTGCACCAAGTACTTACCCTTTGATCCTAGTTTAGCTATTAGGCACCCAAAAAAAACTGAGAAATGCTACTTCTATGCAGACAGAAACATCAAACAAAAAAGTCCCGAGTTTTCCTAGCAAGACTAAATCTTACTCTTCCCAGAACGGGTAATTGATATGCAATAAAAGTTTCTTCTCTTTTTTTTGGTCAGCAGCTTTTAAGGAGTAAGAAGGTGTCATTGTTTCTGCAATTTCGATGTAGCTCGTATGCGTAAGGCAAATGGAACTAACAGGGGAATCATCAAGTTGGGAAAAAAAAGACATTAATGACAAAAAAAAAATTACATATGAGCTTACAAGAATAACTATGACTTAGCTCAACATTATGGTTATTGAGAAGTTACGGTGTATAGGGTTAATTTTTCTTTTCAAAAAACTAAAACAGGGAAAGTTTACATAATGATCCTTATTGAGGTTGCAAAATGTACGAGACAGGATTGTACGTGGCTGCCTAATTTATTTAACAAAACTATAAAGACAAGAAAATTCTTGACAAACGCAGTAGTTAATATTGATATCTGTTCAAAAAAATTGAAGTTATGGTATCTCTTGTTCATGGATACAGATTCCTCCCTTGTCTTTTTGGCATTTGGTTGAAGTATATTTATATACTATTGTCCTTCTAACCTTAAAACCTTTAGCTTCAAATGTGTTTCTCCACAATTATATTTTGGAAGTTAACCATTCGCTACTCGTCAACTAGTACTAAGTTCAGGAAAAAAAAATACACCATGAAATCTAATCATGATCTATTAATTTAATCCAGATTCCATAATCAGTGGAAAGAGGTATAGCACAAAGGGTAAGTACTTGGTGCTGATTCTTGACTCGTGATGGAAAAAGTTGCCTCATAAATTGAGCTTTTTTTTTCCTAGCTTTTAGAATTCGGTAAAATAAATTAGTCATCCGACTCAAATCATTTCTCCTAAACCTTCAAAGCCACGGTAGGAATATTATGAGATCCTACTGCTTTCCTATTTTATTTTAGCTAAAGCATCATTCCTCATAAATCCTAATTTCACAACAATAGCAATATGAGTAGCCCAAACTAGCTCACCTGAATGTGTCTAGGTTGGTTGTTATCGTTAAACAGCTTCTGCAAAATAAGTCCAGCTCTTGTTAAAATCAATCTATTTTACTAATATCTTTTTAACTACACTTCTTATACAATTGATCACCTAGACTTGTACTCCTCATTCCCTACCCTTAGGAAGCCTATAAGCATCTTTCTTTCCCTCTTTGGTTTTTCTTTTTGCCTAATTAACTTTTTGAACTCTCTTTCCAATACCAACTTTCTTTGGGAAGTCCTAGAATATCATTATTTGATTTCTTGATACAAGTAGATATATTATTCCATAACATTAGTATTTTTGAATGTTCCAACTTCGTTCATCATCGTATCTTTGAAGTAGTAAATTTTTCTCATTTTCAAGTCCAAGTCTAGTTTATCACTCTCGTATATCCTAGTTGGTTTCTTCGGTTCTTCCATCAAGCAGACATATTATACCACAAGATTAGCACGTTTGGAATTTTCCAAATTCTTGTATCTTTTTAGTAGTAAATTCTCTCATTTCAGGTCCAAGTCTAGTCATCAATTTCTCCTATCCTAGTTGCTTTCTTCCATTTTCTGTTATTTTAATACCTAATGCCATCGACCTATGTCTTGTGTAACCAAGCAGTATGCATGATAGCATATCTACCTACTAAGGAAATAGTATACTTGGATAACATTGAATCCACTCTTAAAAATAAATGCATATTACTCTCTTCCTAAAACAAGTATCTGCAAAATCATAACTCATAAGGTCACAGTTCAAATGAAAATGCAAAATCGTGGATCCAATTGCACTTCATTTCTAATCACATTCCGATAACCTTCATGCATGTTATCATAATCATGGCAACAAAAACAACAAAGCCTTTTAACACACAATTTGGGGATTGGGTGTTAAAATCTTTTTCTTCAATTCAGCTCAGTTAAGGCCATATACACAGTAAGATAATGTGTATTCTGTAAGGATTAATTTCATGATATCCAATAATGTTTTATGCTGGCTGTTGCTTACTAAACAACCATCCTTTATCTGGACTTGCGACGAACAGTACAAATGTAAGATATTAAGCACAACATACATGGAGTTTTAAGCTATCATAATCATAATCATTATCATATCTTTTTTTTTTCCAACAGGACAATTTATGGCACCTTTAGTATATAACTTTCTTCCTCCAGGATCCTTGAATTGCACTACATAAAACCACAAAGCCTTTTATCCTAAAATTTCTGAGTTGGCTGCTTGGATCCTTTTCTTCCATTCAGGTCACTTAAGGGCCACGTCCTCTGTAACACTAACAAAAACAGATCCTTCTAATATGTCTATAAAACTCTCTCAATGTTAACATGTAATCCTCCTTGGGTCCATCAGCACTAACAACAATATTGATATCCACTATTAATTCTCCTCATTATCATTTTATTCGCTAAGGCACTAACTCCATTCCCTTCTCCATTAGCATTCACATATTCCAAGTAGCTAAATTAATCCATCTTTAACTTTTGGCTTCATGTACTCTACAACTCTTGCCAACTTATCATCGCATTTGAGTGGTGAGTCACTTCTGAGCAACACCTCAGTTAACTCTTGCTTGCAATTGTTATGATATAGTATCATTGTAACATGTCACTTACAGGTGACAACATATTAAGCCATCCTATGTGGCAACATATTAACCCACCCTTGCTTACTTTCACCGCAATGGAGTTGAAATGATGCAACGTGTCACTTGCTATTGCTAAAAGCTGGACAAGTATCTATAAGTAATCATTTCTAGGGATCCAACTATGTTTTATGCATGGTAGTCAAAGGCGCACCTCGCATAAAGACGCAACAGCTATGCCTCGCGCCTCACTAGACGAGACATCCTTCTCCGAACGCACCCAAGGCGCGCCTTACACACACGAAAAAACTATCAGGCATGGAGATAGCCCTTACCTCATACAAATGGAAGGGAGCTAGGCTTTCTACGGTTGTCAAAGTTGGTTACAGTTGAACTGATAGAACTAAAATTTACTAAAATCGTGTTAGAAAGAACACAAATTCTTGTTAGTTCTGCTGAATGCTACTACTACTCTTCTATTTCACTTGGTTATATTTTAATATATTTGTATTAATTTTAATATGTTGTTTGGTTTTATTTCTTACATAAATTATTCATTTATATTTGTATATTTTTATTATTTTTGCATCTCGCTTTGCTCAAGCGTGCGCCTTAAGTACGCATTGCGCCTCGAGCGATGCAGACCTTTTGTGCCTTAAGTACATTGTTGATTACCTTGGTTTTATGTTAGTTGTTGGTCACCTAAATTAGCCCTCCTCCTATCCATGATTGGAACCCATAAAGAACACATGAAGAGTTACAAACCTATAGGGATCACCGGTACAATATTTGTAACACTCGAACCAAATATCTTAAGATTTTAAATCCTCCAAAAATTAGCCTAGTCTATATGTAAATAGCCAAGCATCTTAAGATGATCAAGTCATTTGACAATCTCCCACAACTTATTGTAGTATTGAGCTTCAGGTCGGGTCGGGGCGGGGGGAGGGGGGTGGGTACTCTATCTCTTCCCTTCCTATCCTAGTATATATAGTTACTCTATCTCTTCCCTTCCTATCCTAGTATATATAGTAAGCGATTTTTGAGCTAAAAAATGAGGTTCTCTATGAAGGAGATACGATGTTGACATTTCAAGTCTAAGGGAAAAAATATTTATGGTCTTTGGTTCAAATTCAACATGTAAATACAATGATAATGTGTTTCAGCCAACAACCTGTACAAGGTCTGGCGAATCAGGCAGGGCAATTGTTCAGTCCGGTTTCAATTAGCATGGTCTATTTGTTTAAACTAACTGGTTATTCGATAACGAGTCAAGTTCTTGTACAACCCGAAAACCTGGTCCATGGATTCCACATCGTCATCCATACATAAATACTTAATAATTAACCCTAATTCTCCTCTGTGTTCCTTTTCGGGTTTGGTAATCCAATTAATCGGCGCATACTCACGATCAGTTGTCACATGCCCGAGTCGCATCGTGTCGGACACTCCAAAAACATGTGCAGTGTAGTTGTGGCGTTGTGTCGGACCCGACAGAAACACTCCAAAACGAAAGATATTCAAATTCGCCAAAGGGAGAGGAGATGGTTTCACCTTCATCTTGGACTTCTTCATCTGCAGCTTCTGCGCTCTCTTCTCCTTCTCCTCCTTCTCCTCTGAAGTTTTTGCAGAAAAAATCCCAACGTAAATATAAAATTGGATATCAAGGGCTACTATGAAAGAATGAGAGAAAAGAAACGGTTTTTTTTTTTCTTTTCAAATTTTACTCTGAAGCTCGAACTCGTGCAGCCTTTTCCTCTTCGCCAAATTATTCTTCTTCGACATTTTTCCCCTCTGGAAACCCTAATTCTAGAATTAGAAACACTGCTACGTTTGAAAGCGGCGGCGCTATATGCACGCCATTCATCGAGTTTACCAAAATGCCACTGGAAAAAGGGCCGGGCTGGAAAAAGGGCCTGACCACAGCCTGTTGTCCAGGCACATAAAAGTCCATGGATTGGGTAGGGCTGTTTGTTCACTATAACTACCAAAAAGTATAAAAGTGACTTCTTGTTTAGGAGTTGTTTGATTGTCCAAAAGCATAAAAGGAAAGTATGAAAATGAAAAAGTAAATTTTGCATACGCGATGCATATGCATACGTATAAGTTGTGAGTTTCAAAATCTTGTTTAGGTGGTGGAATTAGAAGAAATGGGAGTGAAAAAAAAAATAGAGTTACATTGTTTGGATGGTTGTTTAGAGTGGAATTTTTAGTACTTTTTTCTTGGATGTTACATAGGCCTCGTTTGGTTCGCGGAATCTCCGGGTTGGAAAAGGAAAGTGATTACTTTCCTATGTTTGGGTGCCAAAGGAATTGAGGAGGAAAGGAAAGTGATTTCCAATGGAAGATAAATTAGGGGGGAAAGTGATTCCATCCATCCAAGCAAGGAATCACTTTCCCACATTGAAGTAATCACTTTCCTTTCCAAATTCCTTGACATTTCCAAACATCGGAAAGAAAAATCAATGGAAAATAGAATTTCCCAAAGGAAAGGAAATGACAAGGAATTGATTTCCTTTCCCTTCCAATCCGCGAACCAAACGGGGCCTAAAAGTGGAAGTCGTTTGGAGATATGGTAAGTTTTGGTAAGCTTAACCCATTTTCTAGAATATATAAAATTTTTTAACACAAATAGATGACAATATAAATTTTTCTCAGATAATTACTGAATATTTTAATTAACAAATAATTACTGAATATATATTTTTCAATCAAAAACTAAATTTCTCATAAATGAACAAAAATTATATTCAACATAAATTTCATTGACAAATATTTTAATGTGTATACAAAATAATATTGAAGATAAATTACAATGACAAGTAAATTGAAGAAGTTACATTGACCAAAAAAAATTGATCAACAAATTTTTTTCAACATACAATATTTAAACCCACGAAATTGTAAAGCCCTTGTTTCAAAATTTCCATGAATTATTTTTCAACATACAAAGTTGTTTTTCAACATACAAAATTGTAAAGTCCAAATTTCGACCGATCGATCAACCGACCTTGACCAACCCACCCTCAATTTGACCATCGCCATGACGCCGCACCTCTATCATCCCGTGTTGCGCCTCCACCATGGTCGTCATCGTCAACCCTATCCATAACAAGCGTCTCCATCGATCAACAACCAACTCGTCGACATTAACGAGCAGCCTCCAGGCTCGCCTAGAGGTCCCGACCTTTGGCGAGCCTTCCGTTCTCCGTGAGCAGCATATCGTCGAAATTCATGTCGTCCTATGGCAGACATGATCCATATCCGCCATGCTTTTTGAGCCTCGTCATTTCCACCGCGAGATCGACAGAGCCACTGTCGTTCCAAGCACTTTCACCCCCCAAGAACTCCTTCATTTCTTTCGCAGTTCTAGAGGAGTTCACCAAAAAAATGTGGTAAGTCAAATGTGAATAAGAGAGTAGGAGACAGTACCTGGGACAGGTCTTGTCACTCACTTTTTGAGTACTAAATAAAAGTACAATCAAACACTTGATCTGATCCCACTTTTACAGGAAAGAAAAAATAGCCAATTTCATGACACTTTTAGACAACCAAACAGCCCATAGTGAAATTGAAATGTGTATTCTTCTAAGTTCCATCCTAGTTCTTGTATGCTGTATTACTTTCAATATTTAAATATTTAATATTTTATAATTCAGAAATGAACAAATTCACACTTTCATATTTGGATGCCTATGGAGGTAAGAAAGTGAAAAATATATTATAATAATAACAAAAAAAGTCAAATATATAAGAATAAGAATAATTATTTATTAATACTATGCATTTATTTTATTTTTAATTTAAGGAAAAAAATAATATCCCTCCTCTCCCTCCACTTTCATGTATTTTTTTTTATCTCCACTTTCACACAACCAAACAGTCCATTAGGTATGTTTGGATGCCTATAACTCTTCGAAAGTATGAAAGTGATCATTTTCGACAAATTTGTAATGCAATGCACTTGCATCCTGTGTTATTTGCAAAATATATTTGGATACATGATTTTTTGTCCCCTAGAAGTGAGGACTTCCATGTCTTTTGTTTGGATGGCAACATAAAATTGTAGGTGGGATTCAATTTGAGGACTTCTAATGTTTGGATGTCATCCCTCTCATGTATTTTTTTTCCTAACAAACAAGACTAGTGGCAACTCATTGCAATTCTATTCAACTTTCTACTGACTTCTTCTCTCTTTTTGTTATAACTCAAAATAGGAAAAAAAATAGGGGACATTAACTTTTTTTTGTCTAAAAACAATAAGTTTCAATATACTTTCAATGTCCATCTGATCGTTGAAACTCTATTTTCTATATTGCATATGAAGCAAAAGTGGTAGTTTTTGTAGTGCCCCGTCTTCGATAGGCGACGGACAATGTAATATGCTTGCGGCAAGTCAGACTCGGTCGGAAACTTAGATGGCTAGTCTAACTCAATCGCTGAGCTTAGTATACGATAAGACTTTGTGGCATCAAAAAATCAATTTGGACGAATGTTATGAGAATAGAACCAACTAATAGAACGACTTCTGTTGGAATAAGTACTAGATGCAGCAGACTGCTTCTCGGCGAGTAAGCTCTATATAAGAGTCCATTCGACGGGACCAGACTCTTGTATGATTTTTTTGAAGTTTTTGCTGCTTGGTTTTGATGAATGTGCTTTTGTATTGTTTTCTGTATTCGTTCTGAGAATTTCGAAATGAATAATTAAAGACGGGATTCTGATAAAATATTGGTGCCATTGCAGGAGCTCTGTCACGTCCCAAAACCAGAATACTGGCAAGTAAGGACAGATCAGGCTAGCTACGTATACCAAAGTACTCTAGTACTCCGAAATAACGTATAAGCTGTATAGATGAGGGTTACTACTACAAACCAACAGTCAAACCTAGATCACATGATCCTAGATATCTCAATCACAGTCTAGCAAATAATGTACAAGGATATGATCATCAGGCATATAAGACAGTAAAGCGTCCCAAACTATAATATATAAATGATCATGAAGCTAGTAATACAAAATGAAGAACTAGCAAGACTAAGTATTACATGATCAGATCTAGCTGCAGTCTAGAAATATACAGCCCATGTCTAGGCCAGTAGGCCAAAAGTCAAGTCCAAAAAATGAGCTAAACACGTGCTCGGTGGCTAAACGCCTCCAAAAGAATATGTACATAACATAGTGGGTAAAAGATAGAACATCCACTCAAGCCCCCTGGTGCTCCGGGTGATCACCATCGAGTGAAAGGTCCGGAAGATCCTCAGGCTCCTCAACTAAATCTGGTTAATACAAAACTAGTGGGGTCAGATTCCCAATAGCAAGTATCACAAAGGAAGCCAAACTATGAACTAAAAACCAGCATGCAAATCATAGCAACTCTAAAGTAAAGCAGTAAATGCAGGACAAGAATAATATAAATGTACCACAGGAATATGAAAGAAAACTAGAATTATGTAAGGAAACAACATGTGAACATGTGAATATACAGGGTATGTATCATGTGATGAAACCGAGCATGTGGGACAAGTGGTAAGGACAAGCATGCGAGACATGTAGTGAAACCAATACTGTAGCAGAAATGATAGCATGTGAGAAAATAGCAGGAAGCTAGGTACTGAAATAAGATAAACTAGAACAAGACTAGACTAGACTAAACATGAATGAACTCCATCCATCAATCACGGCCAAACAATGACTATGGCTTGATACTTTAGCTAACTAGGGTTGTCACAATCCTAATTACTAACATATGCAAGTTTGAAAAATCCGATCCAGTTATCTGTCCTACAGACTACCCGAATGATCCAAGCCAAAAGAAAAGCAATTATAGCAGACACACCGCAGTAAGATACGTGTGTCATAAGGAAATGCCCCACTCGACGGTGTGCTAGAAAAGTGCTCATCATGACAAATAGCTCTAAATCCCTAGTATATAATATATATATATATATATATATATATATATATATATATATATATATATATATATATATATATATATATAAGACTAGGAATAAGGGGTGCAGGTAACCGGGAAAGTCTCACCTCCCAATGATCTAGATAATCAAGCTAGTTATATAATTCTTAACATTTTCATTTAGGATACTGGGTGTGGCATTCCGAAGAATCCATCATAGACATGAGACATGCGAGACTGGATAAGATAAGCAAGATTGTGCACTCCAACAAGCCACAACAAGACATGACAATATCAAGACAAGAGTGCGCTACGTCGAGCCACTATGAAGAAGCTAGACATGTACTGGAATCAAGAGTGCGCCATGACAGGCCACTATCAAGCAAGCTAGGAAAAGATATGTATAAGAGTGCACTACGACGGGTCACTATCAAGGAACTAGACATGTAAGGAAATCAAGAGTGCGCCATAACAGGCCATTATCTAGAAGCTAGACATGAACACGTACCGGGTCCAACCAAGCATGACAAGGAAACACAGTAGACTGGCATAACATGTACATTAGAGCAATATGTAAGAAAATTCATGAATTTAAATCAAAATCAGAAAGTATACAACTTGGGTACTGGAACGGAATTCCGACGGTACAAATCGGTACACCGTCGGTATGCCGATTTTTGTTACAGCAACTTTTTAAGCTAAAATGAGGGCTCACAATTAGAATTTCGGCGGTACACACCAGTACACCGTCGGTATACCGATTATCGTCACAACAACTTTTCAAGCTAAAATGAGGGCTCACAATCGGAATTCCGGCGGTACACACCGGTACATCGTTGATATGCCGATTATGACCGAGAATAATACTAAAGGCTAGAACAAGTCCCGAGAAGCAAGGCTCGTCCCGAAAGTTGTTAAAAGTAGTATAACCATGAAAAAATACTAGAGGAAGGTCGTACATAGCATGTATACTAAGTCGCATGGCAATGACCCCGGTTCGATACGGAGTTTTTCTACTAGGAAAATAAACGAACATAGCAAATAACGAAAGCCTAGCTCAGACCAAATTTTCGGAACGGACAAAATGACCATTTTTATGAGAGAAACATACTTAGTAAAGCTAGTAGATGGAAATACTGGACTACCAAGGCAATAGAAAATAAAAACCATAATAAAGCAATAAGGACGTCTAGTAGTTCGGCAAGATATACTTGCCTAATAAAGCTCCAAGCCTATACTTGAAATCCACCACCAAGAGGGGTTCAGAAACCACACTCTGAGGTCTCGAGACCAAGCTCCAAGCCCCCGAGGAATACGGAGTGAAAACGAGAAGGAATGAAGAGAAAGAAAATGAAAAGAGAAATCGAGTCATATGTATAAAATGGGTGAATTAATTATGACCGTCCGATCGTGATCCGCGACTCGATCAGAATTAATCTCGACTGTTCAGAAGAAAACGAAGAAACTAATGGATAATAGAATGTATCAACACTATTCATCAAAATATCTAAACACTATTCATGAAAATATCTAAAAAAAATATCTTGAATCAAAAATATCTCTAAAGTGAAAAATCTGCTCGGACGGCATTCCGTCGGTACAGATCGGTATGCCGATGGTATGCCAACAGTATGCCGGTTATACAGAAAAGTATCAAAAATCAAGTTTTCTTTCGATTTTTCGGAATCCAAGAAAATGCAGAATGCTATATAAAATACGTATCTATATATAAATACAAATACTGTGAGACGAGTCTCACAACTCTCCTCTCCTTAGAAAAATTTTGTCCTCGAAATTTCCTAAAGGAAATCAAAAGCAAGCGAGAAATCCAAGAAAACATGCTATCAGGATCAATATAGGAAACTCATAAATCATGAAATCCAACTAGAGTAATGTACAAGAAATGTGAAAGCAATTAAACACACAAAAGCAACAACATCACGAATTCCTACAATCACACTCAAACAAAAGGTAGAACATAGATATACGAATAAGTATACCTCACGAGTCAAACATATACCGATAACGAGCTCGGATATCATCCTCGTGCTCCCAAGTCGACTCGTCCGGTGAGTGATGATCCCAGAAAAAATAAATTAATCAGATAGTCCGGTTCTTAAGAATCTTCTCCGTCCGGTCCAAAACGGATACGGGCCTCTCCTCATACGATAGATCGGTACCAACGACTAGCTCAAAATGATCTAGGATATGGCTCGAATCTAGAACATACCGATACAACTGAGATACGTAAAACACATCATATACCTTGCGTAGCGACGATGGAAGAGGAAGACGATATGATACATCTCCTACTCGCTCGAGAATATCGAACGGTCCCATAAATCTAAGACAACGCTTTCTCTGTACGCCAAACCTGATGACACCACAGGTAGGCAAAATCCGTAGAAATATGTGATCGCCGGTAGAGAACTCAAGATGACGTCGATGCTGATCTGTCCAATGATGCTGCCGATCCTGAGCTACTCTGAGATGCTCTCTGACCTGCCTGACTACTCCAACTGACTGAGCAATCATCTCTGGACCAAGCATTTGTCTCTCTCCAATGTCATCCCAAGCTAGGGGTAATCTACATCTCTACCATACAAAGCCTCTTGCCTGGAAGCTGTTGTTGTAATAGAACTCCACCAAATACAAGTGATCCTTCCAAGAACCACTGAAGTCAAGAGTGCACGATCGAAGCATATCCTCCAAATTCTGAATCGTATGCTCCGACTGACCATCTCTCTGAGGATGGTATGCTGAACTGAAGCTCAAACGGGTACCCAAACTCTGCTGAAGACTCTGCCAAAAATGAGAAGTGAATCTGAAATCCCGATCTGAGACTATGCTAACTGGCACCCCATGCAATCTGATAATCTGCCTCACGTACAGCTCGGCTAACTGTTCTGTAGACTGACCAACTCTGAAAGGTAGGAAGTGGGCAACCTTCGTGAGTCAATCCACTATAACACAAATGGCATCTCTACCAGTCGGGGTTCTAGAAAGACCAGTCACGAAGTCTATAGTAATATGGTCCCATTTTTACTCCAAAATCGGTAAAGGCTGAAGAAGTCCGGCCGGTCTTTGATGCTCAGCCTTGATTTGCTGGCAAACTAAGCATCGAGAGACAAACCGAACTATTTTCCTCTTTATACCATTCCACCAGAAAATGCTGACGAATATCATTGTACATCTTTGTCCCTCATAGATGAACATAATACTGAGAACTGTGGTCCTCTGACATAATCTCCTGCCGGATATCTCTGCTCGGCACACAAAGATGACTTCCAAACCGGAGTGTCCCATCCTCTTGGATGCACAACTATGCTCTATGCCCTGCCACACACTCTGCTCTGAGCTGCTGAAGTCTGACATCTCCTGACTGTGCCGCTCTGATCCTCTCCATAATGGTAGATTGCCCCTGCAAGCCTGCCATCATATCTGCCTCACCAGGTAGTAATACCTCAATACCCATCTCGTGAAGATCCTTCTGAAGGTGATGCTGCTCTGTCAAGAAATAGATTTTGGGTCTCCTGCTCAAAGCGTCTACAACGATGTTTGCCTTCCCGGGAAGATACTGAAGATCAACATCATAATCCTTCAGTAACTCAAGCCACCTCCTCTGCCGCATGTTCAAATCCCTCTGGGTAAACACATACCTCAAGCTCTTATGGTCAGTGGGAATCTCCACTCGATCACCATATAGATAATGCCTCCAGAGGTTGAGGGCAAACACAACCGCAGCCAACTCAAGATTGTGCGTCGGATAGATCTTCTCATTGTCCCAAAGCTGCTGAAACGCATAAGCTATCGATCGACCGTGCTGCATAAGAACACAACTAAGTCCCTGGCTTGATGCATCACAATACACCGTGAATCCATCTGGTCCGACGGATAATGTCAGAATAGGAGCTGAAATCAAACTCTACTTGAGTTTCTCAAAAAAAACTTGACAAGCATATGACCACTCAAAGCACACATCCTTACACGTCAGCCGTGTCAAGGGTGCGGAGATCCTAGCAAAGTCTGCCACAAACCATCTGTAGTAACCTACCAATCCCAGAAAGC
This sequence comes from Iris pallida, assembly GCA_029216955.1. NCBI lineage: Eukaryota > Viridiplantae > Streptophyta > Magnoliopsida > Asparagales > Iridaceae > Iris > Iris pallida. The sequence goes on along the minus strand of JANAVB010008800.1, from coordinate 4,765,642 downwards.
TGCGTACATCAGAAGCTGTACGAGATACTGGCCAACTCTCGATAGCCTCAACCTTCTTGGGGTCCACCTCAACACCACCTCCAACAATAATATGACCCAAGAAAGAGACTCGATCGAGCCAAAAATCGCACTTGCTAAACTTCGCGTAAAGCTGATGGTCCAGAAGAATCTGAAGAACCACACGAAGATGCTGCTCGTGCTCTGCCTCAGTCTGACTATAGACCAAGATATCATCAATAAACACTATCACAAACTAGTACAAGTGGGACATATAGATGCAATTCATGAGATCCATGAAGATCGTTGGTGCATTGGTCGCTCCGAAATGGATAACAAAGAACTTCCAATGGCCATATCGAGATCTAAATGTCGTCTTGGGTATATCATGTTCTCTGACTATGATCTGATGGTACCCAGACCACAAATTGATCTTCGAAAACACAGCCGCTCCACTAAGCTGGTCGAACAAGTCATCTATCCTGGGCAAGGAATACTTGTTCTTTACAGTCACCGTATTAAGCTGACGATAGTCAATGACCATACGCGATGAACCATCATTCTTCTTCACAAGAAGGGCTGGAGCTCTCCAAGGCAATCCACTAGGATGGATGAATCCCTTGGCCCTAAGCTCCTCAATAAACTGATACTCAATCTCTCGAACTAGAGGCATACTCGAAAGCTCCTCGAGAAACATATCGGGAAACTCACAAACTACTCTGGGCAACTGCACCTCCTCAGCTACATCCATCCACATGACCACCGTGAAGACTCTAACCTTGCCTCTAGAGAATGAGAACTCCTCTTCATTATGAACACGAAAGATAGCCTTTCCAGTATGGCAATCTATCATAGCGTGTCGAGACCTCAACCAATCCATACCTAGGACGACATCATAATCGCCCATAGGAAACTCTATCAGTCTAGCGGAAAACTCCCTCCCGCACACTATAACTTTACACGAGGCATAGACTCGGTCTACTCCTACTAGACCATTACCAGTAAGTATATTCAACCGTACAGGTAAGGACTATGGCTCCAAACCAACATGTGTCACAAATCGTGCAAATATAAACGAATAAGAAGCACCAGAATCAAATAAAGCTGAAGCTGAATAACAGTGAACGAGAATGGTACCTATGACCACCTCTCCTGCTGCTAGTGCCTCCTCGATGGAAAGCGTGAAAGTCTAACACTGGCCTCTGGGTGCTGGAGCCCTCTGCTGCTGCTGGCCTCTCTGTCTTTGAACCTGAGCCTGAGCATACTACTGAGGCCTCTACTGCTGGAACTGCTGAGACTGCATCGATAATGGCCTCTGGGCCTGCTGCTACTAAACCGGTGCTGGCGCCCTGAACAGATGAACTACTTGTAACGCCCCAGTCCCAAAATACGTAGGACCAAGTACGTAAACATGCCAGCTGTATATATGCGAAGTACAGGGGCCTTGTATGTATACATAAGCTGTAAAATGCAGTAATCCAAGACAAACTAAATCTCATCCACAAAATAAAGAGTAAAAGATATCATATAATCATCTAAGAAATGTATTTGTACAATATGTTGGATGGAGACACATCCACTACCAACCAAATAAAAGAAGTACAAGACATGGAATAAATTGGTGGAAGTAGTAAGAAAGATCCAAGGCATGCTATCTTCGAAAGAATAGAGAAGACCACGACCTCCGCTAGGATACCTGCGGAAGATATGAACACACACCTGGGGAAAAACCAGTCCTCAGACGGACGTAGCAAGATACATGAAGAACAAGCTAATATGAACTGTCAGAATAATAGAATAATATATAAAAGACCATCCTAGACACAAATATGCAAAGGAGATTCTAACCGCCTAATGTGCAATTTAGAGGACAACTTTCATGCGCATGGATGGGATTTTTGGCTATGTGTACGTAACTGGCATCCAGTCATCTGTATCCATCCGTAACGTCTAAAACGTCAGAGGGCATCTGCAAATAAATCGCCACAGTTCCATCCGGAGACTGTGGTTTACCTATTTGGATTCCCATACGCACTAGCGACTGTCCTTCCCAATATTTCCCACACTGTTCAAGTCATGTCCATGGCTCGTCCAGTTTTGTAACTGCTTGAGTCTCTAAACCCTAGTCATAGCAGTTACGAATATCTACCGTCACACGACTTTAGAGATAGCTAGTCAATAAGTCGTGCCCCTAGCAACATGTCTCATATCGTGTAGTGTGAGTGTCACAGCCAAAGGAGATATAAGGATATCCCCCAACAAGAAGGTAGTCCACTAAAACTAAGTCATGCATAAAATAAAGTAACGACTAATAAAGTCGCTTGCACCCAAGTATGGCTTGGACGTACCGTTTATAACAAATAAAAATAACAATACGAAACAAGTAAATAAATGCTGAAAATAAATAATATGACAGTTAATTAGCAAGGTATACTTGCCTGTTGCGATGCCTGGTGTGCTGCTTGGTGTGTTACAATAAAGGTGGCACAAGATCGACTTCGGTGTTACAACTACGCAATGGGCCTCTGTTGACGACACGGAGTATTCCATTGGGTCCAGAACGGTCAACTTAGTTAGGTTTGACATAATGGAGTGCAAAATTGGAGAGGCAATAGGAATGTAGGGATTGGTTATGGGCGGGAGGAGATTTAAAAGAAAAAGGATAATAATATATAAAAATTTAGAAAACTATTTAACCTGAAAAATATATTTTATTAGTAAAAATGGTTTTTATATAAATATATGAAAAATGTAAACAAGATCGCCTTCAGGCAAAAACAAAGTTGTATATTTGTAAAAATAATTTGTCAATAGCTCTCTCTCTATTTTTATTAGATAAATATAAAACCTAAAGAAATGTATTCGGCTAAAATACTCCAAGGTTGTCAAAAATGACTTTAGGTAGTAAACATTATTTTAGAGGTCAAATATATGTAATTTTTAATAATGATAATGATAAAAATACTTATATACAAAATACTATAATTGATACTAATAACGGTAAACAATTTAATAATAATAATAATAATAATACTAATAATAATAATAATAATAATAATAATAATAATAATAACTGTTACTAAAAAAAGAAACAATTAAAAAATAAAAAAACAAAACAAAATACCAATGTCTACTGTTGTACCTAAATGAAAGAAGGGAAGAGAGGAAGGAAAAGAAAAGTGAAAGTAAGGGGGAAGGAAGCGGAGGCGGTCGGAAAAGGGGTTCGGCGAAGGAAGCGGCGGCGCGGCGCTCCGGCGGAGGAAGGGAAAGGCGGAGAAGATCGGGAAGCGGCGGAGGAAGCCGATCGACGTCTGTGCGGCGAAGCGGAGTGGCGGCACGGGCGTGAGTGGGAGAAGGTCGGAGGGGCGGAGATGAAGGGAGCGGTGGCGCGACTAAGGAAGGCGGTGGAGGAGGTCTCGGATGGAGGCGGCCGACCGGAGGGGAATATGGGGCTGGCGCGTGCGGCAGCGGCTTGCTCCGGCGGAGAGGGGTTCGCACCGGGCGGAGCTCACGGAGGAGGCTCGCCGAAGGCGGCGAGGTTGCGTCGGCGGAAAAGGGGTTTTCGGAGGTGGTCGGTGGCAGCGGAGATGCTGCACGTTAGTCGGCATTCGTTTCGCCGGCACGGTCGCGCTCTGGACTGGTGGGGCCAGACAGCGGCCGGTGGGTTTGTCGAGGAGTCGGGCGTGGGCGGCACCAGATTTGGGGAAACGGTGGCGGGTCGGAGGCTCCACCGCCAGGTCCCGATCTGGGCGACGGCCATGGCAGTATAGGGGGCGGCGAGAGCTCGGCTTAGGTACGGTGTCGGTTTGGCGGAGGGAGACGGCGCTCGCTCAGGCCAGGTGGTGGCCTGCGGTCGGTGGGCGAAGGATCCTCAGCCACACCACGACGTCAGCGCGGAAGGCGGATGTCGGGGTGGTGCTGGCGTCGACGGAGGTAAACTTAGGTTAGGGTTTTCTTCTTCTTATACTTAATGATGGTGGTGGTGGATGTGATCTGGTCGGGGGCACGGTGGTAGGGAGTCCCGACGAGGTGGCCGGAAGTCGGGTGTTGAGTGGTGGTCCTGGCTGGGCGCGGCCAAGGTGATGGGGGGGGTTTGGGCCGTCGTAGTTCCGGCGATGGCTTGGGTCACGGCAGTGAGGGAGAAAATTGATGGCGGCGTGTAGGTAGGTAGACGGAGGAGATGGCGGCACCGTGGTGGTGATGCCGGTGGAGGTGCTGGTGAGGATGGTCAGTTGGCATGGTGGTCGAAGGATGGGTGTCGGGGGTTTGGTCGGAAGACAGGGAACGGGACAGCGAAGGCGATGGCTATGGATAGGCTAGGATTAGGATTTAGGGATTTATTGTTTGTCGTGTCGGGATTGTCGACACGGAGGAGAACTCAAATGTATATGTAACATATGGAATAAGATATTGGGTGGGGGAAACACGGGCACAGACACGATACACAAATTTAGTTGTAGAATTTGTGGAGGAATAATATGGAAAAATAATGTGGAGGAGCACCTGCCTATTTATAGGATGTGGGAATTCCCAATTGGATAAGGATTAGGAGTAATTTAAACCCAATTTAGATAATTCCATTATTAAATTAAATCAATATAATCAATCTAAATCCAAATTCAATTCCAATTTAAATCTATAAATTCAACCTCTATACTACTTAAATTAAATCCATAAAATTAAATCGAGATTTAAAATGGCCACAATAATTTTAAAATATATTTCCAAAAATGCCAATAATAATAATTTTGAAAATAATAAATATTTTTAAATATCTTTTTGAATAATAAAATATTAATATAAATAAATTTCAAAAATTATATTTTTATTTTAAAAAAATAAACTAATTAAAGATTTAGGAAATATATACGTATGCACAAAGAATATTATTTATTATTAATAACTATTATAAACGAAAGACTTTTTATAAGTAAATAAAATAATGGACTTAGAAACTTTGGTACGAGCTAAAATAACTATTATATATATTATTTTGAAACTAAAAAAATAGAAAAAAATATTTTTCTAAAAATATGTACGCTCGCACATAATCGCACTCGTCGAGCAAATTCGAAAAATAAAATTTCTTGCGCGACGTACAATACGACTATGCGACGTACAATACAAAATTTTAAATCAGTACGAAATTTAATAATAAAAAAAAGTAGAAATTTAGGAGTTTTACACTGCTTGCTGGAAGGATGTTGATCCAGCCGAACTCCTCCTGGGACAAGCCCCTATCTTGTGGTCCGGTGCTCCATAAGCTAGGCACAAGCCCTGTGCCTTACGACACTCTGACAAGACATGCCCTTCCTTCTCGTAAAAGGAACAACCAACTGAGGAAGACTGCCTCTGCTACTGAGGATGCGGCTGAGACGACTGCTGAAAGGAAGTCGCCGGAGCCGGTCCCCTCGGAGATCCAATTATCAAAGCTCGAACTGTTGGAGCTGGTGCTGACGACTGAAAAGAAGATTCATTCTGAATGTGAGGCCTCCTCTGTCCTCCGACTCTATCAACGATCCTTTACGAGGTGTACTCATACCTCCTCGTCGCCCTCATCACTGCATCAAAAGTTTAGAACTCATGGTGCTCAACTGCCAGTATGATCTCCAGATGAAGTTCCTGCTGGAACCTCCTCGTCCGATCCAACTTGGTCGCCACTAAGGAATGGACAAACCGACTGAGCCTGCTAAACTCCGTCGCGTAGCTGTCGACAGTCCTGCTCATCTGCCGTAAGCCAATAAACCTCTGCTGCAGATCATAACGCGACACCGTATCAAAATAGCGAGTCTGAAACCTTTCGCTAGAATCTGCCCATGCTATCGGCGCCATAAGAGACTTCATGAGCCGTCCACCAGTCACGGGCCAAATCCAAGAGCTGCAACCTGACAACTGCCACACGCTCCCTAGCCGAAATCCCTACTCCCTCCAGAATGGCCTCAGTATCATGAAGCCACACATCAGACGCAATCACATCCTCTATACTATAGAAGTACGGGGGATGGAGACGCCTGAAGCTGCTCGTAGAATTGTAGTCCTGAGCACCACCCCTCTCCAAAGCCGTCTAGATAGAATGGGTGAGAACATCGCTCTGATGCTGCTGTGATGCCACGAAAGCTCTCAAAACATCCACCAGTGCTCGAACAATACCCTCTGGCTGCTCTGGCTGAACTGGTTGTGCTGGCTGAACAGGCGGAACTGGCGACTCTACCCTCCGATTTACTCTAAACTCTGTCCCTAAATGCTGAGGCTGAGCCTCCCGAACTGGTAGAACTGGCAAAAACTGACCCGCCATAGCTGGAATTCGAATAAGCTGATCGAAAGGACCAGGAACAGTGACCCTGAAAGTTTAAGGACACATTGATCAGGTTGAGGAAACAGGAAAGATCAACGATCAAAGTAGATATTAGGTCAAAGATCAGAGGTAAAGAGTAATACGAAGGATATCAATGGAGAAGAATTTGTGACTGAGATAACCACCAGCAACCCCCATATATCTGATAAATCAGACCTGCATGGGCGACCAATAAAACCTATGTCATGTCCCAAAACCAAAATACTGGCAAGTAGGGACGGACCAGGCCGGCTACGTATACCAAAGTACACTAGTACTCCGAAATAACGTATAAGTTGTATAGATGGGGGTTACTACTATAAACCAATAGTCAAACCAAGATCACATGATCCTAGATATCTCAATCACAGTCAAGCAAATAATATACAAGGATATGATCATCAGGCATATAAGACAGTAAAGCGTCCCAAACTATAATATATAGATGATAATGAAGCTAGTAATACAAAATGAAGAACTAGCAAGACTAAGTAATACATGATCAGCCCTAGATGCAGTCTAGAAGACCATGTCTAGGCCAGTAAGCCAAAAGTCAAGTCCAAAAAATGAGCTAAACACGTGCTCGGTGGCTAAACGTCTCAAAATAATATGTACAGAAAAGAGTGGGTAAAAGAAAGAACACCCACTCAAGCCCTCTGGTGCTCTGTGTGGTCACCATCGAGTGAAAGGTTCGAAAGATCCTCGGGCTCCTCAACTAAATCTGGTCAATGCAAAACCAGTGGGGTCAGACCCCTAATAGCAAGTACCACAAAGGAAGCCAAACTATGAACTAAAAACCAACATGTAAATCATAGCAACTCTAAAGTAAAGCAGTAAACGCAGGACAAAAATAATGTAAAGGTACTGCAGGAATATGAAAGATAACTAGAATTATGTAAGAAAACAGCATATAAACATGTGAATATACAGGGTATGTAGCATGTGATGAAATCAAGCATGTGGGACAAGTGGTAAGGACAAGCATGCGTGACATGTAATGAAACCAAGACTGTAGTAGAAATGATAGCATGTAAGAAAGTAACAGGAAGCTAGGTACTAAAATAAGATAAACTAGAACAAGACTAGACTTGACTAAACATGAATGGACTCCATCCATCAATCACGGCCAAACAATGAATATGGCTTGATACTTTAGCTAACTAGGGTTGTCATAATCCTAATTACTAACATATGCAAGTTTGAGAAATTCGATCCAGTTACCTATCCTGCAGACTACCCGAATGATCCAAGCCAAAAGAAAAACAAGTATAGTAGACACACCGCAGTAAGATACGTGTGTCCTAAGGAAGTGTCCCACTCGACGGTGTGCTGGAAGCATTCTCATCATGATAGATAGCTCCAAACCCCTAGTAGATATATATAAGATCGGAAATAAGGGGTACAGGTAACCGAGAAAGTCTCACCTCCCAATGATCTTGATAATCAAGCTAGTTATATAATTCCTAACATTTTCATTTAGGATACTGGGTGTGGCATTTCGCAAAATTCGTCCTAGACATGAGACATGTGAGACTGGACAAGACAAGCAAGATTGTGTACTCCAACAAGCCACAACAAGACATGTCAATATCAAGATAAGAGTGCGCTACGACGAGCTATTATCAAGGAGCTAGATATGTACTGGAATCAAGAGTGCGCCATGACAGGCCATTATCAAGTAAGCTAAGAAAAGATATGTATAAGAGTGGACCACGGTGGGTCACTATCAAGGAACTAGACATGTAAGGAAATCAAGAGTGTGCCTTAACAGGCCACTAACTCGAAGCTAGACATGATCATATACCGGGTCCAACCAAGCATGACAAGGCAACACAGTAGACTGGCATAGCATGTACATTAGAGCAATATGTAAGAAAATTCATGAATTTAAATCAAAATAAAAAAGTATACAACTTGGGTACTGGAACAGAATTCTGACGGTACAAATCGGTACAACATCGGTATGCCGATTTTTGTCACAACAACTTTTCAAGCTAAAATGAGGGCTCACAATTGAAATTCTGGCGATACACACCGGTACACCATCGGTATGTCGATTATCGTCACAGCCACTTTTCAAGCTAAAATGGGGGCTCACAATCGAAATTCCGGCGGTACACCATCGGCATACCGATTTTGACCGAGAAACAATACTAAAGACTAGAACAAGCCTCGAGAACCAAGGCTCGTCCCGAAAGTTGTTAAAACTAGTATAACCATGAAAACAATATTAGAGGAAGGTCGTACATAGCATGTATACTAAGTCGCATGGCAATGACCCCGATATCATATCCGATATGGAGTTTTCCTACTAGGAAAATAAACGAACATAGCAAATAACGAAAGCCTAGCTCAGACCAAATTTTCGGAACGGACAAAATGACCATTTTTATAAGAGAAACATATTTAGTAAAGCTAGTAGTAGAAAATACTGGACTACCAAGGCAATGGAAACAAAAATCACAATAAAGCAATAAGGATGTCCAGTAGTTCGACAAGATGTACTTGTCTAATAAAGCTCCAAGCCTATACTTCAAATCCACCACCAAGAGGGGTTCAGAAATCTCACTTTGAGGTCTCGAGACCAAGCTCCAAGCTCCCAAGGAATACAGAGTGGAAACGAGAAGGGATGAAGAGTGGAGAGTGAAAATGAAAAGAGAAATCGAGTCATATATATAGAATGGGTGAATTAATTATGATCGTCCGATCACGATCCGCGACTCGATCAGAATTAATCTCGACCGTTCAGAAAAAAATGAAGAAACCAATGGATAATAGAATGTATCAACACTATTTATCAAAATATCTAAACACTATTCATGAAAATATCTAAATACTATTCATGAAAATATCTAAACAAAATATCTTGAATCAAAAATATCTCTAAAGTGGAAAATCTGCCCGGACGACATTCTGTCGGTACAGATCGATATGCCGGCGGTATGCTGGTTACAAAAAAAAGTCTCAAAAATTAAGTTTTCTTCTAGTTTTTCGGAATCCAAGAAAATATAGAATACAGTATAAAATACGTATCTGTATACAAATACAAATACAAATATTGTGAGATGAGTCTCACAAGCTCGCATAACTGAAGCTTGAACGTTGCGAAGCGCTCCGACTCTCGGTACGATCGAATATTTGGTGGGTGGTTCGGCCTCTTCTTCTCTACTCATTTTCGTAAATAAAATTCTTGTTGTCTCAAATTCATTTAAATCGAAGATGCCAAGTAAATGCATGCCAAATCACTAAGATGAAGAAATCAGGATATTATATCGATTTAGAGTAAATTACTCTAAAATATAAGTTTTACATCAAAAAAAATAAAAAGTAAAGGTTCTAGAAAAGAGATAGACTACTTCATGATCTGCAAAAAATAATAAAACGTTGGTTGCGGCATATGGTGCCTCGGGGAATTTGGTGCATATGGGACGCCAGATCAGAAGTACGACTTTGGGAAAAGTAAATTGTTGTATGATTTGGGAAAAATGATAATGCTGCTTAATACTGTCCACGATATGCAATCTTTTTCATATGTTAAACTATTCACGCATTGGCAAGGTCATGGACAACTTGTGCACAAGGTATACTTTCTCTAAACGGTATCCGGAGCACCGAAAGTCGAATCGACCTAGCGAAATTTGAGATTTCATGCTTGGCACGAGACATTACGGGACCTCCACTAGGCTTGCAACCAAGTCTGATAGGGCACATCGTAATGCCATAAAAATAGTCCCTCATGGTGATGTAACACCGATGACCGCATATGCATGTTCATCTATTGTCTTATGCAGGTGGTAATTATAATCTCTGTTTCATGCAGGGATGAGCACGGCCGTGGTAAGAAATGAGATAAATTGCTATATTTTACTGTATGCTTTTACTCTTTCAAAGAAGGTATCAATATGAACTGAATTCATTTAGTTCTAACTAGAAAGAAAACTTTGACTGCATGTCTACCTTAATAATCAGAGTTGGTTTAGACGAGTGGGTTCGTTTCGCTCACTAGTACATTCCCAAGTGTACTATTCCCCCAATCCCATAGGTGACGAGAACTCTGGAGGTGCATGTCACGCCCCGATCCCGCATAGTCCTTTCGTCCTCGCTTCGGACTCTTTGAGACCGATCGTCCTCGCTAAGGCGTGATGCCGTGTAAGCCTAAGTTGTGCTTGCACAAGGACAAGACCTGAAGCAAGACAAGATAGACAATATGCAGCAGAACATATTGTAGATAATTGAAGTAGCAGCGGACATATTTCAGAATACATGCATTGAACACAATGGTAACAAGAAATAATTCTCTTTATTGATTTCATTTGAACAGATTACAAGCTCTCGATTCTCTCTGATATAATGTTACATTCTCTCAGAACTTTACAGTTTACAATTATCCCGTTCCCATTCATTACATCCCTTTATATACAAAACCAACTCTTGTAACAGATGTCATCTCTTGGCATCTCTTATGATTTCTGGCTTCTGAGGATGAGGCTCGGGCTATCGCTTCGGACTATCCTTCTCGATGCATATTGCACCTGTATGCAGACTGATGGTGGGTCAGTATATCAGCATACTGGTGATTGTGAACAAAGAGCTACATTTGTCTGAAACGATCACTGTTCATTTAGTGAGAAAACTTCTTGTGATGTGATCTTACTACTTTTTACCTATGTTCGTTTCATGCATACAGAGTCAGTTTATATTCTTTGAAAACACCTTTGAAAAGCCACAATTCATTTTATTTCATTTAAAGCATACAAGGGACTATTCAATTCAAGCACGATGACTATTCATTTCATGTGTAGTATGCAACGTGTTTCATGAACCATATCATTTCATTAGGAACAACAACATTAGCATTCTTTTCTCTTATTCAAGGCATTTACATGCAAATTATAAGCATGATTATTATAATTTCTTTGGACGGAACATAGCAATTCTTGCAACAGATTAATCTTTTAAAAAAAATTATATAGAAAACTCAAGCAATACATATGTATCACTTTTTCAGTTATTCTTACCCATAGCCGACAGTCCGTCCCTACACAAGACAAGGATTAGCATAACCATGATAAAACCAACATTGTTCCCTGTTCGTCTCTGTATTGTTAGCTTTTAGGAAAACATTCTTGACACATACAGACTCGATTGGCAGCTGTGACTCTCCGGTTCAGCTCTGCACCAACCAACACTTATCTATATGATGGTCGATGGAAAATCCCATAATTAGCCGCTGTGACTTTTTGGTTCAGCTCGTCGCTAAGGACTTAGATATCGGCTACCCTTTTAACATGAGGTCTCTTTTACCTTAGGGTGCTCTTAATCTCTCCTAGGCCAAGTGGTTCCAGGCGCCCCCAGATTTCACCCAAGAGACAAATTTTACTCGTGCACGAGTTGTCCGAGACCATTGCATGTTCTAGCAGTTCTATCAGATAAAACAGATTTGTGATCAGATGTACGACATATTCTTTTCATGCCTTTGCAGATGTACGACACGTTCATTTCGTGCCTTTTTTTTGGATCACATAGCCAACAGCTTCTCTCTTTTCTTATCAAGCATAACAATAAGTCATATTCAGCACAAAGATCTATATTAGCATGGCAATATCTCGTTTGATTTAACATAGCAAACTTTCATTTCTTTTTATCAGGCAACAATCTTTCTTTAGCATACAGGCATCAGTTCATTTCTTATTAGCAGGCAATAATTCTTTTTAGCATGCAGGTTAACTCTTTTCTTGTTCTTAGCATGATAGCATGTGGATTCTCTTATAAGCATACTCAATGATTTAGCAAATGAGACTTCGTCCACTCATCCAGATCAATCGTCTTCTGTAGCAGAGCCAACAATCTGATCTCTCTGTTATCTAGTGCCTTCGCAGAGCGGGACACTACAGTGTACAGTGCTAAGCCAAAATTGAAGTTCGGGGAGGTATTTTGAAGCTCTGCCTATTTTGAAGTATTTTGAAGCTAATTCATCGAAGGCTTTCAATGTATAAAAGGATGTGAATATATGGAATGACAAGTATTAGTTCAGGCAGCTTGTCGAGTATTTTCTTTTGTTTCAATCAATGTAACCATAACGACATATCTAATATAATTACGACTTGTACTTCATTGCAAGCTATCAATGAAAAGTATATTTCTATCTTCCTAAACTGTGTGTTTAATTTTTTACAATTTGTGAAGTTTTAACTTGATGTTTCAAAATATATATCAATATATTCTTGTCTTGTACGAGTGCAACCCCATACTCGTACAACATCACGCCCTAGCGAGGACGATCGATTCAGCATAATCGATGTGAGGACAAATGGTTTGTCAAATCGAGGTGTGACAAATTGGTATCAAAGCATGATTCAATTTCCTCAGATTTTTGAATTATTTTGATTTAGAATGTTGGTTGCGATTAGTCGATTGAATGCTTGTCGAGATGGCTTTGCTAAATGACTCGGACCCCTTGGACTGAACGTTGCAAGTGCGATAGCAGAAATCTATGTTCGAACTTTAGAAATTGGAGTGATGCAAGCTTGGGTAGAAAACCATTGTGCTATCGACTATGGTTTGACCTTAGAATTGGGATGAGTGTTTTAATATTTTTATTTGAGAATAGTGATCCCAATACTGACTTTGACTTTAGTCTAGTAAAAATAGCCTAGCGCTTAGGCAGACATCTCTGTGCAGAGAGGTAGACATGTTGCGATCGACCGTAGCGAGAGTTGCCTGGGTATATTATAGAGCTTGGGTAGCTAGTTGTAGAAATGAGCTTAAACGTTGGATAGAAGTGATTTTGAAGAGTTGACGATTGATAGGATCAGATATTGGTTTCGGATGGATAGATGGATTGTGAATCAAAGAAGTCAAGTGAGTCCTTGAGGATGAAAAATTGTACCTGTCAGTTTTGTTGGATTCTCAATCATGAGGCTTGGTTAAAATACATATATTTTGGAAACGTCTTAAATATGTGCACGATCTAACTCGAGTGGTACGTTGAATTCAAATAAGACCAAAGGTATGATCATTGAGATGAAATAGAATAAAATTAGGTTTGATCAATTTGGTTTGAGGTAAACGTACTAGATTATGTTGGCTAGATACTTGAGATATTGTTATTGATGTCGTAAAGATAGATTGGAGGAACTACCATCAAAATAATGAATCAAATGTGTTGGATCGAATTTTCGAGCATAGAGGAAAGCTAGTGATTGAAGTGTCGATAAAATCGAACATGTTTCAAGGATTGAATGAAAGCAAGGTTATACTTGGTTGGATTGAAACGACATTATCAAAAATCATATTTGAAAGAGTGTATTTGAGATATGCATAATTAGAAGATTTGGGTTTTGATTGATTGTTCAAAGGGTTTGGAAAACTTCGAAAGCTAGAACGTAGATGATGCGAACGATAACTTCGAAAAATAGTCAAAACTAGTTAGCAAAATTTGAATATCTATATAGGTGATTTTGATTGAGGCATTGATGCAGTCTGGATTGAAGATCGGTTGGGAAATTGACATAAGGACTTCAAAAAAATTTAGTTGGACTTGATTTAGGGGTAACACTAGGTTTCGACTAGAAGATTTTGAGTGATCGACTTCGTTATGTACTTCGGAATGATGAGAGATATTGCTCAGGTGGGTTTGCCCTAGAGTTAAGTTGCCTATGTGTGCGACGAGTTATAAGTTATCCCGTACTTTGAGATGCAGCAGCGTGAAGCGCATTATGAATAGAGACATGACTTGATGGTTTATGTTGTAAAATAGTTTGATTTTCTTGAATGACTTAATTGTTCGTGAAGTTGACTAAGGCATGGAGCACGACTCTGATGGATGCAACGTATAGGAAGTGTGTGTTTGAGAGATCGTTGATGTATGCCAGATGAATGCAGGTCGAGATAAGTGATAACTTGATGAGTATATACTCTGTAAGTTTCGAAGACGAAACTTTTTCTGAGTGGAGTATTATGTAGTACCCCATCCCACTCAGTTCAATAGGAGGAATCGAAATGCAACGATGTTTGGACTTAGCCATACAAAAAATTGCTCGAAGTCCCGCTCGACCAAGGCAACTCCTCGCTCAGGAGGATGGCTTTGATAAACTGCCTCAGCTTGACCTTCACCCTAATAAAATAGAGTTTTTTTTACATGTACTGAATATGTTTGCTAATAAAAGAGATAAACCTATATAGCTAAGAAAATAATCCCATTGAGTCAAATATTTGTGTAGAACATGAAAAAAAGTGTCATAATGTTGCTTAAATGTTCTCCACGATGCTTTTCAAAGTTGGTACGGTATTTCGACCGCACAATTGAGTTAAGTAGAGTTCTTCTATGGGCTATCGACTTGATGTCATAACATGCACGATCGCATGGTTCCTCGGCTTGTTATAGCCATACAATCTCACGTTTTCAAAGCTCATCATATAAAGTATGACTTAGTTAGTTGCGTTGCATGGAACACGGTTGGTTATGGTACAGAACAGTTGGTTCAAGTTGAGTATAAATGATGACAATCAAATAGTCATTCTTGAGTTCGAATAAGAAGATTTTGATAACAGAAAAAGTTCTCGGGACCGATAGTCGTCGAGGCAGTCTTCGAACCTAGGATGCATTGGAATGAAAAGATGAGATAAAATTTGGTCTTACAAGTATGTCAGATTGAGTAGAGTCTTGCATGGTCATGGAGAACTTGTGCACAAGGTTTTAGTTCTTTGAACGATTGCTGGGGCATCGTGTCACGATCCGCTACCCAAATTGTTGGGCCGGGCCGAGTAATGTCCAGCCTACGCTTGAGATAAAGCGTAGTAAGCTGTTCTAAAGATAGCAGGATAAGACTAAAATGTGCTAACAGTTCTATAAGTAATAAAGAGTCAGAATTGTTCCCAAACACAAAAGGCATCTCGTATAATAGTAAGTCCAAGTACAAGTCCGAAATGTAAAGCTGGATACAGGTCCAGTCACAAAATACATAGTCTAATACATGACTACTCTCAAAAGTCCAAAATATAAATAGACAACTAGACGAGTTTTCCCGCAAGTACATCCTCGTAAGATAAAGCCTGGTCCTCGGCAGTAACTCCATAATATGAATCACAGAGCAACTCCTCCTCAGTAAGTATACCTACAACGTTATCCTGTCAGGACGGGAGCAAGTACTGATTCTAGCAAACTAAATATTCGAAACATGAAATAAACAGGAATGTAATAAACTGGAATCATGGCACATCATAATCTATCATGGTAAGGACACATATGTCATAGAGACAGATGTATATGTAATGTTTAAAACTGTAGCAGGTACGTGATCGTCAATAGGTGTACAATGCGCTGTGGCACATGTAAATAAAATGTACATATGTACAAGTGTACAAGCATAGGTGTACATCCGTACAAAAATACGGGATAATAGCCTACGACGCAGTAACATGTAGAATAAAACTTTGCTCGGTACGATAAAGGGGGCATGATCACATACTCAACTATCAGTTTCCCCATAACCCATATTCGAATCATGTGAGAGATATAAAACTGTTCTAAACATGGTAGGGGCTGAAAATAATACAACATGTGAAGGTTTGACTTGCTACTCCAAGGATCAGCATTTAACATGGTTGGAATCACAGTTCATTGTTGTAACAGTATGTAAAGTTTGTAGAAGTACTTACCTTTAGCAAAGCAAAGCAGCAATAAAAATGCTATAGATGCCTGGTGACTCGTCACTGTAGAAATAACACATAAACTTAGTTTTTATACTAAGTTAAACACTAAGACACTAGTGATGCAACACGACTTTCTGACTGGACACCTAGCCAAATGGTGACTTTAGCATAGGAGATCAATGTGAGGTGACACAATACTCTAACTAACTTTCTAGGGCCTTTACAGTAGTGCGGGGTGAGGTCCAATATGTCTATAACTCAAAACAACACAAAACACTGAAAGTCGTAATTATTCATTAAATAAATCAAACTGTACACTGTGTTCCAATAATTTTTGAGATAGACAAAAAGCTCAATTTTACATAAAATAAAGTACCAAAATGATCCTTGTTAATTATAGAAATTTATACTAATTTTTATGGAATTTATAAACCTCAATAAATAATTATTAAAAATCATCAAACATATATATACTGAAAATGAGTTCTGTTTTCCTATTTTCATAAAATACCAAAATTACTTATTAAATACTGAAAAAATTATAATAAATTATCTAAATTAACATAGTATTTGAATAAAAAATTTCCCAGATTTTTACATCACTTAAAATATATATAAAAATTCAAAAACAGCAAGCAACAGTTTCTGGAAATTAATTAATTAATTATTTACTATTTTTTCCATTTATTCAAAATTGAACCGAAGTCCAGATACAGGACCCAGAGCCATGAATCAAGTCCAATATGACTTGTACAGACTCTGAATCTATTAGACACAATTGGGTCCAAAAACCCATGCTAGGTTTGGACATCAATTGGTCATAACAAATAAAATACAGGAATTTAAATAATAATAATATATTTTTAAAGTGGTAAAATTGCAAGTAACAAAATATACAATAAAATAACTTACAAAATTTTACATAATAATATTTTGTATTAAAATTGTATTTGAAAATACATATATATTTATACAACAATAATATTTATATATACATATAAATATATAGATATATATATATATATATATATATATATAAGGGATATATATATATATATATATATATATATATATATATATATATATATATATATATTTTTTTTTTTCATACAATAAATACACACATATATATATAGAAATACTAAATATAATATATATATATATATATATATATATATATATATATATATATATATATATATATATATATATATATATATATATATATATATATATATATATACACAAATACTGTATACATATATATATATAAAACAGTATATATATAACAATATATATATGCATATATATATATACATATATATATATATATATATATATATATATATATATATATATAAATATATATATACATAAATAAAAATACATATATACATAAATAATAAAATAAATAAAACAAAAAACAAAACAAAACAAAAAAGAAAACAAAACAGGGAAGGGGGGTCTCGAACTCGGGTCAGGCAAAGGGGTCGGGTTTTAGGCACGGTCGGGCTGGCCAGGGGATCAGTCAGAGTCATCTGTTAGGGAATGGGTTAGAGTTAGATTTATTTGGGTTTTAGGTTAATGGATTTATGAACCCAATAGCACGAAACTAAACCCGTTAACCCAATAGCACTAAATAACATTTCAGCTCGTGTCCAAACTGTTCAGGACATGAGCAAATAGAATCTGACCCAGTGTCGCATGTCCGCGTCCAGCACGACACGCACGACACTGCTAATGCGTGTCCAACCTTACCACTAGAGTCGTCGTGTCCAAGCGAATCACATAGGTGAGATTAGGACATGCACGATACGATTTTTATAGCTGTTACTTACGTGTCCGGTTGAGCTAGGGGTTGTGGAGGGTGCTGACGGCGGCTAGAGGCGTCGTCGTCGTGGCGCTCGGGTGGCGCTGAACTCGCCTGGCCTCGGCGAACTCAGTGGTGGCGGTTGGGGGTGGTGTAGGCGGCTGTGGGGGTGGTGCTAGGGGTCGCCGGAGTTAGGGTTAGGGTTTGTGTTCTCGTCGGAGAAGAAGGGTCGGGGGTGGTCGGAAATTAGTCTAGGGTTAGGGTTTCGGGGTCGGGGAGTATTTATAGAGGGGGTAGGTCGGTCGAAATGGGCTAGGTCGACCGAAAAAGGCGGAGAAAGCGGTCGTCGGTCGTCGGGGCAGCTGGCCGATCATCGGGGGCAGTTGATGGGGTTTTACAACTAAGCACATAGGTTTTAGGAAATAACAGATAAGTCCCTCCCCTTAACTAATGCAAAAATGAATTTGTAAAACACAATTTAAACAATTCACTAATTTGCAAACTGATATAATAATAATTTGAAAAATTGCATAATGATATTAAAACAAATTTAAATATTACAAAATAATATTAAAATAATTTAGTTTATTACAAAATGATATATTTTGATTTAAAAACTATTTAAAAATTATTTAAAAATTCTAGAAAAATTCCTAATAATTATATTAATTCATTTTAAATATATAAAAGCTATTTAATATTATTAAAATATTATTTTGAAATTTAAGGGCTTACACATCGGGATCGATTCGTACCTATGGGGAACAAGTTCGCAGTGTCCGATGTACTAGCATGGGGCATTGCGGAGCGGCTCAGATAGTTTGACTAAAGGATGACTCCGAAATGCTTGGTGATTTGGGGAATTCAGTGGGGCTAGCTACCTTGCTACTGAATGATCGTCGTCTAACCCATAAATGTCCAAGATGGCTTGAATTGCCAGTGACCTTTTATATAGATGAGTCGATGTGATAAGCCGCAATTCACATACACGGTATCGATTGAGTAACATGAAGTATAAGTACGACACAAATGAGTCAAAGAAATGTATGCACGTTTTGTGACAAAATATTGAGCCTAAGATTTGGCTATAGCAGAGATATGTGCTTCGGCACGAGATGTGACGTCAGTTGTTTGAGTCAATGACACAAGTTTATGAGTATAGTTTGAGTCGGTTGTATGTTGAAACAAAAAAGACTGTAGGACAAGTATGAATGGGTTACACTGTGTTACGAGGCACGACCTCGATATTGTCACATAAATGGATCTTATGGCACGGTATTTGCACAACTGAATTTTGTAGCACGGTTTCAAAGAATTTGGAGCGCGATCACGATGTTGCAACACGAATTAGTATTATAGTTTGGAATAAAACTGATCCTAAGGTAATATTAGAAAGACTATAAAAGGACTAGTTACACTTACTAAAATAATATGTTGGTTTTGTATGGGTGGACGAGAGGCTCACTCACTAGTACGATTGTGTACTGATACCCCACCAGTCTTCATGTGCAGGTTCAGGTATCAGCACACTCGGGGCGGAGCTCGCTTGGACGTGCTGAGACATGGAATTCTTTAGCATTTTGAGGCGTACGTGTCACTACCAGTTTTCCAAAATAAGGCTAAATTTGTCATTTTATAAATTTCTATATATTATGAATATTTATTTAGGAATATTGTATGTATCTATTTAATTTATTTGGGATTAGTTGGTTGCGTTAGAGACTAGCCTAATTTTAGACTTGTACTAGTAGCCCGGTTAGCCTAGAAACTAAACTAAAGACCAACGTTTAACAATGCAAGGCTGATAAACCAACTCATTAGACTAGTCCCATTAGATTAACTATTCGTGACCAATTAGTTCATTAAGAGATTAGATTTTTGTCCAAAATAACCCCAAACCTTCACATATATTTATTTAGCCAAAGGACAACCATTAGAGGGCTAATTAGATAATGTAAACTAATCCTAACCTAGTTCCTTGGCAGGACTATAGGGGTTCTCTCTACTCTCCACTTTATTTTATTACAAGCCTCTATTTTCCAAATTTAGAGCTCTTGCCATTTGGAGCCTTTCCACCATTGATTTATCTCTCAATCCCACTCATTCCTCTACCATTCCTCATAATCTCTAAAGAAGGAAGTGCCTACAAGGAGTATGGAGCTAAGAGCAAGGAGGAGAGTCCATTTGCTACGAAATTTCGTGTCGGGTTCGTGTCCTTTGGATTGTTCATTGGGAATCCATCTCCCAATAGGTATAACACCCTCTAACATTGTCATTTCAATCCTAATTTTGATATTAGACCCTTAGAAACTCATCCATGTATAAGGACAACCCTTAGAAAGAGTTTTGAGGCTCTAGTAAGTCCTCATCTGAAAGTTTGAATATGTTTTGTCACTTTTGGAAGAAATCTGAGGGTGACACACCAGGTATTTGTTGAAATGTCCCATAGGCTAAAATAGACTTGTGGGTAGTGTTTGAGGCTAGTATAGTGTTCACAATTGGATACCAATAGGATGTGTTTTGATATATTAGGACAAAGGGCCAATTTGAGGATTTGGGGACCTCAATTTGGTGTGCACACTATCATGACATTGACACTAGCCTAATGCTCACATTGTGTATGTCTGCCCATATATGTGTCCACGTTTCTTGGTAGACCTTAGGGGTAGTATAGGTATTCATTTATGGCTTGAGTAATATATATATATATATATATATATATATATATATATATATATATATATATATATATATATATATATATATATATATATATATATATCACATGTAGTGAATGATGCATATGTGTGGCCACATGTTGGCAGCCTATAGAGGCAAGGTGACAGTGAGTAGCACCTAAAATGTCTTTGAGTGCATTATATATAGTGTGAAGATGTTTACATTTAGCAATATTTTACATGTAATGTATGTATATATGTATATATATGTATATTTGACAGTAGATAACTGTCTTTATGAATTCATATAGAGGATATTGGTTGTATCAGTCATTTGAACTGATCTTGTGATCAGTGGGCTGACAGTAGAGGGGATTAAGAGAGTGGTTTGGGAGTGTCAGTTGTGAACTGATTTGGATATTAGTTTGGGACTGACCTGGGATCAATCTTGGACTGATTTCATACCAGTCAGTTGGCATAAAAGAGTAGGCTCGATCAGAGGTTAAGTGAGTTTGAGTATCAGTCAAAAGACTGATATGAGAGGGTCAGGAAGCAGGACATGTGGGGAGGGGGTTCCTTCCAGTTATCACTGAATAGAGGGTTCAGTCCAAAAGGATTTGAAGGCTATTACTTTTATCAATTGATCACCTTAGTATCAGTCTTTTCAAACTGATATAATGTATCAGTTTTGAAAGAACTGATGGTGAATCAGTTGAGAACTGGACTTGAAGCAGTAAAAAGGGGATGATTTGGGGCTCTGAGCTCAGTAAAGGACAGATTGATGAGTATCAGTCCTAAACTGATACTTTGTAGCAGTTATCAAACAAATAAAGTTGGGGGAAAAGTTTCCATTGCATAGGTCAGACAAGTAGGGACTGACAGGGATTAGGATAGAGTGTTAGCTAGTTAAGGGATAAAGTAAAGTTTTCCTTCATGGCAGTAGCAACTTTGGGGGTTTATGGGAATATGTGAAGAAAGGAAAGAAAAAATGATGAAGGAGACAGCACCTGTATATCAGTTAACCCAAACTGATATGAAGAATCAGTCCTTCACTAATGTATCAGTGAAATAGGACTGTGGGTGTGTGAGAGAGGTTAAGGATTTAAGAAGGGAGCAGGGCGGTGAGAGGCTCAGTCCAGTTTGGACTGAATGTGTTGACCTTTAGAATAGGGGTTTTGTTGTGGAAGAGAATAATGTTTTGGTTAACTGAGTTTGAGTATAAGTTTTAAAACCTGATATTTGTGTATCAATTAACAACTGATATGGACTTGAGGATTCAGTCCATTTGGACTGAACATTAGGTTATCAGTCCCTTGGGATTTTTGGGGTTCAGTTATCTCCAACTGAATTAGGATTTGGTTATCATTTGGTTAGACTGATATGGTGTTCAGTCCTTGACTAAACTAGGTATCAGTTGGAAACATTGAGTTCAGTTGAGGCATTTGAGGGGCTTTAACAGTCCAAAGAAGCGGCATGACTGAGTGTGGGTGTAGGGTTAGAGGAGGGGAAAACCTGGATAGCGCACTGCTGTGCACTTCACCATTTTGGGTAGTAGAGAATGAGTACTGCCAACTAACGATAGGCAGGGCATGAATAGTGTGGGTAGTTATAACCTCCACTATATATATATATATATATATATATATATATATATATATATATATATATATAAGTTTATAATAGGATAATTGGTGTATTACAAATCACTTATATAGGTAAGGGAGTACCTAGGTAAGAACCTAGTTAAGGAAATAAATGCATATAGATAGTGTATCAAGATAGGTAATATGTGGGAATAGGGGATTTAACCCAAGTTGACTTGGTTTGACCATTTGACCTAGAATCGACCAATCGACCTAGAATTTGACTAGTATGACTTGTTTTCAATTTCAAACTTGATATTGATAATATTCCCTATTTAGGTCTTCGAGGCATCGTATCGGACGTCGTCGATAATTTACACCAGTTTACAGGCGAGTACATTCTCTAAATTTTTTTCGTTTATGATATTTTCTATGTTTCTTGTACTTAGTGTAGATGTACTTGTTTTTTGATACATTGGTTACACGGATTGATATTTACGGATCCTGTCATGAGATGTTATTTCTTGTTTGCCTTGGTGTATATTGTGAAAGTCCCATTGTAGTTGTCACGCCCCAATCCCAAAAATATACGGGGCCAGGCCATGCGGCAATGGCCAGCTATGTACCAAGTGGACTCCAGCCCAGCTCGAATACGTATAAGCTGTACTGTAAGGATCAACTATCTATGTAACCAAAATAATATATCTATGTCTCAATTCACAAGAATACAAAATACAATAATGGACTATGTATACATGGTGTGCACCCCATACTCACATGCCTGAATAGACTCGAAGAAATAGAAGTCTATAAAACTAGGCTATAATAGTAGAAAATAAACAATAAGAACAAGTATATGTAACTACAGAAGATATGATACATACACCTATTATCACAATACCTGAGTAACGAGAAGATAGTCATCAACAACTCTGGAAGAACTCAGTGGCAACACTATGCTGCTAATCTGGAAGGAAACTAGGTCCTCAGAGGGACATAGCAAGATACATAATATACAAGCTGAAAAACTGAAAAAAATCATAAGCATCAAGGGTGTTTCTAACCGCATAGTGTACAATTTAGAGGACAACTTTCGCACGCATGGGTGTGATTCAGGCTATCTCGAATATCTCATGTAGCTCAAAGCCAATGATGTACATACACTGAAAATCAGTCATCTGTAATCGTCCATAACGATCCATAATCGTCAGAGGGCATCTGCAACTCATAAATTTCCATAGTTCCATCCAGAGACTATAGTTTACCAATTTGGCTATCCTATACGCACTAGTGACTGTCCTCCCCCAAATACCATACTGACCAAGTCATGTCCATAACTAGTCCATTTTGTAACTGCTTGAGTCTCTAATACCCTAATCGTAGCAGTTACGATATCTAGCCATCACATGTCCCATATGTAATGATGATCAGTCGGATACAATGGCATGTGTCCTATCATAAAAATCATACCGTGTCAGGTGTGTGTCAAGGTCATAGAGATATGAAAATATCCCACAAGTATATGGTAGTCTTCTAGCAACTAAGTCGATATGTATAGAGATAGAAGAATCCAGTAAATCGATCGCACCCAAGTCTAGCTTGGACGCACAATTTATACCGATAAATAATCATGATAAAGTAACATAAAATGATTCATAAGCAGGAATATGAAATAAAATAACAAATACAGCAAGGTATACTTGCCTGATTCCGTATGGTGTTTAGACGACATTTTGGCAGTGAACTCGTCAGGTCATAAGTAGCACAAGAAGTGGAAGCGGAACAAACGTCTCTGGATGCTGAAATAAACATCATCAACGAGTTCGAAATTGGTGAGAAAGCTGAATTAGCCTATCCATAAGTCCAATTTGGACACATGAAGTCACATGAAGTCTGGTCCATAAAATTCACAAGAAGTCCAAAAATTAGTTTAATTTAAAGATATGAAAATAATATATGAAACGATATCAAGACTATGCCACAAGTCCAGTGGTGTTGGAATCGTGTTTCGGATAACAGAATTCTGAAATGCCATTTGGAATCGAGAATTTACAATTTCTAAGGTTCACTTTTTCCTCAATATTGGCCATGCAAACGAACAATCAAATGAAACAATTAACGGTTGATTTTCTAGGATATAAAGTCCTATATGTTGTCTCTAGATAGAAGAAAATTCTAGGGCAATCCAACAGTTAGATTCTAAAATATCAACGATGAAAGTTGGCTCCTCGAAACTAAAATTCTAAATCGATTTGATACAGTTTCGGCAAGCCAACTTTTGATGTGATTTTGAACAGTCAAACGTTCATAAATTTAGTAAAACTTGAATGGAATGATAGACAATATTACCGAGTTCATGGAGGAGTTCTTGGATCTGGAATCCAATCAGCGAGTCGCTCGAAAATTGCTCCCAAATTTGCCCAAAAAACATGAAATTCTAAGTTTAAAATAGTATAGAAAAATAATATGGCGAGTCAACTTCTCGATCAATTTTGATCTAGCAAACATTCATCAAATGGAACGAAACTTAGGTTGTTAATAGAGAACTTTGCCGAAATCGTACTGGAGTGACGGATCGACAGATCGGTTAATGATGAAGGAGAAATTCGAATCTAAAGTCCAAGAAAAAAAAATTACGTCCCTGAAATTCCAGTACGAGGAGCAAAGTTTGAGATCAAAATTCAATGATCAATGTACAATTATTGTATAAAACTATATTGAAATCGAAGAGCTATAGATCTAGTTTGTATTCATAAGAATAGATCAAACATTTATGGAGAAATGATATCGTACCGATCAACAAGTTGATGTTTAGAACTGAATCAAGCTCGGTCATCACGTCGAGATCGATTGCAAATGCACAGATCGCCTATGTCATGCGTCGGAGAGGACGATGGCGCATTGTGGGGGTGTCCGGGGTTGGTCGACGACCCAAGGGATTCCAAGGAAAGATTGGAGAGGGATGGAAGTTTTGCGTCAGGAGTAGAGAATGGAAAGTTTATTAAGATTAGGAATATAATAGGAAGAATTTATTAGAAATGAATGGGAATTAATGAGACTTGATGGAGATTAGATGTGGTTTTCAAAATTTTAAATGAAATCAAGAGGGGCTCCTCGGGTTCGACCAAAAAGGATGCGAAAGAATAGTTTAGGAAAGGATTTAAGGTATAAGGAATTTATTTATAAACATATTTATTTAAAATTTCACTAATATTTATAAATTTAATTATATTAACCATCATTAAATAATTTAGAATAATTTATCTAAAAGTAATATAATAAGATATCTAAAATTAAGATATATAAATATATATATATATATATTATATATATTATATTATATATATATATATATATATATATATATATTTGAAATATTCTTAGTATTAAACAAATAATATACCAGATTTAACTAAATAATCAAAAATACAAACAAATAAATAATAATTTATAGGGGTTTACAGTAGTTCTTGTGCAATATGAACATCGTTTCCTGGAAGGTTAGTTATCTTCTCAGTAAATCCTGTGTCGTAACGTACCATAGTTGGATCCACTGTACCAATTGGGGGCGGAGAGTATTAGTGTAGATGTGTGGTCAATACCCTCATTGTGCAAGTATTGTTTCTTGTGAGTGTTAATCATACACCCCACGGGTGATTAACCAGGCCATAAAATCTTGTGCAATTTTTCAAGTCGGCCACATGTCAAAGCTAATATTCACTCACGTAGATAGTTGTTTCTTGACTCTTGTACATATATCAGTTCTTCTTGCTCTTGCTCTAGTTTACAGCTTTACTCTTGCCATGCTACTTTTATGTATATTCTATTTTCTCTTGTATATTCTCTCTATGTACTGTTACATAGCACTTGTCATTTACTGGGAACTATTTTTAGAAATGTGCTCATTCCATCCTGATTGGATATATCTTTCAGACGAAAGCGAGGACGAGTGTACCATCTACTATGGTCCTCGTGACATAGTAGGCATAGACTAGGAGACCCTAGTCCAGCAGGGATTAGTTCCCGCTGAGGAGGCTCTAACAGTGACAGTTAGACTAGATTTTGACTGGACTCTGTCTCCAGCTTATTCAGTATGTTGTAGAGGCTAAAAATTAAGCTATGCTACTCACCCAGAAGTCATCTTATCAAAATGCATCATATCAATAGGTTGCGCCATATCAGGTTGCGCCTACATCAAGTTACGCCATATCAGGTTGCGCCTACATCAAGTTGTGCCACATCAGGTTGTGCCCATCTCAGGTTGCACGAGAGCCATGTGGCGTATCATCTCGAGAAGCTGTAACGGTATCATCATTGCCTAACAATTGACAGCACATATATCAAGAAAATCTGTTCAAATCCCGTACAACACAGCGCTCGAGGAGATTTGGTCAGATTTATAACAGCTAGCAGTTTGCGCAACGTGTCAAGGTGCGCGAGGTTGTGCTTAGGCGCAAGTTACTACATTGCGTCCCCCGTGCAACCTGATGAAGCTTGTGCAATGTGATCGTCCAGAGCAGGGTGACATAGCGCACAAGCCACTAACTTCGTAAAACGTGTCCACTACTGTAATGACCCGCTCCGCCTAGTGGAACGCCGATTCAAACGGCAAGTGCGACGACTCAAACGAGCCGTCGACTCGAAGAGTTGCGTCGATCCGATGAAGAATCGATGCAAGACTTACATTGGCCTATCGAAGATGAATCCAGACTTAGACTTTCAAAGGCACGCTCGGAGTATCGCTCGGCTAATGCGAAATCGCTAAGGCGGGTGGCTCCGATGAACCCGTCTTTGCTTAGCCTAGACACATAACAATACGTACACTATTCCTAGATTTGCTAGGCAAAAACACCCGCGCATGCTAATAAATGACTCAACGCACCTAGCTAAGGGAATAATCCCATCTTGTATGCTTGTTTAGAACATGGAAAAGAACTTAGAAAATATAGGAACTCTCGTACCGTACTCTACGCTCGTGCTAAGGCACAAGCTTACATTCAAGTTTCTTATGCGTTCAACAATGAAACAATGAATGGTTTACAATGAAACGGAAGACTATCGACATAGTCGTTTTGAGTAGAATATAGCAACATTAGAAGACTTCGGGACCGATGGGTCGCTAAGCCGACTCCCGCACGGGGAGTTGCATAATGTATGAATGAATGATGAACGAATAAGTGAATGAATGAATCAACGAATGAATGAATGAATATGAGAATGAATGAATATGTGAATGAATTAATGAACGAACGAATAAGTGAAAGAAAGAATGAATAAGATAAAAAAGAAAGGAATGGTTAGCGACAGGTATGACGGGGACGTGCATCGGGGCTCGCTACCCGCTGCACGGATGCCGTCGCCAACCTGGTCGATAACGCACTATGGCTAAGGGTCAGCCTATAGCTCAAAGACCGCCGTTAAGTTAAAATGACAAGACAATACGAAATGGTCGTGGACGGACTCGTACACGAGTGAAACGATCCAAGGCAACGAACCGATGTCGTGGCCGACCTAGGCAGAATCATGGCCTACGGGCGGACAGGTGTGCGGGCTTGGGCACATAACCAAACGTAAAGCTGGGTACTTCAATAGTCTATCAAGGTTGTACCAGCCATCACGCTTGATAGATAAGAATACCATAAGTAAATGTCCAATGGCTCCATAGCCATGTCGACGATACATATAGATTAAGTGGGCTTTGCTGGTGGCAATTCACGTGCAAATCCTTGCATTGAAATAAAGTAGTCTAAGTTAACTGATCAAAGCGCCTTCTGAATAGGCTTGAATATAACACACTAAATGATCGAGAGTACTTCGTACAAATGAGTTAGAAAATATGCCTATGACGCGCTAGAACCTGGGACAGGGACACGTCCTTGACACTGAATGTTTACGCGAACTACGTTAAGTTGTTACGTATAAATTGTTGACTAACTTGGTTTA
This sequence comes from Iris pallida, assembly GCA_029216955.1. Taxonomy (NCBI): domain Eukaryota; kingdom Viridiplantae; phylum Streptophyta; class Magnoliopsida; order Asparagales; family Iridaceae; genus Iris; species Iris pallida. Next base: position 4,737,643 of record JANAVB010008800.1, on the reverse strand, counting down.
CTTGGACAGGAAAGGCCGGATGGTAAGTATGGATAAGTCGTTCATGTATTTTCATGCAACACATTAAAATCGGTAACACGAGATAGGTCAATAAAATATGCCATGAAACTGACCCTAAGGAAAGATTAGCAAGACAATGAATGATAGACGGTGCACTAAAGTAAATAGAACGTGTTGGTAATGATAGCATTGTGGGCGAGCTAGCCTCCCCACCAGTGCAAAACAATGTACTGATAACCCTACAATTTGCTTGTAGGATGCAGGAGACGTCATCGGGTGCGGAGCTTTCCTAGAACGTGATAAGGCGCGGAGCTAACTCTGGAGCCTTGGAGCGTTGTAAGGAGCTGAAGCACCATATACAGGACATAATGTATCGGAACATCGCCATGAATCATTCCATGTTGTAAGCCACTTGGCACGCCTTTTATGTTTCAGAGAGAGAGAGCTTGAGAGACTTGTAAACTCGGCCTAGCGTCGCTTGTAAACTTCTTGAAAATCAATAAAGATTTGAATTCGCTTCAACTTGTGTTCATTTACTTTCCACTGCAAATGGGGACACTCTGTGCGACTTTGTGGCCTAGCTCAAATCAGTCGTTTCTAGAGATTAGCCTTGCACGGGTGCAACCTAAGCCCTACGACATCACGCCTTAGCGAGGATGATCGCTCCTACGGGAGCGAGGCGTGACAGATTGGTATCAGAGCACGGCTTTATGTCCTTGGACTTTATTTCGATTCTCTCAGTTTTGAAAGCTCGCTTGGAAACAAGAATATATGCTCTCTCGTTGTTCCTTGGGAGTTCCATAGAATAAGTCTAATATTTTCAAAAGATCGTACAAGTACTCGGTTGAATGGGATCGATAGACGAAGGCCTTTGTGCCAAACCACGACGGACTTGAGTTGGAAGGAACAAATGCTAAAAGTTAGCAAACGTAGTGCATACTTGAATAACCTTACGCTGAGAATAGAGAACGAGTACACAAGACCGAAGTATAGTTCGAATGGGATGGTCATGCACGCAGCCTTTTGGCTAAGTTGTGCCGAGTATCGCGCACCTAGACCTTCTGGTGCGAACGAGTTTGCGAACGAGATTGACTATCGCTCGAACAAGAATAAGTGCGACTTAGAACGTATATTGATAAGACACTACTTGACCATGCTAAAACGAACACGGGAAATGATTCTTATAGTTGAGGAATGGGCGAACGCGAAATTGAACATGTCGATCGGGAATCAAATGACCTTTTGAGGACTTGTAGAATGACTTGACCTCGAGTGGTGTATGTGATAGCTTCGGAAAAGAATAAGAGTGAGTGTCGACGACTAGTCGAGTGGCTCGAACCCTGAGTGGTGTATGGACGTTATAGAAATTGTTCGAACGAGACTAAAGGATTTACGGATAGTAAGAATATGTCGACAAGCGATGATATCGCCTTAGAACGAGTAACGTATTGGTTGCGACTTCGAAAGTCTCAAACGATATCGTTCGGACGAATTAAGAATGTGTAGTACAAATTACAAATGGTTGAATGGAGATTCGAAATGATAAAATAAAATGGATATCTTGGTCGAGGAAATGTAGAAGATCGTGCATGCGATTTTGAATTTAGTCGAATGGATTGAAACTTGAGTTAAGACAAAATACTCAGATAAAATCGAAGTTAGCACGATTGGAAGATAGCGTGCATGGAAAATGTTGGTTTGGAGATACGAGAATGACTAAGTAATTGGAATAGATGTTGTTCGATGACGAGTTAGCATGAGACAATGCGAATTAAGGAATTAAGTTGTACGACTCAGAATTCGTTGCAAAAGGAAGATCGTCAGGTTATGTACATCATCGATGGTATTGAGGCGTATCAAAGATCGATGTACGATAACTCGGGGTACTCTAATTCGATGAATGATGATCGTGTTAGAAGTTATTATTTTGAAGGATACTATGTTGGAGAATTTTGATAGAAATAAATGTTTGGAATAAAGAAGGGAAGTGACTTGATTGTTCGGTGATAACCACAACGACAACGATCTTGTCTTGCATGAGCGCAACTCCAGCCTCGCACATGCGTCACGTCGGATTTGGGATGATCGTTCTGCGTGAATGTTGGCATGATAATTCTTGTCCAGCGGGAATGATCGAACTCGAAATATCATGACATGGCAATTTTGTTTGCTTCGACTTGTGGTTTGAAACGAAGGCGAATTGGAGGATTGAGCGGACTTATGATGGACGACTAAGTAAAGTTGAGGATTGAGTAGACCCAATTTGTGTATCAAAATGAGTAAGTCTAGACACACGCAAGAGTTACGTCCCGATGAGGACAATTATTTTGCGGAAATGTTGACATGGTGATTCATGTCCGCCGTGGATAATCAGACTTGCGTGAGATCGGAACACGATATATTGCAAGGCTAGGCGACCTCGTGATCGACTACATGAATTGGATAGGATGGATAGGTGAATTGTATCAAACATACTTGAAGAGGTATACTACGATAAGTGCTAGTGTGGACACACGATAATAACATGTCGAGGATTTGGTTGAGGACAACCTATCGTAGGATGACTTTCCTAAATGAGCTCGGACTTGGAGCGGAGAATGTGTTGATGAGAATAGGACGAACACTGCTTGATGTTTAGAAATTTGAGTGAAACAAACTTGGGTAGAAACCCCGTATGAACGAACAAGATGGTTTGACCATAGGACTTGGGGCGAGCGTCGTGCGATGACCTTGCACGATGAACCGAGAACTTGACTTGTACCTATGACCTTGTGATATGACCTAGCGGATAGGCGGACGACCCTATGTCGAGTGATTGAACTTGTGTGACTGATATTTGCAGTATCGTCTGGACGGACGATATACTTGGGGCAACAAGACTTAGAGTAGGACGTGGAACTGGGGGAGTGCGTGAACGACGACGAGATTGGCCCTAAACAAGTGAATGATTTGAAATCGATATTGTGCAAGTAAAGTTGGTATAACAAATTAAATTATTGATTGGAAGACGTACTCGATGATAGTGCAATACTTGGTCTCGAATCGGACGGGAATACTTAGACTTGGTCGACTCCGCTAAGAAGAAATTGTATTAATTTCGTAGACAAGAACGCTTGAAAAACGAATGGGATCATCTCGAGGACCTAGATAAACGATAATGAGATGCACATGAGTTCGGTTTTAAATCGAAGTAAAAGTAAAACGATCGGCAATTCAAAACTATCGCGAGTAGCTTGTCCGACTTTGCTAATCGCTAAGCTTGGTTGAAATGTACGTATTCGGGGACGCCTTGAATATATGTACGATCTAACTCAGCGATATGATGAACTCGAATGCAGCTGCGAGTGGGTATTGAGATGCGCATAAACGAAAGTGAGTTAGCCTCAGCCTACGACCCTCGTATTTGATGAATTACAACGTGCCTCATGTGACCATTACAGACCCACAATAGGGCGCAACAACAACCAAGTCGAAAAAAACACGACGATTGAATAAGTATCATCAAGTCTAAAATGAGTGAACAGTCATTCAATAAAAAATCACCAAATGCATGCAACATAAGACTTGGAAGGATAATCGAGCATAGTTCGATACCATCGAGCGATATAAAGCCATTCGATAGGGATTGTCTAAGATACGCACACGACATGAGTTAGGGAACGGTATGATGACCTGCACTCAGGAAGTCTCGAGGACGAGACTTATTTTGAGTGGTGTATTATGTAATGACCCGCTCCGCCCTAGCGGAACGCCGATTCAAACGGCAAGTGCGACGACTCAAACGAGCCGTCGACTCGAAGAGTTGCGTCGACCCGATGAAGAATCGATGCAAGACTTACATTGGCCTATCGAAGATGAATCCAGACTTAGACTTTCAAAGGCGCGCTCGGAGTATCGCTCGGCCAATGCGAACATCTCTAAGGTGGGTGGCTCCGATGAACCCGTCTTTGCTTAGCCTAGACACATAACAATACGGACACTATTGCTAGAATCGCTAGGCGATAACACCGTGCGTGCTAATAAATGACTCAATGCACCTAGCTAAGGGAATAATCCCATCTTGTATGCTTGTTTAGAACATAGAAAAGAACTTAAAAAATATAGAAACTCTCGTACCGTGCTCCACGCTCGTGCTAAGGCACAAGCTTACATTCAAGTTCCTTATACGTTCAACAATAAAACAATGAATGGTTTACAACAATGAAATGGAAGACTATCGACATAGTCGTTCCGAGTAGAATATAGCAACATTGGAAGACTTCGGGACGATGGGTCGCCAAGGCGACTCCCGCACGGGGAGTTACATAATGTATGAATGAATGAATAAGTGAATGAATAAATCAACGAATGAATGAATGAATATGAGAATGAATGAATATGTGAATGAATCAATGAACGAACGAACAAGTGAAAGAAAGAATGAATAGATAAGAAAGAAAGGAATGGTTAGCGACAGGTATGAAGGGAACGTGCATCGGGGCTCGCTACCTGCGCTGCACGGACGCCGCCGCCAACCTGGTCTATAACGCATTATGGCTAAGGGTCAGCCTATGGCTCAAAGACAGCCGTTAAGTTAAAATGACAAGACAATACGAAATGGTCGTGGAATCACACCAAAAAATGAGTATCTCTATATAAATATTTACTTGTGTTGAGATGTGCACATGAGATATGGGGTATCACATGGGTGCCATGTGGGAGTATTTTTTAGTAGGAATACAGATTATCACCTCAATGAAGCAGTTATGCTTTTTGTTATGCTCATGGAATTATTCCCTTAGGAGCTAAGCCCCGAAGGAGCTTAGCGACTCAATCTCGGGCTCGGGCTCAAGAGCAAAATGGAGCTATGTTGGCATACTTTGCACTTAGCACGTGAACATCGACGCATGATGCTTTGTGCGATGTTGTTGCGCTGGTGCGCTCGTCTTATGCACGAGTCGTATACGCTAGGCGCATGGGCGGGCGCATGCACGGGAGCAAGCGCAGGGGCTTGTGCGGGCTGTACGTGTATGCACATTTACGCGTATGTTCGCATGCCCCGTTGCGGGGCTGCACGCCTACACTGTTACTTGCATGCAGGCCTGCGAGCCTACGCTGTTGGGCGGTTGCGCGCACAGGCGTATGGGCTAACGGAATGTTGCACGCATGAGCGTTGTTGGCAGTTAATTAGGTTGATTGGTAGATTTGAGCGGTTATGGAAAGATTGAGTCGATTATTCATATCCGTTTTTTTGTAGAATTTGAATTTGATTCAGTTATATCTTTCCATTATTCGCTCATATCTTTCAGCAATCAGTTGGTTGCTAGGATTAGGGTTAGGGATTCCACCCAACTCTATAAAAATCTTTTCGTGCCTCATTTGAGAACTTACTTCGAAAATTGAGAGACGGAGGGAGTTGTGTTGCCGCTGCCTTTAGAGTCCAGAGGAGTTCGACGAGTTCGTAAAGGAGGTGACGACGAGCGTTTCAGAAGTTTCTTCAGAATTTGCTGGTTTTTGGGAGCAGACCACGGTAGGACGAATCTTGCTTTGAGCAACGATGATCTTCGTCACCCCATCAGATCTTTCTTCTTTTTCTCCGAGTGGCTTATGGAAATTAGGAGAGCAAACTTGTTTGCAAGAGATCTTCGAAATTCTGCAAAGTCAGAACAGAGAGCAAATTTATTTGCAAGAGGTCTTTGCTTCTGACAGTTACTATATATCAGAATAGAGAGCAAATTTATTTGCAAGAGATCTCTAAATTCTGATCGTTCTTCCATCTAGATCTGTTTCAGGAATAACACAATCTTCATCCTTATTCTGTCTCCACCCAAAAAGCCGTCACCTCCTCCCTAAAATTCGAACATGGATTCTTCGCCGTTAGTTGTTCACATTCCCAAGATCTTAGACGTAGTTTTTCTTCAATGATGGATTGTATCATCAGAATTGGTGTTGCATGCAGGGCCGATCAATTAAACTTGGACAACCCTTCTCTGTAGGTCCGACCCGAAGGATTTGGATTGCTTTAACTGGAACTAAATTTTGGTTGGCCTTCGACCCAATTGAAAAGATATAGTTTTAAGTTGGGTTTAGGCTAGATCGGTCATAGGAAAACCAAATGGCATTGGGGGTTACGTCCCTATGGAGGGGGGTTGTCCAAGTCCAAATTCTCGTCAAGCTAAACCCTAGGTTGGTCCTGCCTTATGCTTAGGACAATACCCAGGTCCAATGTAACCTGCAAGTCGTGGTCACAAGTGACCCTCCAGGACCAGTCCACAACAAAGATCAAAGGACAATCAAAATAAACTCCGACTAGAGCAACCCAACCATCCAGGGAGACCTTGCATGCATGCATGCATGCATGCGGAAACATAGTATATATTCAAATATCTATCGTCGCTATCCCTTGTTAATTAACGTACATGCATGATTGATGAGATCAAAGCTTTCTAATCTATAAGAGACCAACTTGCGATCCCGAGCATGATCTCTCCACTTTTTTCATCCTCGGCAATGGTTCCCCCTGAAGTCACGTCACCCTCTGGTACTCAATAAGGAACATAAAAGTTGATTCAATTGTTAAAGGGTAAGCAATTTGCAATTTTTCAGTAGCACCTTGTGAGCGAGATCTGAGTATTTTCTTCATTTTCCACTAATACGAGTCTAGGTCAGACCCTTGTTAGTAATTCGGCAAACGAAAAAATATAGGACGACAAAAGTACAAGTATAAATCGGCTCAGTGCAAATAAAATACGTTCAAAAATTCGGTCAAATATTTAAAAAATTAAAATATTGCGGTTAAAAACTTTACATTCTTAAATATGTTGTCAAATTTGATTATTAAACAGGTTTCCAGCACGTTTTTTGTGCCAATTTTTTTAATAATTTATACGGAATACATTTAAAACTTCGCATGCTTAAAATTTATGTACTGATTTGAATCTGTCAAAAAATACGCAAGTATTATATGTTTATGAAAGATACAAAAAATTAGCATAAAATACGAGTTTTATTCGGGTGATTGCTAACAGGGGGTCGGACTTCCAAATTCTTGGTGCAAAGGTTTCAGCCAATCTATCTAATGTGCATGATCAAACTTATTCTACTCTGCTTGTCCGTCGTTACTTCTCGTCGTCGTTCAATTGGATGTAGTTGATTTGATTTAGAAGGCCTAAAGTTGTCTAATTCCATCTTATCTATCTTCTACAAAACGAGAGTTGTCTTTTCCGCACAAACTTTGTTGAGGTCGGTCATGAAATCAGAAGATGCATCTAAGTGAAAAGACAAAATAATGGCGCATAAACCAATTTCACACAACGAAACAATCAAGTTGATATTGAGCGTACGTAAGCACGCACAACTATAAATACACACACAAAAAACCTAAGTATTCATAATTAGCCTAATCCTTGCTAAATTAATTGCTTATTCTTTTTTTTTTAAATATATTAAAAGGTAATAGAGAATTCATTGTTCGATTGCACAAGATCATCTCTCGTCATCAGGTTCATTTAAAATATATTAAGTGAGGGGTGGATGAGCACCTCTCGTTAGCCACCAACTCCTACTTGTCAGCCACTTGAAAAATGGTCCCAAGTTCTTCAAGAACATCAAATAAAAAGATTCTAAAATCTTGGCTTTACTCAAAGAACACAAGCATGTTGTGATAAGGATCCAAAATCATCGTGACTAGTGAATCAACTACTTATTATTATATAGTCGAGCTGAGTAAATTTATGGAGAAATAATCGAAATTTAGAAAGATAATTTTTTTTTTAATTTTTATATATAGTGTTTTTAAATTTACTTACTTGTTTTGAATTAGAAAAAGAAAACCATTTACAACATGATAATTAAAAATAAAACTTTTAAACCTGAAAATTTAGATGTACTTCATGGAATAATTGTAGAGATAAAAAGTTAAATACCCGGGAAAAGTCTGGTGCAGGTACCGATTGCCATTTGATAGATAGAAATAGGATCGTGAGAGGAAGGAGGAAGAAGATGAAGAAGCAACTAACAGAGAATTCCAAAGAGATGGCATGATCTACCGACGACGACGAGGGGCAGCGATCTAGGCATGCAAGAGATCAATGCGATCCCTTTGGAGTTCTCCGTCGGCTGCTACATAATAATAAGCATGCGTGCATGCATGCATGCATGGTTGGCTAGCTAGCTCCAGTTTAGATGGTTCTGTGAGGAACAAGGGAGGGGGGAGAGCAGGGTTTTTATCATACACAAAGAGGAGAGAAGAGGAGGAGATTGTTATGTGATAAAGAAAGAAAGCTAAAGAGGAGACAAGCGGAGGAGGAGAAGACTGTGATGTTGATAAAGAAAGAAAGCTAAGAGAGGGGATATGCTCTTGTTGGGTTGGCTAGGCTGGGCTCCACTCGGCTCGACTCGGCCTGGGCTAGTCATTTTATTATGTGGGAAAAAAATTGAATATTTAGTATTAGGATCGTGATATTAGAATTTGGGTTTGAAATTGTCCAACGTTAGAGTTAAGGTCTCAAAATTACTTCAAACAGTGATTTCGAAATCTAAATTCTAAATAATTTAGAGATCCAAACCCTGATATCATGTGAGACCTTAATACTAAATAACCCAAACAAAAATTTGATAACATAGACCTTTTCTTTTTTTTCCTTAGGCTGTTGGTACAGATTTAAGGAAAATATTGCTAGTTAGAAATTTAAGTAACTAGATACTAATTTAAGGAACAAATAAAAGTAATTTAGAAAACAAGTAAATTCTAAAATAATTATGTTTTTTTTTGCTAATATTGTTATGAAACATTTAAATATCCGAATATATTTGAATTAAGTTCTTATAATATTTTATATTTTAATTAGAATTTGTTATAAATAATTTATATTAGAACTTGTTATAGATATGTGCACTTGCAAAAAAATATTAATAAAAATTAAATATGAATTTATTATAAAATCTATGATCCCAAAATTGAACTCAAGCAACCAAGACAAATGAGTTCCACTTAACCACTTGAGTTAAAACTATTTAGTTATAAAAAAATTATATTAGATAGTTAAATGCTTACGTAAGGTTTTTTAAAAATAATTAATGGACAATTTAGGTAATTGTTTACTTATCTTCTTTCTATTATTTTTAATTTATTTAAATGTTGATAATATACATATGACTTGGACATCTCATTTTTAGCCGTTTCCAAGCCGTATTATAGGATTAGAGATGTGTAGGTAGTTATAACATAAGATAGTTAAGCTATTAGTTAGATTTTTATTTAATTTTAATTGTGATAGCTTATTTAGACTAATTTTAATTATGATTCAAAGTTAATTTTGAAATCATTTTCTTCTTTTTTTAAAAATTAATTGAGGATTTGCATTCCGTTTAGATGACACATTTTTTTAGCCATTTTATAATAGTATAGATAGAGATAGAGATAGAGATATGGAGATAAGCTACTACCATTAAAATATTTAAGCTGTTAGTTAGAATATTCTTTTATATTTTTAATTATGACGGTTTATTTAAACTAATTTTAAATTACGATTAAAAAATTATTGGAATAATGCTTTGGTATTTTTTTAAAATTAATTAAGAATATACATACGACTTAGACGATTTATATTGAACTGTTTTGAGGCCGTTTTATAATAGTAAAGATACGTAGAGACATAATCTAATCTTGCTTATGTAACTCCACTCGTGCTTGACTTAGCTTGGCTTGGCTTCGGGTTGTGCCTTTTTACGTTTGGACGTGAACGGCCGGGCGGGAGAACGGGGCCTAAGTATGCTCCTTCTTCTTCCCTTTATGGAAGCTACCTAACTAAATGCACTTTACTCCCTTTTACAATTTTTACTACTTGAAATGAAATTTCACCAAATGCCAGTACACATTCAACCGACCGGGCAGCCGATTGCCATAGACTGGCAACAGACAATAGTTGATTAAAAATGTGGGATAAGATTCCTAATTTCCATTGAGGACTACATGTAAAAACAGGCTTGAAAGCTGCATTTCTTGACAGTTCTTGAGAAGCTAGACAACATTTTCTCATGTCTTCCTATTCACTTTGTTTTTGCATTCATTTTTAATTGGGCAATCTAAGTTAAATGTTCCTATATTTCATACTTGTTACAGGGAATATTCTTATTTTAAAACTAATTATACGGACCACCTCTATATATTATATTTTTACATAAAGCTACAACACTAATCACACTTATTTTAAAATAAAACATATCAAGAAGAGGGGTGGTCCATGTAATTATTTTCAAAATAGGGATGATTCCTGTAATACCCATGAAACATAGGAGGTTAATGCATTTTTTAAAATTTGATGCTGGAGGGAATAGTATTTGACTTTCTAGCATGCGTCTTGGAGAAAGTGGTCATGCACAACCATATAGGCTTACCTGGCCTAAAACGGTATGGGATAGGCCACCACGTCTGCTCATGCCTACGATGGGTCATGACCCACTTCCAAATACCGTGAATGGGTGCATGAAAAGGGAAGGATTCCAATAACGTAAGTATACTACCAGAATAAGTCATATTAGCAACATCGATAAATGTCACTAATATGTAAAATCGGATGGCATGCATCTACCAAAATAAGTCTAATCGGCAACGAATTTTGCGACTCCGGAACAAGACGGCGCTAATATTTTGGAAATTAGTAAAGAAGTCGCGATACGTCGATCCTAGCGACTTTCGGCCGCATTTAGGAACTACCTTTATTATTATGAAAGCTGACGTTGCAGAGTCGCCGGTGAACGTCGCTATATTTTTAAAAACTACAACATTTAGCGACTCTTAAACTTAATGTTGTAGTATATTAAAAAACAATGATGTCTATTGTTGACGTCGCTAAGTTACTTCATATAGGGTACCGCTGGTTGGTTCGACTTTTCATTTCTCTCCAAATTTTCATTTTTTGCCCCCTCTCCTCCGACCTCCTCCTACCTCCGTTGTCCCTCTCGACTCTGGCGACCCCCTTCCCCCGACGACCCCCAGCCCACAGTGCCCCTCTCGACTCTGACAAACCCCTCGCCCCTTTACCCAGCGCCCCTCAGCCCCACTCAACTTCGGCGATCCCCTCGACCCCCCTCGACCGCCTCAACCCCTTCGGTCAGGTAACCCTAACCATAACCCTATCTTCCTCATGCTGACACTGTCACGTCCCGCTCCCGTAGGAGTGATCGTCCTCGCTAAGACGTGATGCCGCACGAGCCTAGATTGCGCTCGTGTAAGGCGGGTTCCATAACGGCCGATTTCAGCGGCTGCGACAGAATCGTCGCACAGAAGTCCCAAGCAGAGACATTGAATAATAGCAGCAGAATTTGAAGAAAAATACAGTTATTCAAAAGAAGCTCTTTATTGATATTGAAACAAGATATTACAATAGGCACAAGGCCAAGATTACAAGTCACTCAAGATCACTCTTCTCACATTACAAGTCACTCAGCTCTCTCTATCTCTCAATACATGTCTGAGCCAGCGGATGCTTCGGAAGACGACGTCCATACATTATGTCTCGTATAAGTCTTGCCTCCATGCGGCCGCACGCTTCAAATCGCTAAGGAACTCGTGCCTCGACGCATCCAAGCGACTTCCACGCCACGAGCTTCTACCTGTGCCTGCACATGAAAACTATGTGGGTGTCAGTACTCAACTGTACTGGTGGAATGAGCTCCTCGCCTACCCATACAAAACCAACACGTTTGATTTACTTCGTGCAACACAGTCCTTTTATGATTGTCTTCCTACTCTTGCCTTAGGATCAATTTTAGGATAAACGCCTTGGCCTATTTTGTGTCTCTAGACTATCCCGTGCTTGCAACAACACCGTTAACTATTGCCTTTAGACTCTTCTCGTACCGACAACGTTAACCTATCAAGTCGTGCTTGTCTTATGGCTTAAAATCAGAGACGCAACTACGCGATGAGACTTCATTTCCATGTGACCGTGCTACAAAAACCATATTGAGGTATCTCGCATTTCAGTGAGACTAAACCACATTGCCGCCTCGCGGCCCTGCTACCTTGGTCACCAACTTACCCAATCGAGACTTGTGAACTTAGTGTCACTTAACCAACTTGCCTTGCGGCGATTCCTGACTTAAACCCGAGACGACTCAATCCAACTTGTGAAACTCTATGCCAACATCTTAAGACTCGATGCCACAACTCGTGTCGAAGCACGACGCCTATGTTGATGCCAAATCTTATGTCCAAACATTTTTTGTGTTCTAACTGTACACACATTCAACTCGACTCAATCCAAAGCATACACGCGGATAGCCACTATTTTGCCGACATCTATAAGAACTTGGCCACTAGCATCATAACCTATCCTGTGACGTATAGCTTGGTTAAATCGGGGTCCTTTCAACACGAGTAGCTAGCTCCGTTGTAAGCCCCCGCTTTAACCTGTACTAAAACCTTATGCATGACTATACCCTTTCTCCTAGGCCGAGTCGGTCCCATGGCCAAGGGTTGCCGCTCGAGAAAATATCATTATCGACAAGTTGTCCAAGACCATGCAAGACTCGACTAAACTGACATCTCATATAGTCATCCTTCTTTTCAGTGTTATTCTCTCTTTCAAACCAAGATGAAGACTTCTATCCTTGAGATCCCTCGACGACCCACGGTCGCGAGCCTTCTCCTTGATGAAATATCCTTTTTACTCAACTTAGGAATGACTATTTGATAGCCCTTTTTTTCCATAACTCACTTTGAAACAACTGGCTCGTGCCTTAAACGACTTGTATTCTATGCGACACTATCGTCCAACACACACTCCATATAACTAGCTTTGAGATCGTAGGACTTCGTGGCTATACCCAACCGTAAAACTCGTAGGACCGTGCTAGCTACTACTCCGATAGCCTAACATAACTTGCCTAACTTAACTTTGCAACAACTTGATGAGCAAAAGCTGCGTCAAGCTTTGCCTTGATGGAACGTTCGTGCACGTGTTCGACTTTCAACAATTAAGTTATTTGGGGAGCCTAGACTTATGCCACAAGCTGCTCAATGCAACTTAACTCATGGGCAAGCCAAGGCTATGCCAAGCCTTGGACGATGGGACCGTGCATGCTTTATGAAGCATTCATGCGGGCGACGCTATGACTTAGGCTGCGTTCATAACTTTGCCTACTCAAGCAATTTTTCCTTCTTCCAAGCCACGGGACGAAGGATCGAGTGTCATTTTCAAAGCACGCCGTGCACCAACTCTAAGCCGACCGTTGGACCTTTCCATATTCTAACTCAATTCGACCTGTCAGGATTATTTCCTTTAGCTATGTGGATTCGTCTCTTTTTTTATCAAGCCTACTTGTGCGAGTTGAAAACATGCGATTTATTATGTGAAGGCTAAGATGAGCAAGTTCACCGAAACTATCCCACCTGAGCAGCGGTCGCCTTGACCGAGCGATGTCTTCGAGTAGCCGTTGCAAGTCTAAGTCCGAACGCCGTTGGCGTTCCTATTCCTCTGATAGACTGAGCGGGATGGGGCACTACATCATACACCACTCAGAAACTAACTGAGTACTTACTTATTGACTTATTACTTTACTCAACATTCAAGAACTCTCGCACACACTACGCCTATGTGTTTCCTCAATCCGAGCCACGCTCGTGCTACTATCTATCATTTCTTCAATACGATTTTAAAATTCTCGACACTTTTCCATTCCTCAAGTCTCACTTGAATTCAATGTATCACTTAGTTGGATCGTACACATATTTTAGGCGTCCCCAAAATATATATTTTAGCCAAGCCTCGTGATAGAGAATCCTCATCACCACTCTAGTCGGATCGTGCACATGTTCGGGCGTCCCTGATATACGTGCATGTCAACCGAGCCTCATGAGTGGTACCACCACAATTTCTATCGCTCCGCACCAGAATGTCTACCTAACCGCTAGGCTATGTCTTCAGGCTAAGGTCATCCGTCAGTATTAGAATCATAGTTTTCAAACAATAATATCAACACTGACCCCATCCTAAGGTCAATCAAGTTGATAGTACGGGATTTTCTATCCAAGCTCGCATCACTCCGATTTCTAAACATCGAGCATCAATTTCTACGCATCCCAATATTCGTCGCACGGGATCCGAGTCATTCAGTAAAGCCATCCTACGATAACTCACGTTTCAACCAATCCCACGTCATCTCAATATCGTTCGTTCATCAAGCCGTTTCGCATAGTCTATCTCGACGAACCTGTTCGACGTAATTCGCCTATCAATCCTTCCAAGTCAAGCACGCTACGACACGATTCATTGCTAAATCATAATTCACATTCCATACTCCCTAAGTCATTTATCCTAATTCACGTAATCGATCACAAGGTCGTCTGACTTAACAATATGCCACGCCCTGATCTCACGCGAGTTCGATTATCCACGGTTGGCATGAATCACCATGCACGCTCCTGCGGGGTAATCATCCTCATCGCGACGTAACTCTTGTTCGAGTCTAGACTAATTCATTCTCGATGCACGGATCAGACCTACTCAATTCTCAAGTTTATTTTATCATCAATCGCAAGTCCTAATATCCTCGAATTTTCTTCGCATCAAACCGACAAGTTGGGACAAACAAAGTTTCGCATCCTGATTTTCGAGTTCTATCCTTCCCGCGACATGAATTACCATGTCAGCGCTCACGCAGAACGATCGCCTCAAATCGACGCAACGCATGTGCGAGGCTATAGTTACGTTCGTATAAGACAAGATCGTCGACGTTGTGGTTATCAATGCAATCATCAAACACTTCCATTTTCATCACATTCATCTAAATCAAAATCCTAAGTATAGCATCCAACTGAATAATAACACTTGTATGATCGTCATTTCTCGAATTAGAGTGCCCCCGAGTTATCGCATATCAATCTTTGATACGCCTCAATACCATTGATGATATGCGTAACCTGACATCTTCCTTTGCAACGAATTTTGAGTCATACGAATGATGCTATCGTCCGACTGGATAATCTCTTGACATTCAAATTCAAGTTCGATCATTATCCCTCGAGTCCTTTACAAGATAAATTTGTTCGAACCCGAATCACATATATTCATCCATCTGTCTTAAATCATCGATCAACGTATTTCCTCAATTTGCATCATTCCTTGCTAACTCAATCATAGAACGACATTCGTTC
>JANAVB010008800.1:4682504-4717504 GCA_029216955.1 Iris pallida | reverse complement strand
GTTCAGACTGTCGGTTTCACCAGCAGAGGACCACAGGCGAGTACAGTTTATTGTCTGCATTTCGATACTGATCTTTACTATATTTCATTGATTAGTCATTGGTTATGTGATTTTTATATTCTATTATAAATTGTTGAGTCGGAAATGAGAAGTACTAAGGATGTGTGATCCGACCGTAGACCGTATTTATTTTCATGCAGTAGACCTTGTAGACCGTGTTTATTTTCATGCAGTAGACCTTATAGATCGTGTTTATTTTCATGCAGTAGACCTTGTAGACCGTGTTTATTTTCATGCAGTAGACCTTGTAGATCATGTTTATTTTCATGCAGTAGACCTTGTAGACCGTGTTTATTTTCTGCAAGTAGACATTGTAGACAGTGCTTATTTTTCTGTAAAGTAGACATCGTAGACCGTGCTTATTTTCTGCAAGTAGACATTATAGACAGTGCTTATTTTCTTGCAAGTAGACCTCGTTGACCGTGCGGTGTAGTGCCCCAGACCGATCACATATCAACGGTACTTCTAACAGTTGGGGAAAGTATTTTGTGTCTATTTATCTGCTATTGGTTTTTCGTATTTTCTGTTTATTTTCAAAACATGTAATTGATGTCTAACCTCTGTTGTATAGTCATTTTCTTCATTTGAAATTGCATTCAGTGAATTGTGCTCGTTCCTTTCCTAACTGGAAACTAATATTTTTCAGGTTAGCCGTGGATTTACTTAGCATGGGAGATACGGGGATACTTGCAGCCAGAAGCCTAGAGACTAGCTAGATAGTTGAGTTGTAGTCATTCTATAATTGTACAAGTTTATATTTTCTACAAATGTAAAATTTGTGATCATTATAAATTAAATTAATTTTGTGAATGAGCATTATTTGTGATTTTGATCTTCATGGCCGTGACAGCGTTCTACCGTTGACACTGCGACGTAGGCTGGCTTGGACACGTCTCGTATCCGTTTAAAAAAATGGGTACGGGTCGTGACAAGTTTTTGTGGTGGCCCATGCAGGTCAGATTTCTTAAATCATGCGAACTCGTGATAGTACTTAAGTTAGTCGTACTATTGCAAGCCTGCGACTAGGAAATGCTCATTCACGAATCTGGAATTAATTTAATTTAAGAGAATGACTATGATTAGGAGTCCCTTATATAAATTTACCGATGGGTAGTCTAGGCCATGCAATTTAGATAAGGTGTTATTAATTTTTCTAGTTTGTCAGATCCCTATAGGTACACTATTATCTCTTGATAAGACGACACGATCCAAGGTGGATAGATTATTCACTTGGTGAGACAGGGCTTCATAGAATCAATGATCTAACCTTGATGAATTGTGCAAATCCTTCTTTTTGCCTCTTAGATATCATCCTCACATCTTGTCGAATTGCCTGTGTAGTTTCTATTTGCCCTAGGAATTATTATTTTGTATAAATTCTGATTATTGTTATACCCATACTAGCCTCAAGTTAGTTTCGATCCAAAGGTTTTTCTCTGTGGTTTGAATACACATGGAATGGATATTAGAATGTTGTATTTCTTTGTCCTCAGATATTTCCTTCCTGTTCAATCCTTTATTTTAAGGGTTGTAATTGATAGGACAAATGCTTACGCTCTAGTTCATGGTCAACTTGTTCGATTCTCTAGAAGCTCATGAATATTTTCAGATATAGTTAAAGGAATGTTAGTTAACTCATAATGGCAGGACAGCAACGCACTGTCGCCATTTAATTGAATTTTGGAGACTATGGATACCCTGCAGCCAGCAGCACACTGGCGAGACACAACCCCTAGAGGTAAAATTAGTTTAAGAAAATGTAGGTGATAGGATATTGCCAAAACTATGGCTAGTGGTCCTCTCTTGATTGTAGATACCCTTAAGCCAATATTGGATAGAGTTAAGAAGGGTTCGATTTTGTATCATGTTGAGTTACGAAACCAAGGGTTTACCACAACCAGAGTATACGGGCGAGGCGTAATCCTCGGTGAAAAGACTTCAGACATGATTACAAGTTTAGGATACTATGGAGGATAGGACAATGCCATGTTTGTCCAACAAGTCCCGAAGCCAATATTAGTGGAAGTTTTGTAAGTTGGGTAGCACGTCTCCCGATCTAGCATTCCGTGGTCCTTGTAACCTATTGACGAGAAAATTGATTGACGCTAATAGGTTTACCTGGAATATAGAAAATAGAGGTCCATAACCCATTAGTCGACCAAGTTCTTATGGATAAGAAGATAGTAGGAAGACTGTATAAGCAAGAACACTGGGTAAGGTTTGATTCTCACAAAACTCGAACTACTTGTGCCTCCTTTCAAAATTTTTGTATACTTGTATTTTGACTATCTTAACCAATACTGCTATTACAGCCTAGTTTTACAAGCTCACTCTGTTCTCGAGCTTGATTCAAGACATATGTTTAGTGGGGACGCCTACTAACATATTGTCTAATCAGAATCAAGATATTACGGTCTGATCAACCGTAGTGCACTTGGTTCGCTCTTTCTCTGGTTAACCTACGTGGATTGAGAAGTAGATGCCTCTAGATCTCATCCGCGACTGCATTGACAATTCCTCTTGAATTATACGTTCGCCCTTGAATCACAAAATTGTATTCAGTAACATCTCCCTTGAATTCTTTATTGTTTTTGTCTTTCACCGATTTGGAAAGACGAAAGCTCGTGATGGTAGAAAGATACAGAGTATTCCCATGGCTATGATAATGGTAGGCACAAGTGTAGCTACCATCGGCCAATCATGTGATTGAGTTACTCGTCCTCCCATCGACCCTCAAACTACTATTGAGACTTTCGAGCCATATGAATTTGAGAATGATTAGGGTTTTATCCTTAGTCAGAATGCCAACCTAGGAGACTATCTATTCTCAAGAAACCAAATATTGTGAGTCTCTAATTATTTGCTGGAAGCTTGCCTTAACTGTTTGGCATGAAATATAAAAGAACAGAACAATTATCGGAGGACTGGACTTTTACTTCATAATACAAACTCGCTTGTACAAAGAAAGTCTAGGGACGAAAACCTAGGTACAGCAATCTAAGTACAATTATTTATTTTAGATTCTGGGGGGTGACGGTAGAGGCTCGGGAAAGCGACGGCAGCTCTGTCTTACTCCTTGGATGATCGGGTGCAGCCTTGGCTCTGTAGAAGAACTGCCGAGCGTTGATGAAGAAATGCTCTCTCTTCAGGATCTCTTGCTCTCTATGTCTCTCTCTGTATATCTCTCTTTGTCTCTGTATGTGTATATCAGTGTGTCTTTTTGCAAAGGAATGGCACCCTGCTAATTATAAGAGTGGGGGGCCTCATTAGGGTTTGCAATGATTGCCCATTCTTGAAAGTCGGCGGCTAAGGATCACTGGATCTGGGCCGTTCATCGAGATTTGAGTAATAAATATGATTGCATCAAATCTTTTATGAGTAATTAATGCTGATTGACATAAATCCTCTTGATTTATCATGCCAACCTCGGATTCCTCGACACGTGTCATTAATTTGCTTGTTTGCCAATGATCTGATTTGATTCCAATATTTTATTGGGATTTATTAAGAGATTTTGATCAATCTGATGCCACGTGCCCTGCTATCATGCCACGTGTCGTAACCGCAAGCTACAGCAGGAATCTAAGCCGCAGGAAAGTTACTCCTCATTGGGCCGTATAAGGCTGGCCACGTGTTAAGGCTGCCTGAGAGTGCCCCCCTGACTATTTGAACCGCATGGTAATAATTTGAGCCGCATGAGTGTGGATGACCGCATGAGTGAACCGCATGAAGGTAGTCTCGTGAGCCGCATGGGGATGGTCTTTGTGAGCCGCATGGAGATGGTCTTTGCGAGCCGTATGGAGCTAGTCTTCGTGAGCCGCATGAGGCTAATCTTCGTGAGCCGTATGGGGGAGCCTCCGCTTCGGCCGCATGGAGGAGTCTCCGCTTGGGCCGCATACGACTGTCCACGTTTCAAGGCCGCATGACAGTTTCTGACTCTCGGGGGATCGTGTCAGAGTTTTTCTTTGCTTCCCAAGGAGTCCGTCATTATGAGGGAGTCATAATGATATCTTTGTGTCAGAACTGTCACCGTGTCAAAGCTGTCAGCCGTCAAGACATTTAATACAAAAGAAGAGAGCTGTTTGTAGGCCACGTAGCTCATCTTTGAGCCGTATAGAGCTTGTTTGAGCCGCATAGATGCTTGATCCGCATGGATCCTTGAGCCGCATGAACTCTCTGAGCCGTATGGGGCTCTCTGGCCGCATGGATCCTTCTTTATTCTTTTCCATGCTTCTACTAGACCCCCTTCAAAGTTTTCAATTTATAAAATTGAAATACTTTGAATAAGAAGCATGGCCGTGTATTCTTCTGGCCGTATATGATGTTCATGCCGCATGGATGTCTCGGCCGCATGGATGTCTCGGCCGCATGGATGACTTGGCCGCATGGATGTTTCGGCCGCATTGAGTCAATCAGCCGCAGGGATTTTTGGGCCGCATAGCTCCTCGCCACGTCATCCTGCCACGTGCGAAGATCTTTTGCATTAAATGCCGTTGATCTGCTGTCAGTTTTAAGGCTACTTTTCGGAGAAGGATACTAGGAGTTTGGCCTTCATTTTAGGCGGCTCGCCTCGATAACCGAAGGGTCAGTTTTTGTGTTTATACGAGAATCAAAACGCCCTACTTTTGTTTATAAATAGGGACGAATTCAGTGGGAGGGATTTCTTTACTTTCTCTTTCGTCCCCAACTCTTGCAATCTCCACTCTCTTTCCTTCTCCGACCGTCGAAAATGGCCCCCAAGTCTTCTAAGATCGCCTCTGCGGCTGCGAAAGGCAAGAAAATGGCTTCCTCGTTGGCCGCCGTACCCGAAGTGCACCCTGATGTTCGCCCTGTTTCAAGGGTAAGAAATGGATTTGAATATTTTGAACCTCAAAGACCCATGGCTCTGTTGCATAACATATGCACAAGCCTTCGTCCTTCGTTGTTATTGAACCGCCCAAGCTCGACTATGATGGAGCCGCATATGTTGTATGGGCCGCATGACCCTCTCATATTCGAACCGTATAGGGCATGCCCTATGTTTGAGCCGCATTGAGAAAGATTTAAGCCGCAGGAGTGCTTCTGGGTTTGAACCGCATGGAACCTCCTTTGAGCGGAACCGTATATATTCCTGACAAACTGGTTCGCACAGAATTTTGCTGAGTCGTGCCGTATAAACTCCTCTACGAGATAGAACCGCATAAGTTTTAATTCGAGCCGCATAAGCTATCGAATCAGTGTCACATGGAACTCCCAACTGAATTGGGCCGCATGAAGCTGTGTTGACCCGAGCCGCATAGGCTCTATTAAAGCCGTGCCGCATGAAACCCCGCTGAATTGGGCCGCATAAGGCTTCGTCGATCCGAGCCGCATAGGCTCATAGAATCTTCTTTTTGAGAAACTTTAAGTGGTTTCGTTTTAACCTATCTTTTAATCCTATTTTTTTTGTCCTTTTTCCAGTGAACCTCCCAACCAACCTGGCCGGAGAGCTTCTGGTGGGTTCAGCTCAGTTTGTCGTGGGTGTGCGGCTTGACGGCCTAATTCGACATATGACAGATCAACTTCCCCCTAATGAGCCTTTGGAGAGGGTGGCTGCTATCAACAACCAGCCTTTCCATTTTCTTTGTACCATGATGAATTCGGGGAAACTGGACGGAGAATATCTGAAACCAGCTTTTTTCTTTGGAGATGCTTTATCCATAAAGAACTCCAGAATGCTGGACGTTTCTGAAAACTGGGACTTCACTGTGGACGGAGTGGATATCCATGTTCCCGAGATGGAGCGGCATTTTCCCTTTTCGTAGTTTAATATGGTGCCGTTGAGTCGGAAAATGGCGGGTTCTCTAACTCCAACCCAATAGGGGATGTTCGTGGGCAACATTCACTATAATATGAGTATTAGGTCAGCATGTGCAAGTAGGGAGTCAGTCAGTCGGACTGTGATAGGGCTGATTCCTGGTACTTTTATAAACGTGTCTGGCCCCAACTTTACTTTTACTCGAGCTGATACCTTCCTGAATCAGCTCGCTCGCAAGGGGTCTTATCCTGTGGACAGGTTGTCGCTGCTGAATTGGATAAACCCCATTCCTACATGGGCCAATCTTTCCTCATGGATCCTGAGGAACTATGAGGAACTCCTTCGGGAGATTGATCTTTACTACGCCATCAGGGGCACCTGTTACGGATTGCCCATTAAGAAGCCGCTGTTCATGGCCCTTTTGGAGATGTATAGCCGGCGTACGGGAACTTTCTTTGCGCCCGGAGGGGAGCTAGGACTTGCCCTCCATGAAATGTACGCTGTTTCTAAGCTGCC
The DNA here is from genome assembly GCA_029216955.1 of Iris pallida. Lineage (NCBI taxonomy): Eukaryota > Viridiplantae > Streptophyta > Magnoliopsida > Asparagales > Iridaceae > Iris > Iris pallida. The sequence goes on along the minus strand of JANAVB010008800.1, from coordinate 4,711,152 downwards.
ATGGGGAGGCGAGGCCTTTGAAGTATACACCCCGACGAACGAGGAATTCGATGATCTGGATCGACGATTTCCTGGTTTTGTCGCTGTGTACCGGGAATTGCTATGCCACCATAGCATCTGTCACCAGACTGCTATCAAGAAGAATTATAGTTCAGAAGGGAACGTCCCCCCATACTACAGCCTGGGTCGCGTATCTTTTCAAATTATGTCCTTCCGGCCGGGTTTCTTCTCGAGGTCCCCAAACTCAGGCGGAGGTAAAGGACCTGATGTTGAATGCAAAAAGGTCGAGGTCCACCCGCGATAGATTTGGGAGCCGTACTGACTCCTTCAGTTATTTCCACTACGGTACCCGGCAGATGTCCGAGAAAGCAATCTTGGCCGGGTTCTTGATGGTATGGCTACAAAATTGCGTAGTCTCGGGAGGGGCAGGTTCTACTAAAAGGATCAGCCGCCACTTCATTCTCCCGGCTGTAAAGCTGGTCTTTAAAGCAAGACTAGCCCTTCTTCCGGCTATGGTGTTTAGAATACACCACGGCCTCCGTGCCTTTTCGTCTAAAGTCATTGCTCGCGAGACGACGCTGGACTTTGAGCGGATAGAGCTACCATACCACTATCTCATGGGGTGGTTATTGATGCATTACCGGTCATTGATGAGGCCCGGAACAGAGGATGATGTTACTGCGGATGACGCCTTCCTTTTTTGATACCGCCATCAATCTTGGGAGTATGACACCATGCCGGCTTGTCGGAGGGCGTTGGTGAGAGTTGACGGGCCTGACTTCTTTGTGTCTCTTCCTCAGTTTACCCCTAGAGAAGTGAGGGGGTACACGTTGATGGCATTGAACCTCCCCAGCTCTTATCTGAGAAGATGCTTCTATGGCTGCGCAACATTCGCCCCGCGTACCTAGTATATCGTTACCAAAATAACGTATACTTGGAGCCTTATTTGCCTAGCAGGTTTTCTCATCAATTCGGATATTGTCAGCTGTTCCTTGACTGCCCCAGTGCTTGTTTGGGCTTCGAGGGCAGTGTCCTTGACGTTATCCGGGCGTGGCATTATTACAATGATGTTCATACTCGGGCTAGCTTCTCGGTCCCTGACGCTAATACGTAAGGAGATATTCTGTACATGGCGGCTCTTTATCATGTTGCGGCGAGCAAATCTCCCGTGAACTTTCACATGAACACCAGCTTCATTGTCGGGACCGGCTTGGCAGAAAAGCCCGAGGGTTCCAGGAAGAGAAAGAGAGGGGCGAATAGGGTTCCTGTGCCAGACTCGGAGTCCACTACGGCGGACGAAGAGGATGACGAGCAGGCCGCCGATGACTCGTCGTATTCTTCGGACGAGGAGGTGGGGGACCAGCCTCCTACTGTGCCGGATAAAGAGGTGGAGGATCATCCACCTGTTGTGCCTGGTGCTTCGCGCCAACGAGGCAGGCGTCTGTCTACTGACGATGGCAGGACCTACTCCACAAAGCGAGCTGCGGTAAGACGTCGCAAGCTGTTTATTGATGTTGACGCTGTTTCTGAGGTGATTAGAATTTCAACTGCCTTTCCCTTCTTTTTCTAAGTTATGGCCTAATTATTTTTTTGCTCTTTGTAGGCGTCCGGGGAGTCTGCTTCTCTGGAATCGACTACTGAAGTCGATCCAACCTTGTCCACTTTGATTAATGATATGTGCACCGCCATCACTTTCGCTGGGGTTCTTCCGGAGGCGACCGGGGAGTCTCGCCTTGCTGAGACCTTAACCCATAGAGACGGGGGCTCTACTGCCCCTGTCCCTGAGACAGCTGAATTTTAACAGGATGACACTGACCTGGCTGGCTCCCCTTCAGGGGTGGCTGGGGCAGAGAAACCAGTTGAATTTGAGTTGGAAGCTGCGGATGGGGAGACTATGCCAGCTTCGAACGAGCTGCAGCCTCCGAGCTCTTCCCCTGGTAAGATAAACCAGCTTCTTAACTTGTGAGGAGGCCTATTTGCTCAATCATCCTGTCCTTCGTGGACTAATGATGGCTTTGGACGTACAGGTCCCACCCCTTTATTGTCGGTGATAGACATTCTTAGGGCGGACTCTACTGGAGGGGATCTGACGGAAGCACGTGTGCCTCCTTCTTTTCCAATCCATACTGAGGGGCCTCCAGCTGGGTCAAGTACGGGAGCCTTGGTGATAGCACAGCTGGAGCAAGGGACGACGCTTTCCGCGCCATCCTCTGCGAATAGGGTTTCGGGAGTTAACATTTCCGCTCTACCAAGTATCCAGGCTCTTAGGCGGTGGAAGAGGAGCTAGCTGCCATCCATGCATCTTTTCGCACAGAATTCGTTTCCCTGGTGGCAGGGACGGCAAGTTTTGAGGCTACTCCTTCAGTACTGCCTGCCACACTCCCTTTGACGCCGTCATCCACAAAAATTTTGGATGAAGTGTCCCAGGACGTGGTCGACAGTTTCCACCGCCACCTGAAGAGGGGGATTGAGGCAGCTGTGGAGAGGGGAACTCCCTTTGTTATGGCTCGTCAATGCGCCGGTGGCCAAATTAATATCCTTAGAACACTTCCCGGTGGGACGGGACTAGCGGCGCTTCTGGAGCCTAAGCTGTTAGAGGCCGATCGTCTCGTGGCCCAGTTTCGCGTACTGCGACAAGCTGATCTATCAGTGGCGATAGATCAAGAGCGTACTTTCCTCACAACGGCGGTAGAGAAGGTGAGGATTGCTCGGGAATCGCTCAAGCCAGCTATATTGAAGGATCGCCGGGACCTGACTGAGTTGTACGATCAATGGAGCTGTCGTACTGAAGATTGCGCGGCTCGGGAAGCGACTGCCTCCCACGGGGTAACTGACACCCGGGAATAGATTCTCGAGCTCCAAAGAAAGCTGGCCTTCCTGGAGTCCAAACTCGAAGCTGCTCGTACTGAGAAAGGGGTTACTATTCAGGAGGCTGACAAATTTAGTAGAGCTTCTGCTAATCTGGAACTCGCTTTGAAGAAGATGGAAAATGATTGGCAGGCATATATGTACTTGAATGATGCCGAGCAGTTGTCCCAGGTGGCCGAGCGACGAGCTAGGCAGCGGCTTGAGCGAGGGACTATCTTGGTGAGAAACCGCCTTTTGGAGTTGTGTAATGCCGAACTATAGTCGACCTTTTTCTGGTTTGTTCCTATTTTCCTTTTTCTCTTTTTTTTTCTTTGAGAGGGACGTGGTCCCAAAACATGTAATGCTTTTTTCGTCTATCAAATAAAGAGTACTTTCCATTCTACCCTTCATTTGTATTGCTTGTTGTGCTTGTGGTATTGTGGTGATGTTTGCCCCGCATGGGGGACTTGTTTGTGGACCTGTTACCCCTGGCATACCTTGGTTTTAGGTACGGGTAACAAGTTTGATTGGGGGTACTTAGAACGGTTCCATGGTCATGTTGTTGTAGGCGTTCCAAGCATCGGGATATAGAATGCCATGGAGCAGCTGGGCTTCCGGGGCATGATGAGGAACGGTGGGCCTGTACTAAGAGACTTAGCATAGGACATTTGTGGGCCTATTACCCTTGGCGTACCCTGGTTCAGGGTACGGATAATAAGACGAGAGAGGACCAACATACTTACTCAGAGGTAATGAGGACATGGTAAGTACAGAGGTTTTACCGTGGAGTCTTCCTGCTCAGAGGTAATGAGGACATGGCAGGAGTGGACTCAGCGAAGAATATTTGTGGACCTATTATCCTTGATGTACTCCGGTTGTGGGTACAGATAATAAGTCAAAAGGGAATCATTATACTTACTCAGAGGTAATGAGGACATGGCAAGCATGAAGGTTTCTTCGACGGAGCCTTCCCATTCAGAGGTAATGAGGACATAACAGGAGTGGGCTCAATGAAGGAGGGTACATAGAACGACTCAGAGGTAATGAGGACATGGAAGTTCTATGTAAAGGGATGATTTGTTTTTGGCGGAAGTGAAACGACTCAAAGGTAATGAGGACATGGCCGTTTTGGAAATTTGTGGATCGGTTACCCTTTTTGTGCACTGGGAGTGCGGGTAGTGGATCATGAGGGAGGATTTTTTCCAGGAAGAAAGTTCAGAGGTATGGTCATACATGACTTACTATCTGAAAGAGTGACCGGAAAGTAAGTTCAGAGGCACCTGCGGGTACATGACTCGATAATCTGGAATGTTGTGAAAATGAGTTCAGCGGCACCAGCGGGTACATGACTCGATAATCTGGAATATTGTGGATGTGAGTTCAACGGCACCAGCGGGTACATAACTCGGTAATCTAGAATTTTGTGGATGTGAGTTCAACGGCACCAGCGGGTACATAACTCGGTAATCTGGAATTTTGTGGATGTGAGTTCAGCGACACCAGCGGGTACATGACTCAATAATCTAGAATGAGTTCAGCGGCACCAACAGGTACATAACTCAATAATCTAGAATTTTGTGGTTGTGAGTTCAGCGGCACCAGCGGGTACATAACTCGATAATCTGGAATTTTGTGGTTGTGAGTTCAGCGGCACCAGCGGGTACATGACTCAATGATCTAGAAAATGTCGTTTAGACATAATATTTCTTCAGGAACTTGCCGTTGACGGACAACATGAGCAAGTCTCCATTTTGTTTTGCGAGACGGTAAGCACCGTTGGAGAATACAGCCTCGATGATAAATGGACCTTCCCATTTTGGCTGAAACTTGCCGGTGGTCTTGTGAGTCATCACCATCGGCCTCCGAACTGCTAGAACGAGATTGCCCACTTGGAATGTTCTGATTTTAACCTTCTTGTTGAAGGCTCCAGAGATGCGTGCTTGGTATAGCTCGATTCGCTGCTGGGCCAGGAGGCGCTTTTCAAGTAAGGCCTCTAACTCTTGTAGCCGACGACGGTAGTTATCATCCGTCGTCAATTGATAAGTGAGGGCGACGCGGAGTGAGGGTATTTGAGTCTCTAATGGGAGAACTGCCTCACTCCCGTACACCAGTGAGAATGGTGTATTCCCTGTAGCCGTTCGGACTGTGGTACTGTATGCCCATAGACATTCACCAAGCTTTTCGTTCCAGTCGCGTATGTTGGACGATACAAACTTCTTGAGTAACTTGATGATGGTTTTGTTGAATAATTCTGCCAACCCATTTGCTGCTGGATTGTATGGCGTCGAAGCAATATTCTGGATACGGTGCTTGTCGCAGAACCGATAGAAGGCGTGGCTTGCAAACTGCGGACCATTATCGTGGATGATCCTTCGGGGCAGCCCAAAGCGATAAATGACGTGATGCTTAAAGAAGCTGATCACGTTTAAAGTCTTTACTTCTGCAAGCGGGACGGCTTTCGTCCATTTGGAGAAGTAATCTGTGATAGCGAGTATGAAGCGATGTCCTCGGGAGGAAGGTGAAGTAATCGGACCGATGATATTCATTCCCCATGCTTCGAACGGCCAGGACGCCACTGTCGAATGTAGAAATTTAGATGGCTGGTGGATGAAGTCCGCGTGGACTTGGCAGGCTTTGCACTTTCTCGTATAGTCTATTGCATCTGCTACCATCGTGGGCCAGTAGTAGCCCATTCGGCGAAGACGGTCTTGCAATTTAGGGCCAGGCTGATGGGCCCCGCAGACACCATCATGAGCTTCTCGTACGGCTTCTTTGGCTTTTGTGTTTGACAGACACCGAAGCAATAACCCATCGTAGGATCGTCGATACAGCATTTTTGTCTCTGTATCGTAGAAGAATCTGAGAGAACGCCTTCTGATGGAAGTGGCTTCCTTTGGGTTCTCGGGCATGATGTCGTAGACGACGAAGTCAATGAATGGTTGTCGCCAATCTGGGACATCGTCAATCGTCTGAGCAGAATAACTCGCCACGAATTGAACGTTGTTCTTGGGGCAGACCAGTTCGTGGCCTATCACATCCACCGATTGATGAGTATGATTTGGCACTGCTAGGGAAGCGGCCAGGCCTGCTAAGGCATCGGCTTCGATATTTCGGAGTCTGGAACGTGTTCGATGAAGAACCCCTCGAACGACGAGATGATGTCGATCGCTATTTGGTGATAGGGGAACATGTCTTCATGGCGGACTTCGTATGAACCCCGGATCTGATTGACGATTAACTGAGAATCGCCGTATGCTTCAAGATATTCTACCCCCAGCTCCCTTGCAAGTTGGAGGCCAATGACCAAAGCATTGTACTCGGCCACATTGTTAGAGCAGGGTTCTGTGAGAGAATAAGCACGGTTAATAACCAATCCGTAAGGGGAGACCAGCACCCCCCGACTCCGACGACGATGTTGCCCTTGGGTCAAGTTCTCGAAGCACCGTCGAAGAACATTCGCCATATATCATCGTGAGAGGTTGCATGCGAATCGGCGACCTCATCTGGGATTTTTTTCATATATTCTGGACGATTCCGAGCCCGGGTGGGCTGCCAAAAAGTCTGCCACCTTTGACCGCCTTTTGTGGGACGAAGATCATATGATAGGGGATAATAATATTGCCCATGTAGCGAGGCGAGAGCTGAGTGCCCCTGGTTTAGTCATGAGGACCCTGAGGGGGTTGACTCGTGATATCACATGTATGGTTTGTCCCGTGACATAGTGTCACGTCTTCTGAATGGCGAATACCAGGGCGAGGCATTCCTTCTCCACAGCGGTGTATCGGTGCTCTGGCCCAATCATCATTCGGCTGAGGTAATGTATGGCTTGTTCATGGCCTGCATCGTTATTTTGTGCCAGCAGAGCCCCGAGGAAATGTTCTATTGCTCGTACGTAGAACAGGAATGGTTTTCCAGCAACCGGGGCCACGAGGACTGGAGGGTTCGATAAATATTCTTTGATGCTGTCGAAGGCCCGCTGACATTTTTCGTCCCATACGAATGAGATGACCTTCTTCAGGAGATGGGTGAATGGTCGACATCGCCCGGAGAGGTTAGAAATGAACCTCCTGATGTAAGCTAGCCTCCCTTGAAGGCCTCTGAGTTCACGAAGATTTCTCGGGGGACCCATCTCCATGATTGCCTTTGTCTTCTCATGGTCTACATGGATACCCTGGGCGGTGATAATAAAACCTAAGAACTTTCCGCTGGATACGCCTAGGAAGGATTTTGTGGGATTCATCTTTAGATTGTGCGCTCGTATCAGGTCGAATACCGTCCTCAGATCCTGAAGATGGTCTCCCTTATAGCGACTCTTAACAGCGATGTCATCAACATAGTACTCTACCGTCTTGCGTAAGTGGTCTCTGAAGAAGATACTCATGGCTCTTTGATATGTGGTGCCGACATTCTTCAAACCGAAAGGCATGACTGTGTAACAGTATGTGCCAATCGGTGTTCGGAATGATGTATGCTTTTCGTCGTTAGGAGACATCTTGATTTGGTTGTATCCCAAGAAGCCATCCATGAATGACATATATTCGAAGCCACATGTGTTGTCGATCATGATGTCTGTGATAGGAAGGGGGAATTCGTCTTTGGGGCATGCCTCGTTCATATTGCGGAAGTCGTTGCAGATTCGAATCTTCCCATTCTTCTTGAGGACGGGTACTATGTTGGCGACCCAGTCAGGATGTTGCTCCTCACGAATGAAGCCGCTGGCTATCAGTTTGTTGACTTCGGCTTCGATCGCATCTATGATGCCCGGGCGGAAGCGTCGTTGTTGTTGCTTGACTGGCTTTGCATCTGGCCGAATGTTGAGCTTGTGAAGGGCAACCTCGGGGTTTAGTCCTGGCATGTCTTCATAGCTCCAGGCGAATACATCGATATATTCTTTGACAAGCTCTAGTAGCGATTCTCGCTCTTCGTCTGTCAGGCTTTTACTGACGAAGTTTTTTTGGAGAAGATTCACTGCCGAGGTCGACCTGTATAACTTCATCTTCTGTAGGAGGCTCTCTCTGTTCGAACCGCTTTTCCCATTGTGTATCCAACTATTGGGCCCACGGATCTAGCTCGAGGATTTCAGAAATATCTTCGTCTTCTTCATAAGCGTCGGCGAATGCCATGTTGACTGACAGGACTTGTTTGAATATGTCTTCGATGCTGGTATCCGAGCCAGAAGTTGGTGACCCAATTGAATGTGAATGCCAGTCACATTCTTCATCTGAACTCTCAGGGGTTGTCGTGGGTGTAACATAACCTAATCCATATCGAGTCTTGCTATAGTAGTCCCGCGGTTTGCCAGCCGGGACCGGTGGCTTCAAAAGTAATTGTCGTCCAGTACCGTAGTTTAAGCCTGGCATCGTCTCCAGATCATACCCCTGTTTTTGCATGAGATATTTGGATTGGGGGCTGTAAAGATACAGAGGCAGTCTCCCGGTATCTGATTCAAGGTCGACTTCTTCTACGGTGAAGGGCTGCGGATCGTCCTTCCGGCCGAAGGTGATTGGATGGTCCCCTCCCTCGATTATGCGGTAAGCGTCTTCCACTGGAGTAAGCTGGATTACGGTGTACACATTTGTCACCTGTATGTGTAGATGAGTGCCTATACCATGTTCCATAGCATACATTGTACAAAGCTTGTTAAGCTCGAGGTAGTTCAAAGATAGCCCTTTATTGATGAAATAAGGTATCTTTTCTAGCGGGATTACATCATCTGCGAAGGGAACATCAGTGTGTGCGGCCACATACTTGGCTAGCTCCGGTTCCTCTTCGGCTACCCTATATATAAATGAAGACTGAGAGGACGACCTGGGCAGCTTAATCGTCAAGGGTTCAGCTGGTGGAGCAGAGCGTGGAGTTGTCGGCAGACTAGCGACCCCCAGTCTGGTGCTCGATGCTGGGCGGAGAGTGGTTGGTTCGCTAGAAGTTTCAGGCCTTGTATCGGGGTGACGACCCTTCTTGGGAAGGCGTATCGTCATTGGCTTGTCGGAGGGATTGAGCTTCTCCGTTTGCGGCTGGCCGACTCTCGACAGCCTGATTGTCAGTGGCTTCGTTGTGGGTCTTGGCACTTGGCCAGACCTTGGCAGCCGAATTATCATCTGCTCTTCTTGTGCCGAGAGGCTGATTGCGTCCTTATGCAGAGTGGCTGTAAGGGGTACGGACTTGCCAGGTTTGCGAGCTTGGAGGTAGATCGTCAGAGGCTCTTCTGATCCTGTGGCTGTCTCGGTACGAGCTTGCACATCTCCTTCATCAAGGTGCCTCTTCGACTTTTCGAATAGGCAGGAGTCTGAGTAGTAGGATTCGAACCCTTTGAAGGGATCGATGTCGGCAAATTTCGTCCTCACGAAGTCGTGTTTGTCGACATATTTGAAGCACTGGTGCAGCGTGGAAGGCACAATCATATAATCGTGTATCCACGGGCGCCCCAAGAGGATGTTATAAGAAGTGTCTGCATCTATGACGTAGCAGGTGACTTCTGATTGGAGATCGCCAATCTGACACTTTAGACGAATCTTTCCAATTGGGTAGCTCCTGCCCGAATTGAAATCGCTGATGGCGGTGCTTGTAGGCGTCAGGCGATGCATTAGGATACGAAGATGATGTAACAGACCCTTCGAGATAATGCTTATGGAAGAGCCAGGATCAATGTGCATCCGATCCACCTTTACATCGCCGATGTATCCAGTGTAGTATAGCGGACGATCGTGCAGGTTAGTTTTGATGAGCCTGTCCTGTGGAGTGAAGACGATGTTGGGCATTGCTCCCATGCAAGCGCTGTCTTAGAAATCTACAGGCGGGTTCTCTCCCGTGAGGTTGACCTGAGCCAGGTACGCGTCGGCATTTTGGAGTGCATCGCTCAAAGCCGTGCGAACATCCTTTGAGAGACTCAGAAGCTCGTATAATGATAACTTGGCTGGTGTGTTGGCCAATTATGCCAAGATGTCGAAGTTGTAGGGCTTCTCCAGCCCCTGCGGTGCCTCTTTTCGGAGGGATTTATCAAAGCGAGTCTCCTTCGGCCTAGGCTTGTCGGTCGTCGGAGGCTGAGCCGGTCCCGGAGCGTCGGTTGTAGCGGGCTGATGATCTTCAGCCGAGTTGTCAGCCACAGGTTGGGATTGTGCCCCAGACCGAGTGACGACGACTGTAGCTTCTTCGATATCTGCCGAGATTGTGCGGCAGGACCTGACTTTCCCACTCTTCTTCTTACAAATGGAAGATGGTATGGACTGAGTCACTTCTGATACCAAGTCTGGATGGACCCGCATGACCTCCCCTCGTGATGTGGTGAGGGACACTAGACCAGCAGTCTGATCTCGGGGAGGTGGAAGATTAGCAATCTCTATTGTCGCCAGGGGGATGGAGACCACACCGTCTTGAGTTTTCGTTGGAGGGAAGCTGCCAAATTGCACTGACACCATATTGACTGCCACAGTTACCTCTTCGAAGTCGATGGCTAGAGCGTTCGAATCGATGAGATTTTGGATATATCGTTTTAGTTGGTAGCAGTCGTGTGTGGCATGGTGGACGTAGCGGTGGTAATGGCAGTACTTTGGGTTCTCCATGTCTGCCGACCGAGGTTCCCGTCTTGGTGGAGGAAGCTGAATTCTGTTTTCTTGTATGAGCATGTCCAAGATGGGCTTGACGTGACCGTCTTCGAAGGAGTAAGTAATTTGCGGCCATTGTTTGTCTGCCGGCTTTGGCTCAGGTTTCTGTGCTGTGTCGGCCACCATAGCCTACTTTTCCCTGCTGTCCCGATTGTTGGAGGGGCTACCCCCATTGTCGTTGTTGGTGTTAGGACGCTTGCCCTTGTTCTCTCCGTCCGAGATGTGCAATCCCAATTGGTGAGCCTTCTTCAATCGTTCTTCGACGCTTGTGGCACTGATGATGAACGTCTTCCAGTCCTTGAATTGACTTTCGCCCATCCAGAGACTGATTGTTGGGAGCAATCTCTTTTGGCAAATTTCAATCAAGGAGGAATCTGGATTTCCAGATGGCAACTTTATTGCGGTTTGGCGGAACCGCTCAATATAGTTCCTTGTCAGCTCTTTCTCCCCTTGAACGACGTCCATGAGGGTGGACATTGTGATGTCCTGCCCTACTTCGTAGAATCTCTCCAAGAACATGTGCTTGAAGCCAGCGAAGGAGTGGATGCAGTTGTCTGGCAGGTTGCGATACCAGTCAAAGGCGACTCCTTCCAATGCCCCAATGAATAACCGTGTGAGGATGGCATCGTCATGGGGCAGATGGTCGGTGGTAACCTCGAAGTAAGTGATGTACCGACTTGCAGAGGTCTTGCCATCATAAGGATTGATATTGAACGGCTTATATCTTGGTGGGAAGGGGACATCCCTCCATGCAGCAGGGTACGGTTGCCGTATTCTGAGATCTTGAGAGTTTTCTCGAGCGTGAAACATTGTTCGGAGCTCCTGGACCTCTCTTCTCGCTTCTCGGGCCTCATCCACAGCGGTGGGGGCCGTTACTTCAGGAGGATTGTTGCCCGGATTCGGTGCCGCTGAATTTGAGTTCGCATTGACCGCGAGACCCGCGCTTGTTTGGCCAGGCGTCCCTCCTTGTAGAGCTGGAAGGGCCGCTTTGATCTCGTCCATAGACTTGACCAAGGCAAGCAGTATGGCCTCCAGAGTGTCGATGCATTGGCGATCACTAGAGCTACCTTGATTACTGTCTGTCATGAATACCGTCTTTACATGAGGAGAGATGGACGGAGCGGTAGAGGAAGCGCCCTGTGAATCATACCCATGTAGTGAGAAGTCATCGGGGTATGTGGAAATGTCTTCCTCTTGTTCGGACTCAGAAGGAACAGTACCCCCAGTTTCCGAGTTTGCCTCGTCTTGGGAGTTGTGGACGTCCTCGGAGACGTCGGCGTTTGCTGCATCTGATGGGAGAGTTGTTTCCCCTGGCTCGTCTTCTTGGAACATCGGATTATCGTGGAGGTTCGGAGGAGTGCTACCCCAGTCCCAGCAACCCCCAGTGGTGTGGACGACGAATCTCCCACTGTAGCAGATTTCGTCTTAGAACGGGTACCTTGAAAAACTCCGGTGGTGGGCACCCGCTTAGACGACAGTCTCTTGGTCAAAGTGGTTGAAATCTTCGGGCTGAGAACATTTGTTTTCTTCCCTCTCCCATCGGCGGGAACTTTCTGAGCAGAGTTACAGGAGACGACGGGAAGTGCCTCGTCTTCTGAAGACGGCTGTTGCAGTCTTTGAAAGACGGACTATCGGTCTTCTCGTACCGTCGCGTTATTGCAACAGCAGTTGACGATGACTTGGGTGTAGTGACATCCGTGGGAGGAGTCTTTGTACCCCGGTGTATCTTTTCTTTCCTTGCGTTTGTGGAGGATGGCCTCACACAAGTCAGATGGGTCTGGATCGACTATGTTTGCTCCCTGGATTTTGGGAGACTTTTGTGAACCTCTCTGTCCGTTTGCCGTCGGGGGCTGGACTCAAGTGGTTCTGTACAACTTCCCATCTCAGGCCCGCATAACAGTATGCGGGACGCTCGGATGGTCAGAGACCGGATCAGCGGACCGAACTTGCCAAGCTCGTGCTGCCCTAGACTTCTTCGCTCTAGTGCGTAAGGGCACATAGTAGGAAGAGTCTAGGTGATGCTGGAGAGAGTCGGACATATCTTCTTGGGAGCACAAGAGATCAGGACCATAGGAGAGGCGGTCAAAGACAGAGCCACGCGGGGTAGGCGTCATGCTGCTGTCATCAATAATCTTCATGCGGCTGGCAGGCATAGCCGCATAGGCTTTCTTCATGCGGCTGGGAGTCTCGGCCTCATGAGTTTTCTTTATACGGCTGGATGATCTGGCCGCATAGACCTTCTTCATGCGGCTGGCAGATTCAGCCGCATGAGCATCCTGCATGTGGTTGGCAGACTTGGCCATATGAGCGTTCGACTTTTTCTTGGGGCGCATAGAACCACTCTTTGTCCCTGCAAGTCCAGTATCGTAGTGCTTTCCTCTGCCGGACTTGGGGACAGCAGAGTCCTCTACGGCTCGAAGTGGAGCCGTATGAGAGTCGCCTTCACCGTCTTGGGTAGCAGAGAGTACCCCGTCCAGAGCTTGTGGAGGAGCAAATAATTTTGGCCTCCACTCGCAGCAAACTTTCTTTGTGCGGGTTCGCTTCTGGATCGGGCCAGCACTTCCTTCAGAGAGCATTTCTTCAAACGCCTGTTGGTCGAAGCGGACGACCATCTTCTGTTACGTGGAGCCAAGTTTGGCTGCATCCGATTGCGTTACCAACTCCTCAGCCGTGGAGAAGTTTGTCCCCAGCAGAGTCGCCATCGTGTTTGCCATGAAATATAAAAGAACAGAACAATTATCGAAGGACTGGACTTTTACTTCACAATACAAACTCGCTTGTACAAAGAAAGCCTAGGGACGAAAACCTAGGTACAACAATCTAAGTACAATTGTTTATTTTAGATTCTGGGGGGTGACGGTAGAGGCTCTGGAAAGCGACGGCAGCTCTGCCTTACTCCTTGGACGATCGGGTGCATCCTTGGCTCTGTAGAAGAACTGCCGGGCGTTGATGAAGAAATTCTCTCTCTTCAGGCTCTCTGGCTCTCTATGTCTCTCTCTGTATATCTCACTATGTCTCTGTATGTGTATATCGGTGTGTCTTTTTCAAAGGGAATGGCACCCTGCTATTTATAAGAGTGGGGGGCCTCATTAGGGTTTGTAATGATTGCCCATTCTTGAAAGTCGGCGGCTAAGGATGACTGGATCTGGGCCGTTCATCGAGATTTGAGCAATAAATGTGATTGCATCAAATCTTTTGTGAGTAATTAATACTGATTGACATAAATCCTCTTAATTTGTTATGCCAACCTCGGATTCCTCGACACGTGTCATTAATTTGCTTGTTTGCTAATGATTTGATTTGATCCCAATATTTTATTGGGATTTGTTAAGGGATTTCGATCAATCTGATGCCAGGTGCCCTGCTATCATGCCATGTGTCGTAATCGCAAGCCACAACAGGAATCTGAGTCGCAGGAAAGTTACTCCTCATTGGGCCGCATAAGGCTGGCCACACTTCAAGGCTGCCTGAGAGTGGCCCCCTGACTATTTGAACCGTATGGTAATGATTTGAGCCGCATGAGTGTGGATGACCGCATGAGTGAACCGCATGGAGGTAGTCCTCGTGAGCCGCATAGGGATGGTCTTTGTGTGCCGCATGGGGATGATCTTTGTGAGCCGCATGGAGCTAGTCTTCGTGAGCCGCATGAGGCTAATCTTCGTGAGCCGCATGGGGCTAGTCTTTGTGAGCCGCATGAGGCTAATCTTCGTGAGCCGCATGGGGGAGCCTTCGCTTGGGCCGCATATGGGAGTCTCCACTTAGGCCACATACGACTGTCCACGTGTCAAGGCCGCATGACAGTTTCTGACTCTCGGGGGATCGTGTCAGAGATTTTCTTCGCATCCCAAGGAGTCCGTCATTATGAGGGAGTCATAATGATATCTTTGTGTCAGAACTGTCACCTTGTCAAAGCTGTCAGCCGTCAAGTCATTTAATGCAAAAGGAGAGAGCTGTTTGTAGGCCACGTGGCTCCTCTTTGAGCCGCATAGAGCTTGTTTGAGCCGCTTAGATGCTTGATCCGCATGGATCCTTGAGCCGCATGAACTCTCTGAGCCGCATGGGGCTCTCTGGCCGCATGGATCCTTCTTTATTCTTTTCCATGCTTCTGCATTAACTAGCAACCCTTAAGCCTTGAACCAACCCTTCGTCGACCGAAGCCCACAGTTAGACATGAGATGAGTGGACAATAGGGTAATCATTTACCGTGACACTCATCCCGAGATTGGTTTCCAATAAATATTACTCTAGTTATGTAAATTTTATTATTAAGACCTAACTAGTGTTGGAACACCACAGTCACTAGCTTAGCCAATACCATAGCTTAAATACCCTGTCATATTATGATCTACCAGTTGTCAACAGCAATACACGATCACTACAACTCTTGTGACGATAGTCTGACAGGTTGACACAAATAGAAATTCACGACTCAGTTGTTAGCAATCTTGTGCCATGGAGTTGGTTACCCCGTCGATAACTCTAGTATACTATAGACGAGTAGATCATCCTATTTTGTCGACCATGTGTCATTGTACACACTCGTTCTCTATTTATTGAGGAACGATCATTGACTTGACTTATAACTATCGTATCCCGATACGTCGTGCCTTATTCCCTATTAACAAAGAGTCGAGGTACAGTATCCGGACTTTGGGAACCCTCTAACCTCAATATTCCTAAGACCATGTCCTATTTCTAAGGGGGGTAGACTGTAAGCCTCCTAAAGTTTTTGGATATACGAGGATTATCGATTGATTAGAATAATTTTTCATTAGGATGATAATTAGTGTCTTATGGACTCCCACTTTTCCATTAGATTATTTTGTGTCACCGGCCGTGTCATTAATATTCGGAGCACAAGATCAGCTTTTACCTTACAACAAATTTCATATGCAAGATCTAGACGAGTCCACCTTCATCTAGGTATATCATGTCCCACTCAAACCCGTCCCCTTGTACTCTATTTTTATGGTACGACTTTCAGGTAGAAAGGACTAACTATAATCCTTACCATGGTACCGGTAAACTTTTCGACTACAATTAGGGACTCAACTTCGACTCGAAGCTTCAACCCAATATATGGTTGTGATCGACTCGAGCCCACTGCGCACATGTCACTAGTGTCCCACTCAATTGTGTCTTCTCGTGCCACTTAAATAGAAAAGTCATGAAAGACACATTTTGGGCTTTAGGGACCTAGCTAACCAACCCGACTGTGTCACTCCCCAATCCTGAAATACATATTTTAATACGTAAACCGATAAATTGTATTTACCTTGTATTTATACGATATTTATTATGTTGTATTTTTTTATGCATTTCCCAAAAATATTCGACAAAATATTATTTCATAATTTAATTTTCTGTATTTGGGCCTACAGTTTTGGCTCATTTGGGTAACCTATTCTTGGTTCACCAATGGTTCATCATGAACCCTTTGGTTCGTCATGAACCCATGGGTTCAAGATTCTATATAAATAACTCATCTCATTCTCTCTCCTCTCATTTATTTCCTCTCATTTACTTTCCTCCACCAACCAAGGCAAGTGCCAACTTGCTCAAGAGATGGATCAATAAATTTTTGTTAATGTTTTCTTACAAAATTATTTGTCAAAAATGTTCTTCTCCTCATTCTATACTAGTTTAGAACTTGAAATTTTCTATTTTGAAGCTTTTATTTTTGTAGATCTAAGTTTTAACCATTTTCGGATTTTCTTGGTTTTGATCTAGCAAACTTCATTATTTTTAAGTTTTGAGTGTTCCATGTTGTAGAGAATTTTGTTCTACCCCATTTTGACCTATAGAAGTCCCAATTTGGGCTTAGGATGAGGATTTTATGGTCCTTATAAGTTCTAGGACTCATGGTGTTCTTGCTCTCAGCCAAGAGGAAGAAGATGACCCTGTAGCAGTTGGCGCGCGCAGCCCTGGCCTAGCGTATTTTAGCGAAGGGCGCAGCTCTCTCGTGGCCCTGCGCCTTTTGGCGCTAGGAGCTTGGACCCTGCGCAGTCTAACCCTGCGCAGTCTGACCCTGCGCAACCTGACCCTGCGCAGTCTAACCCTGCGCAGTCTGACCCTGCGCAACCTGACCCTGCACAGTCTGATCCTGCACAGTCTGACCCTGCGCAACCTGACCCTGCGCAGTCTGACCCTGCGCAGTCTGACCCTGCGCAGTCTGACCCTGCGCAACCTGATCCTGCGCAGTCTAACCCTGCGCAACCTGACCCTGCGCAGTCTGACCCTGCGCAACCTAACCCTGCGCGATCTGATCCTGCGCAGTCTAACCCTGCGTAGTCTGACCCTGCGCCACCTGACCCTGCGCACTCTGACCCTGCGCACTCTGACCTTGGACTCCCCTATATTTTATATTATTCTTTTTATTATATATTATTTATATATATGTAAATGTTTGTGTAAGCTATATATCCTTACGCCTTTTGTCCCGAGCATGATATGAGCACTAATATGACCCCGGTAAGCAAAGTGTTCCTACCTGATACATGTACCTGAATGTCCCAGTTCTTGTTCATGCTCGACAAATGACTCGTAACTCCACGTGGCGTATTTGTAATGATGTATTACACTAAGGAGGGTAGAACATGTTGACATACTGATTGACATAGATCCTCTTTGGGGTACTCGTACTAAAGTACGACTTTAGGAGGATGATCATGCAGGCCACAGCATGTGAGTCTAACATTTCACCTAGGGTTAAATTAGGCAACTAAATATACTAGATGCATGGGGAGGGCAAAATCCCGAGATCGTGTTACACCAGCCGCCTTGAGATATTGTCTTGACGCGCCGGCTGGTCTCCACGGATGCTGTGTCATCTGCAACGAGTGGATGACTGTATCCGATTAATTCCTGCTATATAATATGTCTTGGCAAGGTGGCCTTATGAGGGACCTGTGCTCAATGACACCTGTCTACGCGAACCCCTGGGTTGGCTAGCCTTGCTGGAAAGATACGATCTGAGGATTTCTAAATAACATGATGCGAGGATAACCTCGTCCCACTAGAAACTCGTAGACTTTATTGGCCGTAAAAATGACTTGCTTGTATCTTATTACCTTTCGTAAATAACTGAGGGAAGCGGACTGTCATGGTACGTGATCCAACCCATGTTCTTGTTTGATTGTTAGGTTGGTTATCGTACTATGACAGGCTGTGGACCAAAGTTATGAACGAAAGACTTATTCTGGTTGTGAAGTGCTACTTCTGTGAATGACTGAGGAACATGGTCTATCATGGTACATGATCCAACCCATGTTCTGGTTTGATTGTTGGGTTGGTTATTGTGCTGCGATAGGCTATCGACCGAAGTCACGATCAGAAGATTTTATTGTTTATGTGAAAGTTATAGAGTACGACACGTCCTGACTCCATGCGGCACCTTTTGTCCTTGTTTGGTTGTAAGGGTGCCATATGGGTTCGAGGAGGTTGCGCTACCCTATAATAGTAGCATAAGTATTATTATTATCAATCATTCTTTTAACTGGGTTTTTAATCTTAACTCTTGTGCCCCTTTGGCGGTACTTGCTATTCGGGGCTGACCCCGCTGGTTTTGTTTGGCCAGATCTCGTAGCAGAGCCAGAGGACACGATCTTCCTCCCTGACATCCATGGTGCATACTAGGAGCATGGCGGTTCGGGGACTCGAGTGGGTTTCTTCTCCACCACTCCTGCTTTACTTTGTGCGGCATTTAGCCACCGG
Source organism: Iris pallida (assembly GCA_029216955.1). Lineage (NCBI taxonomy): Eukaryota > Viridiplantae > Streptophyta > Magnoliopsida > Asparagales > Iridaceae > Iris > Iris pallida. The sequence continues at coordinate 4,692,991 of JANAVB010008800.1, read as the reverse complement.
CACCTGTTAGTCGGATTAGTTGATATTTTGTGTCAGTACAGAATTGTAAAGAAACAGACTGCAGCTGTGTATAATTTTGTACTCCTGACTCTCTGAGATAGCTAAATTATAAAGCTAGTCTCTCATGATCCTTTTGATGAAGCATCGGGGACGCCTTACTGCTTTATCTTTAATATTCATTTAATTGCTGATGTGATTTGATTGATTGAGACATAGAACTCTGTGGGACCATAGGAGACTTGATTGTAGCATGTACCCCCTAGTCTCTCGACAGCCACGATCGCCGTATGACGTTACGTACCTCATATGGAGTAGCTGGCCTAGTCCGTCTCGGTATTTCAGTACTGGGGCGTGACAAGGTTTTAGTGGTGGCCCATGCAGGTCCGTTTTTCAGACTTGTGGGGTATTGCGAATTATTAGGAGTCTCAATCAAAACCTGTTCCCCTTGAAATTCTGTTTCGAATTCTCTGTCCTTGCCTTGATCTCTAACCTGACTTGCATCCTCAAATTCTTCCTCGTCCGGACTTGATAATCTTATATCTTTCTCTATAGGGGTGCTTCATTCTCAGTAGCGGGTGAGGCCCATGAGGAAGAGCAGCGAGAGCATGGCTCGACTGGGCACCAGCAGGGGAGAGAACCTTCCCCAGGGCAGACACGAGCAGAAATGGAACCAGAGGCAGTGCAGCCGCAGGTTATCGAAACTCCTGCAGCACCAGCAGCGACGGCAGTACCAGATGCCGTAGCCCTTCTGGAGATCATCCGGGGGATTCTTGTCACTCACCAACAGCAACAGACTCAGCAGCAGGAGCAGAACGTGTTGTTGAACCAAGGGATTCAGTTAGCTCTTGAGAGGAGTGCCGGGGTTGACTCGGGAGCATCAGGAAGGTTCCGTCGCTTGAACCCGAAGTATTTTGACGGCATGGAGGATGCCATCACTGCGGATGCATGGATTCAAGACATCGAAGCCATTCTTGTGGCAGCCAAGGTTCCAGATGATGAGAAGGTTGATCAGGTCAAACTAGTACTTCAGGATCTTGCCCGCGACTGGTGGGCATCAGAAGAAATTGGTATAAGACGCCCTGTTCGTTGGACCACCTTCAGTGAAAGATTCAAGGCCAAGTATTTTGGCGTAGTAGCTCGATATGAGCTTCAGCAGAAGTTTATTAGTCTCAAGCAAGCAGGCAAGACCGTAGATGGGTATACAGCCGAGTTATGCAGATTGTGCCGTTTCGTACCAGCAATGGTGGCAACGGAGCCAGAGAAAGCTATGAGGTTCCAGCAGGGACTTCATTTGGAACTATTACAGCTTGTGGAGGGACACGACTACCAGACGTTTGACGCTGTTTTGACGGTCGCTCGGAGGCACGAGCTTACCCAGCAGAGGTTGGCATCGAGGACAGGGGGTCAGAAGAGATCTCATTCCCAGGTTGGAGGAGGAGCAATGCAGCGAACATCGGCACCAGCACCTGGTGTACGTATTCATGATGCAGGAGCGTCGCGAAGAACGGCCGTGTCAACTAATACAGCGCCAGTTCGACATCAGCAGCCGAGGAACCAACAGCAGCGTCAGGAAGCACCCCAGGGCTGTACATTCTGTGGGAAGGCAGGGCATACGAGGGAGGTGTGTCGGTCAGCGAATGGCTTATGCTTGAGGTGTGGTAGTTTAGACCACCGTATCTCCACTTGTCCTGTGATGCAGAGGCCAGGAGGGCCAGCTCAGCAGTTTCCAGCATTGCCAGCTCCGGTGGCAACCCCAAGTGGAGGGCCAGTATTAGCAGTAAGGCCCCTAGCCCAGCGTCTATCAACGCAGGCTCAGATGTTCCGCCAAGCACAGGAAGCCGAAGGCCCTCAGAGGCAGCAATAACATGGTCGAGGAAGGCCGCAATAAGGGGCTCCGCGGGGCCAGGCTCTCACATTGTCCTTGGGAGAGGCTCTAGCGTCTAGTGACGTAGTGGCAGGTAAAATTCTCGTCACCTCATTTCCCGCTGTGGCATTATTTGATTCAGGCGCTACCCATTCATTCATCTTTGCACAATATGCTACACGGATTGGATTAGAGTTTGAGGTATTGCCGGAGAGGATGGATATACTCACCGGCAATGGGCTCGTAGAAGTTGGCAGAGTGCACTTTTTATGTCCGGTAGAGGTGTGTGGGCATTTATTGCCCGCATCATTGATTGAATTACCTATGGGGAATTTTGATGTTGTTCTTGGCATGGACTGGTTGAGAGACAGTCATGCGACAATTGATTATAGAGGTGGTAGGGTCATATTCAGCGTTCCTGGGATGGAACAGTTCATCTTTACTCGAACCTTGAAGAATCAGGCCGGAGGCGTCATCTCAGCAGCAGTGTCAGAGCCAGGACAGATTCCGAGAGTGGTCGAAGATTTTCTCGACGTCTTTCCTGATGAGCTCCCAAGGATACCCCCAGTCAGAGAGGTAGAATTTAGCATTGAGTTGAACCCTGGAACGAGGCCTATTGCAGACAGAGTTTACAGAATGTCGCCGTCAGAACAGGATAAGTTGTATCAACATGAAGAAGAGTTGAAGTCTAAGGGATTCATCCGAGACAGTAAATCGTCCTGGGCTGCGCCAGTGATTCTAGTTCCCAAGAAGGATAGGTCGACGAGGATGTGCATCGACTACCGCAAGCTGAATACAGTAACAGTGAAGAATAAGTACCCACTACCAAAGATTGATGACCTGTTTGACCAGTTGAGCAAGGCCAGCGTCTTTTCCAAGATCGATCTTCGGTCGGGATACTATCAAGTAAGAGTCCGGGAGCAAGACATACCGAAGACAGCATTCAGATCTAGATATGGGCATTATGAGTTTTAGTAATGCCCTTTGGACTAACCAACGCCCCCGTAGTATTCATGGACTTAATGAACCGCATCTTTCTGCCATATTTGGATAAATTTGTGGTGGTCTTCATAGATGATATCCTTGTCTATTCCAGCAGTGAAGATGAGCATGAGAAATATCTTAGGACTGTCTTGCAGACATTGAGGGAGCATCAACTTTATGCGAAGCTTGACAAGTGTGAATTCTGGTTAGACCATATTTCGTTCCTGGGACATGTAATTTCTGGGGCAGGAGTGTCAGTGGATCCGAAAAAGATTGAGGCCGTGGAGCATTGGCCAGTCCCGAGAACGGTTGCCGAAGTGCGAAGTTTCTTAGGACTAGCTGGTTACTACAGAAGGTTCGTGGCGGACTTTGCCAGGATCTCTGCGCCCTTAACGCGTTTGACGCACAAGGACGTAGAGTTTGTTTGGTCAGCTAGCTGTCAGGCATCATTTGAAGAATTGAAGAAGAGATTGATCTCAGCCCCGATCTTGACGCTTCCAATAGGAGCGGGAGGCTTTACAGTATATTGTGAAGCATCAGGGAAGGGTCTTGGATGTGTATTGATGTAGCACAGAAAGGTGATAGCATATGCGTCTCGGCAGCTTCGAGACCATGAGAAGAATTACCCAACACACGATTTGGAGTTAGCAGCGGTGGTGTTTTCACTCAAGTTATGGAGGCATTATTTATACGGGGATCGGGTAGAGATCTATACTGATCATAAGAGTTTGAAATACGTGTTCATGTAGCGAGATTTGAACATGAGGCAAAGAAGATGGTTAGAACTGCTGAAGTATTTTAATTTAGATCTTCAGTACCATCCAGGCAAGGCGAATATAGTTGCAGATGCACTGAGTAGGAGAGATAGTGCCTTTATCTTGACCTCGCAGAAGCATATTTTAGAAGACCTTCAGAGTATGGGAATCGAAGTAGTTTTGCCAAGGGATATAGGAATAATGACCAGTATGCAGATTCAGTCAACCTTAGTAGAGAGGATAAGCAGCACAAGCAGGAGATCCACAGATTCAGAAGTTGCGGTCGGAGTGTGAATCAGGCCGTAGGAAGGAGTTAGTGAATCATGAAGATGGTACGCTCAGGTTTGGAAACAGACTCTGTGTACCGAGTGGAGACCTTCGGCAAGAAGTTATGTCCGAAGCTCATAGTTCTATTTATTCCATTCATCCAGGAGGAACGAAGATGTATCGAGATATCAGACAGTTCTTTTGGTGGAATGGCATGAAAAGAGAGATAGCGAGATTTGTATCCAAGTGTCTGGTATATCAGCAGGTGAAAACCGAGCAGCAGAGACCAGCAGGATTGCTACAGCCGCTTCCTATCCCAGAATGGAAATGGGAACACATCACGATAGATTTTGTGACCGGTTTACCTAGATCCCCGGCTGGCAAGAATGCAGTCTGGGTAATAGTAGATCGACCCACGAAGGTCGCTCATTTCCTTCCCTTCCGAGTTGGACAGACTACTGAGTAGTTAGCAGAAATGTACATGAAGCAGATAGTAAGGCAGCACGGTGTTCCAGTTAGTATAGTATCAGACCGGAATACGCAGTTTACTTCCCATTTTGGCGGAGCTTACACCAAAGTTTGGGAACCAAGTTAAGATTCAGTACTGCTTATCATCCACAAACTGACGGGCAATCAGAAAGAACCATTCAGACGTTAGAAGATATGCTACGGGCGTGTACCTTAGATTTTGGCGGATCTTGGGAGGATCACCTTCATCTAGTGGAGTTCTCCTATAACAACAGCTATCAGGCTAGCATTCAGATGGCCCCGTTCGAAGCATTGCACGGAAGGAAGTGTAGGTCCCCTTTGGCATGGGACGACGTCGGAGAACGGAAGTTGTTGGGGCCAGAGATGATCACGCAGACTGTGAAGATAGTTAAGTTGGTCAGAGAGCGCCTTCGAGTTGCACAGGATCGACATCGTCATTGGACAGATCAGCATCGTAGGCCTCTAGAGTTTAGAGTTGGCGACCAAGTGTTTCTGCAGATTTTGTCTACTCGGGGTATCATCAGATTTGGAACCCGAGGAAAGCTTAGTCCAAGATACGTTGGTCCTTTTAAGATTCTCGCTCGGGTAGGCGATGTGGCTTATCGACTTGCCCTTCCGCCTTCGTTAACTGGCATACATGATGTGTTTCATGTGTCCCAATTACGTGGGTATGTCCCGAATCCGAGTCATGTCCTCGATCATTCTGAGTTAGTCGTTGGTACCGACCTAACTTACGAGGAACAACCCATGTCTATTTTGGACCGGCGAGAGAAGGCACTCAAGAATCGGACGATAAGCCTTGTCCGTGTTTCTTGGAACCACCACTCTTCGGAAGAGTCAACTTGGGAGCGCGAGGACGAGATCAGATCTCGGTATCCGTATTTGTTTGACTAATGAGGTATATTTTTATGCCTTATTGACACAATTCCATGCTTATCTACACCTACTTGTTTTGCACCTTGTGATGTATAATAATAACTGCTATGATAGTTAACTTGTATATGATTGTGCCTTGCTTGCCCTGATTTCACTATCCTGTCTTGGCTGGAATTCCGAGGACGAAATTTTTCTAAGAAGGGTAGAGATGTCACTCTCCGATCCTGGAATACGTATTTTAATACGTAAACGATAAATTGTATTTACCTTGTATTTATACGATATTTATTATGTTGTATTTTTTCATGCATTTCCCAAAAATATTCGACAAAATATTATTTCATAATTTAATTTTCTGCATTTGGGCCTACAGTTTTGGCTCATTTGGGTAACCTATTCTTGGTTCACCAATGGTTCATCATGAACCCTTTGGTTCATCATGAACCCATGGGTTCAAGATTCTATATAAATAACTCATCTCATTCTCTCTCCTCTCATTTATTTCCTCTCATTTACTTTCCTCCACCAACCAAGGCAAGTGCCAACTTGCTCAAGAGATGGATCAATAAATTTTTGTTAATGTTTTCTTACAAAATTATTTGTCAAAAATGTTCTTCTTCTCATTCTATACTAGTTTAGAACTTGAAATTTTCTATTTTGAAGCTTTTATTTTTGTAGATCTAAGTTTTAACCATTTCTGGATTTTCTTGGTTTTGATCTATCAAACTTCATTATTTTTAAGTTTTGAGTGTTCCATGTTGTAGAGAAATTTGTTCTACCCCATTTTGACCTATAGAAGTCCCAATTTGGGCTTAGGATGAGGATTTTATGGTCCTTAGAAGTTCTAGGGCTCATGGTGTTCTTGCTCTCAGCCAAGAAGAAGAAGATGACCCTGTAGCAGTTGGCGCGCGCAGCCCTGGCCCAACGCTTTTTAGCGAAGGGCGCAGCTCTCTCGTGGCCCTGCGCCTTTTGGCGCTAGGAGCTTGGACCCTACGCAGTCTAACCCTGCGCAGTCTGACCCGGCGCAACCTGACCCTGCGCAGTCTAACCCTGCACAGTCTGACCCTGCGCAACCTGACCCTGCGCAGTCTGATCCTGCGCAGTCTGACCCTGCGCAACCTGACCCTGCGCAGTCTAACCCTGCGCAGTCTGACCCTGCACATTCTGACCCTGCGCAACCTGATCCTGCGCAGTCTAACCCTGCGCAACCTGACCCTGCGCAGTCTGACCCTGCGCAACCTGACCCTGCGCGATCTGATCCTGCGCAGTCTAACCCTGCGCAGTCTTACCCTGCGCAACCTGACCCTGCGCACTCTGACCCTGCGCACTCTGACCCTGGACTCCCCTATATTTTATATTATTCTTTTTATTATATATTGTTTATATATATGTAAATGTTTGTGTAAGCTATATATCCTTACGCCTTTTGTCCCGAGCATGATATGAGCACTAATGTGACCCCGGTGAGCAAAGTGTTCCTACCTGATACATGTACCTGAATGTCCCAGTTCTTGTTCATGCTCGACAAATGACTCGTAACTCCACGTGGCGTATTTGCAATGATGCATTACACTAAGGAGGGTAGAACATGTTGACATACTGATTGACATGGATCCTCTTTGGGGTATTCGTACTAAAGTATGACTTTAGGAGGATGATCATGCAGGCCACAGCATGTGAGTCCAAGATTTCACCTAGGGTTAAATTAGGCAACTAAATATACTAGATGCATGGGGAGGGAAAAATCCCGAGATCGTGTTACACCAGCCGCCTTAAGATATTGTCTTGACGTGCCGGCTGGTCTCCACGGATGCTGTGTCATCTGCAACGAGTGGATGACGGTATCCGATTAATTCCTGCTATATAATATGTCTTGGCAAGGTGGCCTTACGAGGGACCTGTGCTCAATGACACCTGTCTACGCGAACCCCTGGGTTGGCTAGCCTTGCTGGAAAGATACGATCTGAGGATTTCTAAATAACATGATGCGAGGATAACCTCGTCCCACTAGAAACTCGTAGACTTGATTGGCCGTGAAAATGACTTGCTTGTATCTTATTACCTTTCGTGAATAACTGAGGGAAGCGGACTGTCATGGTACATGATCCAACCCATGTTCTTGTATGATTGTTGGGTTGGTTATCGTACTATGACAGGCTGTGGATCGAAGTTATGAACGGAAGACTTATTCTGGTTGTGAAGTGCTACTTCTGTGAATGACTGAGGAACATGGTCTATCATGGTACATGATCCAACCCATATTCTTGTTTGATTGTTGGGTTGGTTATTGTGCTGCGATAGGCTATATCGACCGAAGTCACGATCAGAAGATTTTATTGTTTATACCTTTTACTTATGTGAAAGTTATAGAGTACGACACGTCCCGACTCCATACGGCACCTTTTGTCCTTGTTTGGTTGTAAGGGTGCCATATGGGTTCGAGGAGGTTGTGCTACCCTATAATAGTAGCATAAGTATTATTATTATCAATCATTCTTTTAACTGGGTTTTTAATCTTAACTCTTGTGCCCCTTTGGCGGTACTTGCTATTCGGGGCTGACCCCGCTGGTTTTGTTTGGCCAGATCTCGTAGCAGAGCCAGAGGACACGATCTTCCTCCTTGACATCCATGGTGCATACTAGGAGCATGGCGGTTCGGGGACTCGAGTGGGTTTCTTCTCCACCACTCATGCTTTACTTTGTGCGGCGTTTAGCCACCGGCACCTGTTAGCCGGATTACTTGATATTTTGTGTCAGTACAGAATTGTAAAGAAACAGACTGCAGCTGTGTATAATTTTGTACTCCTGACTCTCTGAGATAGCTAAATTATAAAGCTAGTCTCTCATGATCATTTTGATGAAACGTCGGGGACGTCTTACTGCTTTATCTTTAATGTTCATTTAATTGCTGATGTGATTTGATTGATTGAGACATAGAACTCTGTGGGACCATAGAAGACTTGATTGTAGCATGTACCCCCTAGTCTCTCGACAGCCACGATTGCCGTATGACGTTACGTACCTCATATGGAGTAGCTGGCCTAGTCCGTCTCCGTATTTCGGTACTGGGGCGTGACAGACTGGCAACTAGCTCAACCACTTGGGTTGAAGTCTATTCTAGGTTACCCTAGCCTAGTAGAAATAGTTTTATCATAGGGATCTTGTCTAGTCCGTATAGATTGAAATCTAAGGTTCATCCAACCAACGATTGATGTCCAATTAGGAAGTCCATTAAGACCTAGTAAAACCCATCCATGCATACCACCATATTTGGACTATGAACCCAAACTTTTTGAAATAGGTCCCCATGCCTATTATGTAGTCTTCCCTATTTTCTTTTGTATGAGAAGTCATTCGTCACCATTGTTCCATCTACCTAGAAGTTGTGATACGATCTTGTATTGCATTTATATCCCTTGTTTGTGTGTTTAAATAACCACGGAAAAGAGCACAATCTTGATTTCTCAAATTCTGTTCTATTATGGAACCTTGCTTGGAATTTCAAGAACAGAACTTCTGCATTGCGCGAATTGTAAGCCCTCTAAGAAACGAAGAGTTCTTCGATTTCACAAGTGACTGGACTCGAGTAGCCCACTCTAGCAAATAAGTCAATGGTTCATAGACTTTCTTTCTGTCTGCATCATTGGATACCGCTACCGTACTTGAAAACTTCATAATTGCTCTCGATTATTCTTCCTCATCATCCGGTCCTTCCTATTGTAGTGTGACAAATGGTCATGCTTATTAGAATTTATCAATATTTCTTAGCTACTTGTGTAAATTCGTTGTTTGTTAAATTTCTGGGTTGCTTAATAGATAAGAGAGGATTATAGATACCACATACAGTAGATATATATTGGTAGCAATTTTTAGCAATTAGTTGGATGATTATAAAGTTTTAGGGACATACCATTAAGGGAGTAGTGTAACCAAAGGTGGGTAGAAGTCCTCGGGGTTCCGTAGTTACAAAATGGCTAGAAGGAGGATATAACTATTTTGAGGAATTAAATTTGAGGAGATTAAGGTGATAGTAGACTTCGAATTTTAAGGGATAATCATGACTTGGAATTTCGAGGACGAAATTATTTTTAAGGTAGGTAGATTTGTAGCTTCCCTTCCCGGAGAATTTTCTTGAAATATTTTTTTAATTTAAATAGTGATTTTAGAATTTTATAAATGATTATTTAGATAATTATTACTGTAGGTGACTTTAGCCATGGTTGCGTTTTGGAGTACCAGACGACTAGGAATCGTGGCACGGATAGTGCAATGGCGTGCTTTGACTAGTGTTTAGCCATGGCTAGAAGGAGGATATAACTATTTTGAGGAATTAAATTTGAGGAGCTTAAGGTGATAGTAGACTTCAAATTTTAAGGGATAGTCATGACTTAGAATTTCGAGGACGAAATTATTTTTAAGGTGGGTAGATTTGTAGCTTCCCTTCCCGGAGAATTTTCTCGAAATATTTTTTTTGATTTAAATAGTGATTTTAGAATTTTATAAATGATTATTTAGATAATTATTACGGTAGGTGACTTTATCCATGGTTGAGTTTTGGAGTACCAGACGACTAGAAATCGTGGCACGGATAGTGCAATGGCGTGCTTTGACTAGTGTTTAGCCATGGTAGGGGAGTGCCAAGCCATCTGTGTGTCCTAACTAGGAAAACCAAGCTAAGTTGCGACTTAACTCCTAGAAATAGTTAAATTGTTAATTATTTATGTTATTAAATATAAGGGACTCGGTTGTACCAAATCAGTCTTGACTGGACTCGAAACAAGTCCAAGTCCATGTAATGATGTAGGGTGACCAAAGACGTCAGTGTCGATGTATTGTGTGTAAGTCATATTTTACACTAATGCCCTATTAAAGTTATTTTATGAATAATTGTTATATATATGTATTAAGGATATATATACACAGATGTTATACTATTTTTATATATGTAAACATTTCGTGTTGGTAATTCCATATGTGTGTATTATATGTATATATAATATATATATGTATTGTATGTATGTAACACATATATATATTAAATATGTGCATCTGAATTTAATATATGTAAATTATTACGTGTTACGTATTATATATATAGTTATATATATATATATATATATATATATATATATATATATATATATATATAATATATAGATATATATATATATATATATATATATATATATATATATATATTATATATAATATATATATATATATATATAAGTATATATATATATATATATATTA
>JANAVB010008800.1:4545615-4668243 GCA_029216955.1 Iris pallida | reverse complement strand
AATAGTGCCTGGTGCGTAGGAGCACATGCAGACCAACACCAAACTTGGTTGCGCAGGAGAAAAGCTGCCAAGGAGCTTATGGGTGTGGGTCCCGAGGGTCCAGTGCCATCCGCAACAGGCACAAGAGAAGTTAACTGAGGCTGAGCCAAATTCAAATTGAATTTGAAATTGACAGTTGAGGGATAGGGAGGGGGAGGGCCCGCAACCTGATATGGGGGCAGGCAAAGAGGGGGTGAGCTCCAACGGCTGGGCGGAGGGAGCGCGATGGACGCAGTCGTCGCGGAGAGCCATACTAGCTCTGCTAGCGACAGACCCTCCGAAACGAGCGATCCACAAGGGCAGAGAAGAGAGGTGGAGGCCACCGTAGATGACTGACGAGAAGGGAGAGCATGGCGGTCATCCAGGGACCGACCGTCTGGTGGGGATGGCACGACCATAACTATATGTCACGACCCGCACCCACTTTTCGGACGCGAGCTCGTGAGCAAGCCAGCTACGCATCAAGCGGACTCCAGCCTGACTCGAATATGTAAACGCTGTCACGGCTAGGGTAAACTGCCAAATCATGGCAAACAAAACTATATCTCAAATCCACAATAAGTGTACAAAATTTGAATGAACACTATAGGTCGTCGTTTGTAGCCCACTAGCATATATGTCCGATGAGACTCCAAGGAATATAACAAGAGTCTCTAAACTGAATCAATAAGCAAGATATCTCATGATAAGGAATGTAAAGCATGAAAGGATAACAAGGTAGTATCACTGACAAATACCTGAATCATACAAGCAATATCGTAATCATCTGAACTCCCAAGAGTCATAATCATCCGCCATCCAAACCTGCTAACTTACTCCACGCGATCACTAAACCTGAAGAGATCATCAGGTCCTCAGGTGACATAGCAAGATACATAAAAATATGCCTATCTAGCAGTTTAATCATGCATGATAATATAAACAGGATATAAACAAGGAACGACACTTAACATGGCACGAGACTATGACCAAACTGCTAACAAGTAACTAACGACAAGTGGCTACTGACCGATGACTATGAACTGGAATATAAGAACTACTACACGTAACTGAACTGCTGGATGAACAAGTGAACACGAGATCAATAGAATACCAAACCCTTGCCCCGAGTGGACTCGCAGGTTTGAACTAATCACTAACCCTCTTCCCTAGTATGGACTCTCTGGTTAGTTCACGGCAAAGCACCCTCGTCCCGAGTGTGGACTCTCTGGTGCAAGTAAACATCCTCGTCCTTAGTGTGGACTCCCGGATGTAAACATATCAAGACAAACACACTCGTCCCGAGTGGACTCTCTGGTGCCAAGGAAACAAACACCATCGTCCCAAGTGTGGACTCTCTGGTGCAATGATCAACCCTCGTCCCGAGTGTGGACTCTTTGGTTGAGGAAAATGATACAGGAAAATAGCAGTTCAACTTCACGTACTCGTTCCAACACACGACTCAGTCAAGGCACAGGTAAGACCTGGTATGACTCATGTCAAGACATGGGTAAGGACAACTCTAGCATGAACTATAATGTGAACAAGTCTAGTATAACTATACTATCAAGTCAAGCAAGACAATAAACTGGTGAACATGGTATACAGAAAATAGATAAATCAAGTCAACTAGGAAGCTAATGATAACATATAAGAACTATAGAAAATAGATTATCAAATACTATAACAACATGAAAACTATAACATGAAATTAAACTGTAGAGGAAGGCAAGGTATCTTGCTTGGAGGTTGCACGCAGATCCAACAAAATATAGTCAACTGCTAAGCCATAAAGTCCTAATCATCACAACTGTCTCCGAAAGCTGAAACAGACAATTCCAACATTCTCAGAATAGTCAAATTAGCTAGGATTGTCTGTCCTTAAGTCCAATTCTGAACACAGGGGCAAAAAGGTAATTTTAGGCCAAAACGATGTCCGCCGTTGGACCCGCTTTGCACCGAAAGCGTACCAGGGTTAATGGTCTCTTAATTCGTCAAACTATATGTCTTACAGATTTATTTTAATGATACGAACCCAACTATATGTCCAATTGTAAATTCCGGTGGGTCGGGCACAAAATCGCCCGTTAAATCAGATCGTAGGGCCCGCAAAACGGCGATCCGATCAACTGTCTCAGAATCGGACCAAACTTGGCATACAGGACCAGAAAAATGATACAATCATATTGGCCCAAGTTTTGTCTCGATCTGACGAACGTGCACAAAGTAATTGGAAAATTTACACAGAGGTCGATACGGTAAATTTCGACGGATACACATCAATTCGTCGCGCACACGCGACCAATTTGAATTCTTTCAAAGCCCACACGTCCACGAAGCCGTTACGCACCTTTTGATGCTTTCGGTTTGCGACCACGTGGCCCGGTTTGGCAAGACACACGTCGTTTCGAAGGATTTTGAGTTTTTGTAAACAGTTTTTCGAGGATTTTGAAACTGGTTTTATTCGAAAAATAATGACAGGAAAAATACATAAAAAAGGTCGTTGTGAAGCCGTTTAAATTAGCTACAACTCAGTTCAAGTGGATTTCGTAAATCTAGTAAAACATGGCAGTTATCTGCCTTCTAAAACATAGTATCGGGTACAGTTTGTACTTTTCAATATGAACAGTTTTTTCTCGATTTTCACTCGATCTTTTACTGTTGTATATTTCAAATAAATTAAAACTAGTTGATAGGATATAGAGTGGGTAGGGTTGTGATCTCACCTGAACAAGTAGATCGAAAAATGATCCATCGTGCGACGAAAAATCATGTCCTGAACTTGGATCGGTGCGGCGTGTTGCTGCTGCTATTGCGTCTCTGTTTTGTTCTGTTCGCGGTTGCTGTTGTCACCGTGGCCGGACGACGATGCTCTGGTGGTGGCGCGCGGTGGCCGAGTGTGCGCGCGGTGGCCGAGTGTGCGTGCGGAAGGTAAGTTAGGGGTTTTTTCGTCGAAATCCTCTCTCTATGTCTCGATCTATATATATCCCCTACGTAGTCGGTTCTGAACTGGGGGAGGAGATCGGGCCTGTTTGCTGCTGCACAGGGGGAAAAAGAAAGGGTGTGCGGGATTGGGCCTAGATGGGCTAGGCTGGGTGGGCTCTTGGCTTTTTGGGCTTGGGAATTTTTTCTTTCTTTTTTTTTGTTTTTCTACATAAAACCACACATATAAATGATATATATATATATATATATATATATTTTATATATATATATATATATATATATATATATATATATATATATATATATATATATATATATATATATATATATATATATATATCGATATTTCCTATATGAGTATAAATACTCAAAAAGTCCAAAAAATAAATCATCATAATATTTTCCCTAATGTAGGGCTTACCCCCATGAATAAGTTCATACAATATTTATTCATAACAAATCACAACGTTCAATAGTATTTATTTGTATTAATTATTTATATTAATAATAATAATGAAGATAAGAGCAACAAGATTCACTAAACCAATAATGGATGCAAGTACACTATATATATACAGTCTACTAGTCCCAGATTATACCGGGACATATTAGCATTACTAATGCTAATACAATCTGTATGAATGGAACATTTTCGGGCCTCGAGAGAACAAGTAACAATAGCAACAATTGTAATAGAGAAATAACATGCATGCCTTGATCTTTCTCCCTTCAAATACGAATTATAGTGTAGTTTGTCAAATTGCATAATTGCGTCATCCTCCACATTTCCTAACTTGTATTTAGTGATCACCATGTTCTTGACCCAGCTTAGTATAATCATGACCAATTATCTAGAGACATACCCCATGAGTGAGAGACATAGGCACATCTTTTCTTCCTTAACAAGTGCATATGTGGCATACTATATAAACTCAATATGCATGGTCACATGCCCAAGCATTTTGTTGCCTCCTAAGGTATGATTCTGTAAATGATACAAATGAATAAGAACTCATGGCTACCACATCCTTCAAAAAATCCAACTATTACAACCCACATTGATACATACATGATATATGTACAATTGTCCAATTACTTACAAAATCTATTTAGTAGAACACTAAGATAAGATACTACATACCCACACATACTATAACGACACGGTCATCTTTAGACACACTGTATAACCACATGGGCTTAGGCTTGTTACGGGTCCAGTTGATACAACCTGTCTTCTAAAAGTTCAATAATCTAATTAATAGATATTTAAATCATTTATAGGGTTAAGCCACAACTTGGCCTGGTTTTCCTAGTTAGGACACACTTATGGCTGGGTCTTCCTTGCCATGGCTAATACACTAGTCAAGGCACACGACCATCCTATCCATGCTATGATTCCTAATCGTCTTGTACTTCAAAACTTAACCATGGCTACAATCATCTACCGTAATAATTAACTAAATAATTGTTTATAAAAATTCTAAAAATCACCATTTAAATAAAATAAATAATAAAAAATATTTTCAAAAATTTTTGAGAAGGGAGGCTACAAATCTACCCACCATAAAAATAATTTTATCCTCGAAATTCTAATTCATACTATTCCCAAAATTCAAAAGGAGGTCTATTATTACCTTAATCTCCCCAAATTTAATTTCTCAAAAAATATTCTATAACCTTCTCTAGCTATTTATAACTCCGAATACTTGAGGACTTCTACCCACCTTTGGTCATACTACTCCTCAAAATACGGTCACTAAAATCTTGTAACATCCAACTAGTTGCTAACATCACTATCCCTAGATATTTATAGCATATGGTATCTCTAACATCCTCATATCTATCAAGCAACCAAAATTTCAACAATCAAGCAATTTTACACTATACCTTAAGAATTTTTGATAAATTCTAGTCAGCACGATCATTCGTCACCTCGAAATAGGAAGGTACGAGAATCAATGGTACGAAAAAGCAAGAAAGAAAAATTGAGAGAAAATATGGAGTTTCAAGAACGGTATAGAAATTTCTAAAAGAATTTTCAAGGCAGTGTGGATTGAGATTCCTAAGGATTTAGTCAAATTCGCATGCTCGTATCATTACAGTTACGTAATCGATACGATATGCTCTGACCTGCTTGGGCTACCAAAAAAACTTGTCACAACCCGCACCCACTTTTCGAATACGAGCTCGTGAGCAAGCCAGCTACGCATCAAACGGACTCCAGCCCGACTCGAATACGTAAACGCTGTCACGGCTAGGGTAAACTTCCAAATAATGGCAAACAAATCAATATCTCAAATCCATAATAAGTGTACGAAATTTGAATGAACACTATGGGTCGTGGTCTGTAGCCTACTAGCATATATGTCCGATGAGACTCCAAGGAATATAACAAGAGTCTCTAAACTGAATCAATAAGCAAGATATCTCATGATAAGGAATGTAAAGCATGAAAGGATAACATGGTAGTATCACTGACAAATACTTGAATCATACAAGAATATCGTAATCATCTGAACTCCCAAGAGTCATAATCATCCGCCATCCAGAACTGCTAACTAACTCCACGCAATCACTAAACCTGAAGAGATCATCAGGTCCTTAGGGGACATAGCAAGATACATAAAAATATGCCTATCTAGCAGTTTAATCATGCATGATAATATAAATAGGATATAAACAAGGAACGACACTTAACATGGCACGAAACTACGACCAAACTGCTAACAAGTAACTAACGACAAGTGGCTACTGACCGGTGACTATGAACTGGAATACAAGAACTACTACACGTAACTGAACTGCTGGATGAACAAGTGAACACGAGATCAATGGAATACCAAACCCTCGCCCCGAGTGGACTCGCAGGTTTGAACTAATCACTACCCTCGTCCCGAGTATGGACTCTCTGGTTAGTTCACGACAAGGTACCCTCGTCCCGAGTGTGGACTCTCTGGTGCAAGTAAACATCCTCGTCCCGAGTGTGGACTTCCGGATTTAAACATATCAAGACAAACACCCTCGTCCCGAGTGGACTCTCTGGCGCTAAGGAAACAAACACCCTCGTCCAGAGTGTGGACTCTCTGGTGCAATGATCAACCCTCGTCCCGAGTGTGGACTCTCTGGTTGAGAAAAACGATACAGGAAAATAGCAGTTCAACTATATGTACTTGTTCCAAGACACGACTCAGTCAAGTCACAGGTAAGACCAGGTAAGACTCATGACAAGACACGGGTAAGGACAACTCTAGCATGAACTATAATGTGAACAAGTTCAGTATAACTATACTATCAAGTCAAGCAAGACAATAAACTGGTGAACACGGTATACAGAAAATAGATAAATCAAGTCAACTAGGAAGCTAATGATAACATATAAGATCTATAGCAAATAGAGTATCTAATACTATAACAACGTAAAAACTATAAACATGAAATTAAACTGTAGAGGAAGGCAAGGTATCTTACCTGGGGGTTGCACGTAGATCCAACAAAATATAGTCAACTGCTAAGCCATAAAGTCCAAATTATCACAACTGTCTCCGAAAGCTGAAACAGACAATGCCAACATTCTCAGAATAGTCAAATTAGCTAAAATTGCCTGTCCTTAAGTCTGATTCTGGACACAGGGGCAAACAGTAATTTCGGGCCAAACCGATGTCCGCCGTTGGACCCGCTTTGCACCAAAAAGCGTGCCAAGGTCAGGTCTCTAAAGTCGTCAAACTATATGTCAACGGATTTGTTTTGATGTTACAAACCCAACGGTATGTCCAATTGTGGATTACGGTGGGCCGTGCACAAAATTGCCCGTTGAATCGGATCGTGGGGCCTGCGAAACGACGATTCGATCAACTGTCTCAGAATTGGACCAAACTTGGCATACAGGACCAGAAAAATGATACGGTCCTGTTGGCGCAAGTTTTGTCTCGATCTGATGAACGTGCACAAAGTAATTAGAAAATTTGCACAGAGGCCAATACAGTAAATTTTGACGGATACGTATCAAATTCGTCGTGCACACGCGACCAATTTAAATTCTGTCAAAGCCCACACATCCACGAAGCCGTTACGCACCTTTTGATGCTTTTGATTCGCGATCATGTCGCCCGGTTTGGCGGGACGCACGTCGTATCGAAGGATTTTGAGTTTTTAAAAACAGTTTTTCGAGGATATTGAAATTGGTTTTATTCCAAAACTAATGACAGGAAAAATACATAAAAAAAGGTCGTTGTGAAGCCGTTTATATTGGCTACAAATCAGTTCAAGTGGATTCCGTAAATCTACTAAAACATGGTAGTTATCTGCTGTCCAAAACATAGTGTCGGGTTCAGTTTGTACTGTTCAATATGAACTGTTTTTTCTCGATTTCACTTGATCTTTTACTGGTGTATATTTTGAATCAATTAAAACTAGTTGATAGGATATGGGGTGGGTAGGGTTGTGATCTCACCTGAATAAGTAGATCAAAAAATGATCCATCGTGCGACGAGAAATCATGTCCTGAACTTGGACCGGCGCGGCGTGTTGCTACTGCTGTTGCGTCTCTTTTTTATTCTGTTCGCGGTTGCTGTTGTCACCGTGGCCGGCCGACGATGCTCCGGCTGTGGCGTGCGGTGGCCGAGGGTGCACACGGAAGGTAGGGTTAGGGTTTTTTCGTCGAACTCCTCTCTCTATGTCTCGATCTATATATATCCCCTACGTAGTCGGTTCTGAACTGGGGGGGAGATCGGGCCTGTTTGCTGCTGCACAGGGGGGAAAAGAAAGGGTGTGCTGGATTGGGCCTTGATGGGCTAGACTGGGTGGGCTCTTGGCTTTTTGGGCTTGGGAATTTTTCCTTTCTTTTTTTATATATATTTATATATATTTATATATATATTTATATATATATTTATATATATATATATATTTATATATATATATATATATATATATTTTTGAAGAAGGGGCAATTTTATTGAAATGGAAGAGGAGCTCTAAAAGAGCATTACAGCAGGTACCATAGACGAAAAAACAAAATGCCTTGGTAAACTAAGTAAGAAAAACAGTAAACTAGGTAGAAAACACAAAATATTAACAGTGAAGGCGAGGTCCCGAGGGACTCACTTCCGAGCCCTAGTCTGCAGTCCAGAGCATCCCAAAACTGGTTCGAGGTGTGAGAGCAACACCTCTTTCTTTTGTAGATTTGCCGAATCACCTCTCTGTACAATTTCGGAGGCTGGAATTGACGGTCCTCGAATCTGTATTTGTTTCTATTTTTCCATAAAACCCAAAAAGCGGCGGCAGCGACGATCTGATGCCCGTGAGACGTGTTCCAGCAGGCCAGCAGATCGTTGATGCCCCCGTTTGTGGGTACCATTTTGCACTTGCAGAGAAGGTGAGTCCAAATGTGAGAAGCAGACTTTCCAGAAAGCAGAACGTGCTCGACGGATTCTGGATGGTGATCAACACAGCAGTGGCATTTGGACGCCAAACTATAACCAAAGGATTGCACTGCATCATCCGTGGGGAGTTTCCGACGTGCGGCACGCCAAATGAGAATAGACCATTTCACCGGAATACACGTGTGCCAAAACTTGGCAGAGGGGGAAGTCATGACTTGTATGTCTCTGAGGATGACTCTGGCCGAAGCTTGGGTGAAGACGCCACTCTGGTTGGGGACCATCTGAGCACGTCCTGATTGTCATTGATCGACAGATTAGACTCTTCCAAGCTCGCCTCGGCTGCCAGGCCAAGCCAATCACGCACCCTACCCCAATTCCATCCAGACACGTCATCATCCCATAAATCTCGGATCTCGCACAGCGGCGGAGTAATCGCGTTGGGCCTGAGGATGTCAGCCCCCAACCAGCGTTCCTTGCAAGCCTGCGAATAATCGTTACCCAGGGTCAGACGAAAGTAAGGTTTCGCGAGTATACGGCCACGGATGATGTGCCACCACGACGCGGAGGATCTGTTATTAGCAGACGCCTCGGTTAAGTGACAGAATCTGGAGTATCTCGTACACATGAACCTGGTCCATATCGAGTTTTTAGAGCGGATTTTCCACCACAATTTAGCTGAGAGGGCGTCGACCATATGGGCAAGCCTGCAGAAACCTAGACCCCCCTCTTCAGTAGATTTGGCCATGGTAGCCCAACTGGCCCAGTGATGCTTGTTCTTTTCCTCGAGATGACCCCAAAAGAAATTAGCCAGGATGGATTCAATAGAATGAAGCACTTTGGTTGGGGGCGAGCACACCGCTAAGGTGTATATGGGGATGGAGGATAGAACATGCTTAATGAGGATTAACTTCCCTCCGGGAGAAAGGGTGGCGTTGTGCCAGCCCGCAATTTTTTGGCAAATCTTGCTAATCATGTGTGCAAAAATTCCAGAGTTCGCTCTACCGTATACCAGCGGGCAGTCTAAGTACACGAAAGGGGGGTAAGCTATGGAGAAGGAAGTCATGGAAGACAGCACAGCCGAGTGAGTTCTATCGGCTTTGTGATGGGTGTATATCACGCTCTCACTGTTGTTGATTTTCTACCCAGAGCAGCGAGTGTATTTAGCAAGAGTTCTGATAACCACCTCGATGGCTCCAATAGTGCTAGTGAAAAAAATGAGGATGTCGTCCGCGTACGCCAGATGAGTAATGAGAGGGCAACCGGTCGTAGTGTGAAAGTGTTGGAACCCGAGAGATTATGGCATGATTTTGAGGTTTCTGCTCATGGCTTCGGCTGTGATGATGAAAATAGTGGAGGAGATGGGGTCGCCCTGTCTAACTCCTCGGGTAGCTTTGAAGAAACCCTGAGATTGGCCGTTTATGACAGTGGAAAACCAGAAGTTGTTGATGGATCTAAAGATGATGTCGATGACAGGTTCCGAAAAACCAAAGGCTCTGGGCACCTAGATCATGAACTGCCAATCAAGGCGGTCATAAGCTTTTTCTATGTCCAGTTTGATGGCAACGTTCCCCCCCTGGACGGGAATTTCATACACGTGATCATCTCTTAGGCCAGAAGGATATTATCGGAGATATTACGACCTTTGACGAAGCCGTTTTGCTCTTCGGATATGATTTTGGGGAGAATGTCCGACATTCTGGAGGCAATGATCTTAGAGATAATTTTGTTGGTGAAAGTACAGAGGCTGATTGGTCTGAAGTCCTTAAAGGAGTCCGAATTGCCTTTCTTGGGAATGAGGATGATGTGAGCAGAGGATATTGATTTCGGATAAGTGGCACCTTGAAAGAAAGCGCTTGCGGCATCCCCAAGGTCGGACCGAATGATGTCCCAGCAAGAGCGGAAGAAAACCCCGTTGAATCCGTCCGGACCCGGGGCGCTATTGGCATTAATTGAGCACACTGCCATCTTAATCTCATCGACGGAGGGGGGAGCGTGGAGGCTTTCGTTATCCCTATCACTAATCAGGGAGGGGATCTCGGACATGAATCCGTCATCTTTGATCACGGCCTCTTTGGCAAACATGTTGGAAAAATAGTTCGTGGGTGCCATCTGAATATCCTCCTGATCGTCGAGCATTTGACCGTTATCATCGCAGATGCGGTGAATCTTGAGAGAGCTTCTGCATCCTTTGACGCATTTGTGAAAGAAGCCAGAGTTCTTGTCCCCCTCCAAGTCCCAGGATAATCTGGCCTTCTGTCTCCAAAATTCAGATTCAACCCTGATTCTGGATTTGAGGATGGCCTTGGCGAGGTTGAGAGAGGCGCGATTCTCCTGGGAATTAAAGAGGGCGAAATAGATCTCCGCACGGGTGACATCGTCTTCCGCATCCTTAATGGCCAGAAAAATGTCCCCGAACGCAATTTTGCTCCAGGCCGTAAGGGCTTTTCTAGTAGCTTTAAGTTTGGAAGCAAATCTGACCATAGGGTCCTGATGAGTGACAGAAGCCCATGCCTCTTCCACGACGATCATGAACTGGGGGTGGTGGCGCTAGAAGTCAAGGAAGCAGAAGGATTTTTTGATGCGGTTATGAGAGATGTTGATCTCAAGAAGGAGGGGGGAATGGTCAGATTCTGTGGAGTTCAGGTACGACAGATTGCTGATCAGTCCCAAATCCGTCCAACAGTCATTGACCATGGCACGATCCAGGCGGGAGTACTGCCTACGCGAACCGTCTTGCATGTTGCACCAAGTGAACTGGTTGCCGTGGAAGGGGATGTCGGACAGATGAGCGGATAAAGCGAAGTTGTTGAAGTCCTCCATGGTCGAATGAGGGGGGTCACGACCCCCAGATTTCTCTTCTCTGCAAGAGACCGTGTTGAAATCTCCGATGCAAAGCCATGGCATATCATCGTGCGGGATGGAGGGGCCCGACAGAAGCTCCCAAAGAACTTTACGCTCCGGGATGCTGCAGCTACCATGGATGGCCGACAGGATAAAGCGGGTCTTGAAGGCGGGATTTTCAATCCAACAGGAGAGGGCTTGTGGGGAGTCGTTGATAATGCCAAAGCGGAAGTCGGCTGCGAAGAAGATCCAAATGTCGTGACAACCGGTAATAGCGGAGGGGAATCCCAGCTTGAGTTGGATTTCTTTCATTCTTCTATGAGGTATTTTGGGTTCGATAATGACAAGTAAATCGATCCGATGTGATTTGGTCAGACTGATGATCCGATTCATAGTCTGTTTATTACCAATGCCTCGAACATTCCAAGAAAGAATGTTAGGCATTAAAGGATGAGGTAGAGGGGTTTTGCTGCTTTGCGGTGGATCTCGTGGTCATCGCCGTACGCTTCCTTTGTTTCTTGGATTTCTTCTTTTTCTTGGGGCTTTTGCTGACCGGTGCTAGAGTCCGATCAGAACTTGAGTCGCGCGACTGCGACTGTTGAGGGGGAAATGTCATAGTCTTCGCACTCCGACAGAGCGCAGAGAGGATTGTCTCGATCGAGAAAACCCGCTTTCTGTGCCTGCCAAAATCTTCCAGTAAGCGGGGAGGACTGGCGAGGAGGAACGATGGCTGATCGAAGGGGGGGTTGGAGTGGCGGAGCATTGAACCCCGACCACCTCACCGATGGAGGGAGATCTGAGACCGGCAGAGGAGGAGTGTTGGGGTGGGGCATCGAGGGAGGGAGGGGCGGTAGGGGGGTTGTGGAGGAGGACTATGTCGAGGCCGGAAGGTGGGGGAGTGGGGGCAGGGTTGGGGAGGCCACCGGAGGTAGGCGTCTCTGGAGAGCAGTCATCCGGATCAAGGGCTGCGAAGGAATTATGGAGAGTAATGGCGAGGGAGGGGGATGAGGGGATTGGGAGGTAGTCAGGAACCGGCAGCGCGCTGATGCCGTCAGCGGAATTTGCAACTATCGCTCCGCTGGACTTGTAGAGAGTGATGGCACGAGAAGGGGTGGGTGCTGAGCCAGAATCGAGGAGGTTGGTGGAACTCCGAGCCGGAGGTTGGGGGATGTAGGGGATCCGCATTGTGGGGCGGGATGGGGGTGCTGCTCCGAAAACACGCGCTTTCCTGGGGGCAGGTTTTTTGAGTTCTGGATGAGCGCGGAAGCAGTGTTGTAAAGAGTGGCCGCACATCTGGCAGTGTTGACAGAAAATAATGCTGTTGTCGAAAACCAGCGTTTGACTGAATGATTGATCACCAAGTTCTATCTCTATCACTTTGGGTGGCTCGGTTGTGAGGTCCGGCTCTACGTAAATCTTTACGTAGTTACATTTAGATAGGTTTTTTGTTTCTTCGGCGATGGCTACAAGAGCACCGAACACGTTGGCGATCCTCTTGAGGGATGCAGCAGGAAAACAAACTAGGGGGAGATTGGGGAGGGTGATCCAGGAGGTGACGATGGTCGAATCGATCTTGGGGTTAAAGTTTGGCTACCATTTGACAATTTTGGCAAACTGATTGTCAATTTTGGTCATGCCTTTCATCCACACTTTGCTGAAGTCCTGGTTGGAGGAAAGATAGAGAAGCGTGTGTTTGCGATCGAGAGGAGCAATCCGGTATGACGCCGAGAGACCCCATCGAGAGATGACTTCCCGAACAAGAGAAATTTTAGGGCATCCGGAATCGAACTTGAGAACCGAAGTCCTGAAGAAGGGGGAAGAGAGGGAGCGGATCTCTTCGCTGGAGAAGGGGACCCGGATAGGGTATCCGTCCGGCGGAGGCGTCAGGTGGACTTCAGTCAAGACCACTTCAGCTACCGGACACGGTTCAGCCCTTATCCGATCAGGTCTCAGGGCGTCCGCAAAGGAGAGGGAGTTGGAGAGGGTACTGGATGCCGAGGGGGGGTAGCGTCGGCACGGGCCCGAGGGGAGAGGGGGTCTACCGAGGAGCTCGGGAGAATGCCGCCGGAGCCCACTCCTGCAACTGCCGGGAGGGGAGGCTTGCGCCAAGGGAGTACCCGAGCAGGCAAAGGCCTCAGGGGGGGAAGAGCATCTCCGGCGACCGCCTGGGGAACCAGGGCCTGACCCCGCAAGGGGCTGCCCGAGGGGGCGTCACGAGATGTACCGAATGTGGGGATAGGAGAGGGAGAGGAGGAGGTAGCACCGCGGCCAGAGTGGACCGGGAACGCCGGCGGGACGGACTGCCCCAACCGGGAGTGAGCGGAGTTGGACCACGAGGGAACCCGCTGCGCCGGGGCCGAGGACCGGGGTGGGTGAGGATGATCTACCGCAACCAGAGGCTGCTCTCGAGGGTATCGGGCAGCGAACAGCGGCTGGGTCCGGAAGGCGAGGATGGGGAGGATCGGCAAGATGAGAGACCACGAGAGGAGAGGGACCCAACCGTTTGGGCGCACTGCCCTGATCAAACTGCGCAAGGGGGGACACCAATGCGCAGGCTAAACTGCGCCAAAACGTGCTCACCAGACTGCGTAAGGGGGAGAAGGATCCACCACGTGGGGGGGCCACGTGCTGCCCAGAGGGAGCAACAGTATTACTAGCGCCAAGAAAAGGGTCAGCAACCCCTGTCGTTGACCGCACAAGAGAAGCAAGCGCGTGGGTCTCCACTGGACCGGGGCCCACATCAGAAGAAAAGGTTGTCCCTGCGCAAAGGGATTGGAGAATACAGTGCACAGGAGAAGGGGCAGGCAGGGCGACCGAGGACACGCAGACGACCGTGTCAACGCTCGATGCCCGAGGAACGCACTTCCCTATGGAGCAGGCCCACGTGGGGAGACGTGACGGAGTGGACGCCTGCGGTCCAGAACACGCCAGCGGGGGGGATCGAGGACGGGCCCGCCGAGAGGGCGGCGACGGGACGCTGAACGCCGGAAAGGGTGAGAAGTGGCCACCGCAAAGGCTGGGCGATAGCACCCGGGGCCACTGACGATGACGGGGAGGCATGATCCGAGACAGGGACGGAGGGGGGCGGCCAGCTCAGCGAGGGCGCCACCGCGGGGTGGGTCTGCCGGAGCAGCGAAGAGGATCGTTCGACTAGGGCAATGAGCTCCTCTGGCCAACGAGCGCGAGGAGGGAGCAGGGAATGGAAACCGCCCTGGGGGGAAGGGGGGTGGTCCGTCGGCCGGCAGCATCAACCACGGCGGAGGGCTGAGAAACACCCCCTCCGACCACACGGAACTCCTCCGAGACGGCAGGGCTCGACGCGGCCTGGGCATCCCGGCAAGGAGGGGCTATGATCAAAGGGGTCCCTCCGGCACCGGCGAACACGGAGGCAGGGGGCGGGGGGGAACTCCGAGAAGGGTGAGGACCCAGGATCGAGGGCAAGGAGGATCGCGGAGGCCGGCGCCTCTGCCTGAAACGGGAGCGGTCGGGCCGGGACCCACCGACCGGACGAACGGGGTCACCCGTCTTGAGAGAGGATGCGTCGAGGTAGGGGGACACGTGGCGATGCCGACCTCTACTATGACGGAGAACGAAGGGGGCACGCGTCAGCCCCGGCGGACTGGCGGGTGGACGGGCGGAGGCCTCAGGCGGCGGAGGGAACCAGGAGGGGAAGACGGGGGGGAGGGGAGGAGCCCATTCTAAATTTTATATTATATATATATATATATATATATATATATATATATATATATATATATATATATATATATATATATATATATATATATATATACCGATACTTCCTATATGAGTATAAATACTCAAAAAGTCCAAAAAATAAATTATCATAATATTTTCCCTAATATAGGGCTTACCCCCGTGAATAAGTTCATACAATATTTATTCATAACAAATCACAACGTTTAATAGTATTTATTTGTATTAATTATTTATATTAATAATAATAATGAAGATAAGAGCAACAAGATTCACTAAACCAATAATGGATGCAAATACACTATATATATACAGTCTACTAGTCCCAGATTGTACCGGGACATATTAGCATTACTAATGCTAATACAATCTATATGTAAGGAACATTTTCGAACGTCGAGAGAACAAGTAACAATAGCAACAATTGTAATAGAGAAATAATATGCATGCCTTGATATTTCTCCCTTCAAATACGAATTATAGTGTAGTTTGTCAAATTGCATAATTGCATCATGCTCCACATTTCCTAACTTGTATTTAGTGATCACCATGATCTTGACCCAGCTTAGTATAATCATGACCAATTATCTAGAGACATACCCCATGAGTGAGAGACATAGACACATCTTTTCTTCCTTAATAAGTGTATATGTGGCATACTATATAAACTCAATATGCATGGTCACATGCCCAAGCATTTTTGTTGCCTCCTAAGGTATGATTCTGTAAATGATACAAATGAATAAGAACTCATGGCTACCACATCCCTCAAAAAACCCAACTATTAAAACCCACATTAATACATACATGATATATGTGCATGTGTCCAATTGCTTACAAAATCTATTTAGTAGAACACTAAGATTAGATACTACATACCCACACATACTATAACGACACGGTCATCTTTGGACACACTATATAACCACATGGGCTTAGGCTTGTTACGGGTCCAGTTGATACAACCTGGTCTTCTAAAAGTTCAATAATCTAATTAATAGATATTTAAATCGTTTATAGGGTTAGGCCGCAACTTGGCCTAGTTTTCCTAGTTAGGACACACTTATGGCTGGGTCTTCCTTGGCATGACTAATACACTAGTCAAAGCACACGACAATGCTATCCGTGCCATGATTCCTAGTCATCTTGTACTTCAAAACTCAACCATGGCTACAGTCATCTACCGTAATAATTAACTAAATAATTATTTATAAAAATTCTAAAAATCACCATTTAAATCAAATAAATAATAAAAAAATATTTTCAAAAATTTCTGGGAAGGGAGGCTACACCATAGACTAGTGCCGAAGGCGGCAGCGACGCCGGCAAACCCGCCGGAGGGGGCGACGCTAACAAGATCCTCGAGCAAAGGAGAGAGGGTGGGGGGGTAGAAACTGCCACGAAGGCGGCCGGCGAAGCAAACCGCTAGGAGGACTCAAGATCGCCTTGAGCACATCTCACGAGTAGTCTCCTATATATATATATATATTCGCGAAGCGGTTGCCATCAACTCCGACGTCCTTTTTGTATGCCATTTTTTTGTTAGAACCGTATTGAGATTAGTTTTCCAAAAATATATTTTATTTTTTTGTAATTATTTACTTGAATTTTTGTAAATTTATTTGAGTGTCGGTTGTCCAAAATTTGACACGTTGCATAGTTTTTGAGATTTTAGGATATCCCGAACTCCATTTTGCGGTTCGTTTAAAGTTTTGGAAAGCTGACATGGATATCTACAATATATAACTTTTTCGAAAATTAATAAATTTGTTTATTATATAATTTATTTCGTTGAACTCAGATTTGATTGGTGATTCATTAAAATCTAATTTAGGAGAACCGTAAACCCCTTTCCTCTCCGTTCACACGCTCTTTCTCTCCACTTCCCTCATTTTACCCTTC
The DNA here is from genome assembly GCA_029216955.1 of Iris pallida. Lineage (NCBI taxonomy): Eukaryota > Viridiplantae > Streptophyta > Magnoliopsida > Asparagales > Iridaceae > Iris > Iris pallida. The sequence goes on along the minus strand of JANAVB010008800.1, from coordinate 4,651,438 downwards.
TTTTTCCTTAACCTGCTTGAACCCAGCCACAACCCCCTCTCCTACTTTTGTGCCTGCATTTGCCTGCATGTGTCCACACTGTTGCATGCCGTGTTTGATGCCTGCCCGTGCGCTATGTCACATTTGTTCCTAGATTTTCATTTTTCTAAATTTTTGATATTTTATTTTTTTTAGTAAATCGAGTTTTAAACTATATATATTTGGTATTTTTGTGTATCTTATTTGCTGTGTTTCTCGTATCTTGATTTCGTAACTTAGTGTTGATTGTAATTGAATTTTAATTTTGATAAAACAATAATATGTGAGACTACCTTACACCTTCAACATAATAATAATATTTATTTTTATGTAAAGTTTATATTATAATATAATAGAAGAGGTGTTTGACCTACTTGTCATAGAAGTGATTGATCTACTTGCAAGCTTCTTAAGTAGCTTAGTCAACAACTTGATATTTTGGTTTATTTTCATTCGACACCTCCTACTTCCTAAATAGCTTAGTCATCCAATTTTTTGCCACCTCTTCCATCCCCCATGCATGGCCGGCCTCTTCCCTCTCCTTCCTTCACATTCTTGCAACTTTTTTAAACTTCTAATCAATCCATTTCAAATAAAATTGGATAGGTTTTTATTTAATTGCTACTTTCTTCATTACATTTTGCAAGGTCAACTACCACAAGTTGTCACCTATTCCATATCACCTTCTCTAACAAGAATAACAAGGCGATAACTCACACAACTTGATTCTCTAGCTTGTAAGCGAAGGAAGACACACTTTTTCTTCTTCTTCTTCTTAATTTTTTTTTTTCTTATTTCTTTCTCTTTTGAAAAGAAGGCACACACCTCCTATAACTTAAACCGAGAGCTTCTAGCCTAGATAGAAGGAAGCACACATCATTTCCTTACTTCCCAATCCGAAGACACACCTTTCTAATTTAGAAAAGTAAGGCAAGTCCTCATCTTCAAAAATTAGTTTTTGAAATTACATTGTTCATTTAATTTTAATTCAAAACCAGGTTTTATCTATGTTGTTGGCCCAATAATTATATCATGTTTTTGTATATGGTTAATCAGTTAAGTTTAGCATTTTATTGTCACTAATCTAAATACTATCACTATATCATTTCTACTTATACTTATAGCTTTGGTGATATGTGCTTATTGTTTTGACATATTAGTGATATGAGTTTTTATTATATCTATCTTAAATTTAATTGAGTTGCCAAAATCAAAACTGTTTTGATTATGGTTATTCAATTAAGTTTAACATTATGATATCACTAATATTTATGCTATCACTATAGCTCTTATACTTAAACTTAGCATTGTCCTACCGTGCTTTATCTTATCATACTTGCTACAACGTATATTGCTTTGTTCGTCTAACATGAACATACAGAAAAACAATAAGCAAGATCAATGTGGACATATGCAATAAAAAAATCATGGTGGGCCAAAGACGATGGTATTCCACCATATTTCTCTGGACCACCCGACGACATCTCCGGAGCCATGCACCCGGGGGTTCCGCTGCCCGGTCAGCGAACGGGGGTCGAGGGGGGCAGCGTCCCTCGTCGGTGAGCCTTCATATGAAAACTCACATTATACTATTTGCGATAATCGTGGATTAAAGTCGGAGAGAGTTCCGGGACTAGAGTGCCCCTTTGGAGGATACGAGGATACATCGAGTGTCGATATTGTTTTGCTTCTTCTCTTGCACTCGTATTTTTAAAATTGCCCGTCAGCTTGTGCTAAGTGCTAGATTAGTTAGCTTGACCCTATTCACCCGGCCTCTAGGGTCCCTACAATTGATATCAGAGCAAGGACTCTATTGTTAGGCTTAACATCCTTAGAGTAGATCCTTGTTAATTTTTCTATGACATCGTATTCCTCCTCCTCCGATAAAGAGGATTTTACTTCTAGTAGCATGGACAATCATGTTTCTTCTAAATGTAAGAGATGCTCTAAATAGAAAGCATGGCTAGCCAATCCTTAAAGATTGTTGATGACCATCATTCTACAAATGAAGAACTTTTAGAAAAGGTTATTTATTCAGAAGAATCCAATGAGTGTTTGAGAAATGAAAACAATGATTTATTATCTAGACTTGATTCTCAAAACTCATCTTGTGTTTCTTTAAAGAGTTTGAATGAGGCTTTAATTTTGAAAATTAAATCTCTTTCGTCATCAATAGAAGATCTTAAGAGGCAAACACATAAGCTAAATCATTTGCATGATTCTTCTATTGACTCTTTAAAGAAATAAAATGATGATTTTATTTCTAGAATTGCTTTATTTGAAAAAGATAATTATGCTTTAAATGCTAAATTTGATTCTCTTACTTGTTTGGTAACATGCTAAACGATTTTCTTTAAATGGTTTATATTTGTAGAATCTAGCATATTTTTCTTGATGTCTTACTACTAGCTCACATTGATATCCTTTAGTTACTTATTATATAAATCAATGTGAGATATAATATTAGCATTCTTAGTTAGTTTTCTTACTATTTCTTTTATCTAGCATGACTAGTTACTTAGCTTAAATGATTAGTTCACACTATGTAGTTTATCACTCATTTTATATTAGTGTGGCACATTTATATATGCATGCTCGTTATTCTTAATCTTTATTTATAAAGCATGCATATCACTCTAGTCCATAGGAGCTTGGTTTTGATTTGAGTTAATATGATTTTAACTCTCTGTCTTTAAAGTTTTTGAGATAGTTACTTCTTGCCAATTTGTATCTAATATATCATATTTATCTTAATCGAAATTAGTTAATATATGTGTTTAGCCAATCTTCTTATCACTTGACAAATATACACTTATATTTCCATTTTAATCTTGTGCTTAAATAATATATTCATTATTGATTCTCATATTTTATTTTGATTAAACGTCTTATGAATCAATTATGTAAAACCTAATAGAGCTTATTTATACGTGTTTTGAATTTGTGATAGTATTTTCAAACATTCATTAAGGATATATGACTATATTCATTAAATTTTCATTTACATGTAGATCATGTATTTTTTATATTGATATATATTTTTTGTCACGACCCGCACCCTAGAGTTAGGGCACGAGAAGTGGGTATGTCCAGCCTACGCCGTAGTGTCGGCGGTAGAACGCTGTCCTAGGTCAAACATCTAACAATATAAAGGTACATGTACAGTATATACACTCCGAATGGAGGTGACATAGCAAATACAGTCTCAATCACATCTAAGGTAGAGCATGATAAAAGATAGATAAAATATGAAATCCACAAAGAGATACCGCAGATAGAAGTCTAAGTGTCTAAGATACACAAACCCAGAAAATATCTCAAATCTCAAATACAGTAATCCATAAAGTAAATACAACTCAAGACAAATAAAATAACTATCTATACAACCTCTACTGTGTCTCCTCTAGGCTAGCAGGCAACCTCCAAGCTATCTGTAAAATTTATCAACAGGTCCAGTCAGGACAGGAACGAGTACAATTCATCAAGAAATCCAAAGTAAAAGACAGAGAACTATAAAGCAGTTATAGACAGTTGTATTGATGAACATGGCAGTTTATATTCAGGTGATGGTATAGAGAGACAGATAAAGTACAAGAAAAGTAAGTAACTAAACAAGAGAAGAAATCATGGCAATAAAGACAGTAAAATAAAATCTAGCTGAACTAGAGTAACATGTTGAGTCCAGACAGTACAATATAAGTCGAGTGTAATCCCAATGTGAGTTTAATACAAGATGAGTCGAATGTGATTCTAATCATTGTTCTAATAAGGTGATTCGAATAAGGTGATACGAATAAGGTGATTCGAATAGTGATTCATATGATAATCTAACAATGATTTGAATAAATTCTCTAAGTGTGTTTTAAAATACTTAGATAGACATGTAAACGACTATGGGTAAATCCGGTACATCACGCATTGATCAGGTGAGAGATGGCTATCGTTCGAATATCATTCACAGGGGGTGGTTCGAATAGTGGGAATGTTCACATGTCTAATCAAGTATTTCCCCGCCCATCTAATACAAATGAATCCAAAATCCGACACATCAATCGAATACAAGTCCGACCAGCACATGAAGATACGAATAGGTGGTTCGAATAATGATTCGTATGGTGATTCGAATAATAGAGGCAAAACGAGTAAGTATGTATGTCACATACATGGATTCAGTAATAATAATACGTGTTTAAAATAGAGAATCACATACAACTAACTAGAATTGAAGTACAGTAATTGACAAGTAAATGAGAGAACTATCAGAGAATGTACTCGCCTGATAACCTGAACAGCTGATAGGTATAGAGGTCCAAACTGAAGCCACAGAGTCCTATTTAGAGCAACACAGGTCAAGATGTATACGAGAGATGATAATGAAATGTACAATGCATCTGCATGCTGTCTAAGTCAAACTAGACTAAAGTCAACACTTGGTCAACTCTAGTAAACCACACTAGTCAAATTAGGTCAACTAGGTCAAGTCCTAGCCCAAACAAGTCTAACAAGTCTCACTATGCCTAACCAAGCCTAGGCTAGCACTCACACAATCACAAGACAATGTGAACCACTACAATGCATAATATAAAATAGATAATATATATAAATACATGCCTTCATACATACATGCATATCCACATTACATACATATTTATATATATAGGCATAAGTTACATCATGCATATTTACATAGTTACATAGATATATACATTCATGCACATTTACATACATACTTTTATACATTATATATGTTAACATTCATTACAATGCATTTTATTTTACTTATACCTTTGATTGATTCATTCATTCATATATGACATTGATTCATGCATATTACATACTTACATGCATCTGTAAATTATATACATTGTATATAACATGTAAAAATAGAAGAGGAAAAAAAGAAAAAAAATGAAATGGAAAGGAAAGGGAAGGAAAATGTAAGAGAAAGGAAAAACAGTGGACATAAACATGCTTGTATCATATATTCTATATTACCATACATGCTATCATTATATATTGCATTATTTTATTTATATATTATGCATTCATATCTATCATTACATGTATACCTTGCATTCATATCTAGCATTCATTTTATACTTTCATGCATACATTGTATATCATTCTTTCATTCATGCATTTATGTATTGCTTACATACATTATATTAATTGCATTCTTACATGCTTGCATTCAACCATATATATACATTAATATAAAGAGGATATATATCATATATATATATATATATCATTTCATTCATCTAACATATCATGTATTACATACTCTATATTCATTTAATACCCATACTACATAGGCTCATAGGTTACACAAAATGCATATATCGTATAGTCACTCTTTTACTTAAAACCAATACTGTACCAATTGGGCCTCTACTAAATTCTAGGATTAAAGTATGTTTTATCTCTTCGTGTTAGCTTTCCGAAACTTCAAACGGATCACATTTTCGGGTCCGGAAGCTCCCGAAATCGCAAAAATACCGAAACACGTTCGTTTTTCGTACAGCTGACACTCTAATAATTCTACAGAAAGTTACAGAAAGAATTTGGCTTATTAAAATATATATTTGGAAATCTAACTTCGATATGGTTCTTTTAAAAAAATGGAAGATAAATCCGAGTTCTAAGCTAAAAGTTATGACATTTCTAAATTGCTTTGGTTAATAAAAACGTGGATGAATATTATGACGAATTTGAGTTGTTTTGGACAAAAGAACACATATAGGCCAAGATACTTGGATACAAACATAGGTATCCAAATGAAACTCATTCTAACCATCCTAACTAAGATCAATCCACTCTCTAACCATTCTAAAACTGAATTTAAATATCTATTTAAACTATTATCATACATACATACACATGGGGTGTCCTAATTTGGGATCTATTAAGTAGGACACAAGACACATATCTAAAATCCTCAAGAGAGCTCCAAATGGCCTCAAATTTGAATCTAAATGGGACACATGCATGAGGATGGATCCTACGGATTCAAACTAATTTATATGCAAAGGAAATCGATTTAGATGATGGATTTTACCTATTGGGAGTGGAATTCCAATGAAATCCTTTAGGACACGGCTCCGATACGAAGATCCCTCAAAGTGGACACTCCTCCTTGCACTCCTCTTCCAATCCTTGGTAGCACCCTTTCCTTGGAGAATGGGAATGATTGAGGGAAGGTTTGGTGAAGGAATGATTTGATTTGGAGATCAAATCAATGGGAAGGCTCTCTAAAATTAGGGAAGAACAAAAGGAAAATAAAAGAGGCAAGATTGTAATGAATGAAATGAACCATTCTCCCCTAAAAGTGGCTGCCATAAAGAGTCCATTAGGGCTAATGGAAAATGTCCTAATTGCCCCTCTCTAGTCTCATATGGTTAAGTCTAGACTAGGTTCAAGTTTGGGGTCAAAATGATCTAGTTTTGAGTCTCTAACTTAACCATTCTAACATGATAAAAATTAATTTAATTAACTAACTTAAATGTTGGGTTTTTTGGGCCATGCTTAACTTAATATTGGGTTCCGTCTAGAGTTTAAGCTACCCGGGTCACAAAACAAGTCGGAACGAGACGAAACTCAAACCCGACTAAACAAATACAATAAAAACAATATTAAAAATATAAAATTTTCCCAAAATATTAAAATATAAAAAATGATCAAAATCATAATACATCAATTTAAATATTATTAAAATAATCTAAAATTTACCAATTAATCAAAATCATAAATAATTCAAAAGTCACAAAATGGCCAAAATACCCTTAGCCTAAAAAGTTGTAAATAGTCATTCTAATCACATGGTTAGGTCCCCATGATCATGGTTAATCTCTAGGCTCAACAGTTCTAGGGTTCACTAGCTAACACATCAAAATTATAATTTACCAATTTTAAATAGTATTAAATTAATTAAAAATGCCCATAAATCATAAATTCTATTATTAAATAATAAATTTACAAAAGTTTAAATTTACCCTCATTTTAGAAAAGTGGGTGTTACAAGTCTACCCTCCTTAGAAAATTTTGTCCTCGAAATTAAGATGGTCGTACTTCTTCTAGAGGCTCGTCCCCAACAATCAAAGTCTCAGAACTTACCTAAATCATACAATTTAAAAGAATGGCATACAAAGTCATGGCATACGGTGGTAGTGTAAGTCTCATCTAGGTATACTAGTTACACTAGACCAAAACAATCATAGGGTATCAAAACTTACAAGCAATCAGGGGTGTTAAACTGAAAAAGATACAGAAATAACAAATCATCAAGGCTTTAAGGCATAATCAAAATCAAAATTTAAAGCACAAATGTCGAGCATTAAAATCCAATCACAATATATATATATAGAGAGAGTGTTAGAAGGGGAAAAGCTAGCATTATGTAAAGGTTATGTGGTCAGTATGTGTATGGGTGTATGTGGACATGTTCATAGGGTTAGATAGTAGACATGTGTGTGTGTGTGTGTGTGAAATATACATGAAAGTGTATAGGAGGATTTGGGTTTCAAAATAATAGCTATCAAGTTACACTACTCATGGCATATTGGTTAAACAATCTACAATGCACAACCTATTTACTCATAACATGCATGGCTAACCATATATATACATATATCTATATGTATAGAGAGGTAGAAATTTAGTTATGTATCTATATACATTATAACAGTATGCATATATATATATATATATATATATATATATATATATATATATATATATATATAAATATATATATATATAAATATAGATATATGAACATAACAAAGAGATGAAGGGTTAGGTTTACAAGGCAGTTGTGAACATTAGTGTACATTAGTGTAGAGTGTCAAGAGTACAGGGGTTATAACTTAAAATGAAGGGTTCAATCATTCATTTCAGTTTAACATTACATATTAAATCTGAAATTGAACTAAACATTTAAAATCAATGTGAAAAATATTAACATGTATTCAGTTTCAGGATTTTGGTGAAATTCGAACATCAAAACCAACCCAATGTTCACCACAGCCACAACCTAACATGTAAGAGTATGAAACCTAACATTATATCCCTATATACAACAATGTATATGGCTCAAAACATTATATTTAAAAACTGTAAATTGAACTAATCGCTTAGAATCCAGTGTTAAAGGGTTAATATGCACACGGTCTCATATTTGACAAATTCAAACACAAAACTTAACCAATTTCTTTAAGAATTGAAACCCTGTATATAACATACATGTGCAGTGATGTAAACAACAACTAATAATATGAAATTTATATTTAAATTACGAATTTAAACTGGAAAAAAATAGAGAACTATTCTCTGATACTGTATTGTGTCAGAGATATTGGGTTTTGAGAATTTAACATCAACAACATATTAATATGTATTTAGATGGGTTGGTAATCAATGTGTAGCATGCATACGTGTCAGGCAAAGTGTTTATGTCCGCTATATATATATTCTCATGTCCCAATATAAAAATCAAATTCTATATCAAGACCAACATTTAGATTCCTACCAAGATTGTAAGTAGATGATTGATGTAATCAAGACAGTTTTATTATTATTATTATTATTTAATACAAGAATAATAATAAGAAGAAAATAATGATAAAATCTGTTCTGCTTATCTGTTTAAAAAAAGAACCATTTGAAACCAGAGGTATAATATCAAATCCAAGATAAGGTCTAGCAAAATCATCGATTCATTGTATTAAGAAGAAATTCATAGTAAGAAGTTACACAAGGTTTATAATACAGCTAAAGCTACTCCTAAGTTAAATAATGAGAAGCAAAACAAACAAAACAAACAATAATTCTTTTTTTTGAGAATGACTGAAATAAAAGTAGAGAAAACATGTTCAAGAACATTTAAGGTACAATCTGATAATCATATGCATCTATCCAAAATTATGGTACTCTAAATCCTCGTCATACTAGTAAGCAAGGCTACGATAATCACAAAGTCCTCGACTTAGGCACATACTTCTAGAATCATGGTATTTAAAATTTTCGTGATGCCGCTATTTTGGCTGCAAAAACCTTAAATTCCCACACCCGAGAAATATATCCAAAGTCAGACTATATGTCCTCACCATACTGGCTAATGTGACTGTGGAAGACTAGATTCCATAACTTAGATGACTTAACCCATATAATTTCATCTTAACACAAAAAAATTAAATCAACAATGGATACCAAAATCAAATTTTATCAACGAACATCAAGATTCAAAACTGAACAATAATCTATTAAATCATATAAAAACAAACTCGGATGCAACAGCTAACATCAAGATTCAAAATTCAACAATCATCCATCAAAATTAATAAATACAAACTCAAATTCGATAATAATCCATCAAAATCAAGTTCAACAACAAAAAGTAAAGATAAATCAAATCAAGGGAAGAAGAGTTTTTAAATCGAAGTTAAAATAAGATTCTCAAGGGTCGTTCCAGGAATCTCACAAGAAATCCTAACTGTGATTGAGTACCTTCAAAAATATATCCTAATCCTACTGCAAGCTGTAGTGGTACTCTAGTTCGAATACCAGTACACAAACTCGACCTGCATGGGCCACCACTAAAAATGTGTCACGACCCGCACCCTAGAGTAAGGGCACGAGAAGTGGGTACGTCCAGCCTACGCCACAGTGTCGGTGGTAGAACGCTGTCCTAGGTCAAACATCTAACAATATAAAGGTACATGTACAGTATATACACTCCGAATGGAGGTGACATAGCAAATACAGTCTCAATCACATCTAAGGTAGAGCACGATAAAAGATAGATAAAATATAAAATCCACAAAGAGATACCGCAGATAGAAGTCTAAGTGTCTAAGATACACAAACCCAAAAAATATCTCAAATCTCAAATACAGTAATCCATAAAGTAAATACAACTCAAGACAAATAAAATAACTATCTATACAACCTCTACTGTGTCTCATCTAGGCTAGCAGGCAACCTCCAAGCTATCTATAAAATTTATCAACAGGTCCAGTCAGGACAGGAACGAGTACAATTCATCAAGAAATTCCATGTAAATGACAGAGAACTATAAAGCAGTTATAGACAGTTGTATTGATGAACATGGCAGTTTATATTCAAGTGATGGTATAGAGAGACAGATAAAGTACAAGAAAATTAAGTAACTAAACAAGAGAAGAAATCATGGCAATAAAGACTGTAAAATAAAATCTAGCTGAACTAGAGTAACATGATGAGTCCAGACAGTACAATATAAGTCGAGTGTAATCCTAATGTGAGTCTAATACAAGATGAGTCGAATGTGATTCTAATCATTGTTCTAATAAGGTGATTCGAATAAGGTGATACGAATAAGGTGATTCGAATAGTGATTCATATGATGATCTAACAATGATTCGAATAAATTCTCCAAGTGTGTTTTAAAATACTTAGATAGACATGTAAACGGCTATGGGTAAATCTGGCACATCACGTACTGATCAGGTGAGAGATGGCTATCGTTTGAATATCATTCACAGGGGGTGGTTCGAATAGTGGGAATGTTCACATGTCTAATCAGGTATTTTCCTGCCCATCTAATATAAATGAATCCAAAATCTGACACATCAATCGAATACAAGTCCAACCAGCACATGAAGATACGAATAGGTGGTTCGAATAGTGATTCGTATGGTGATTCAAATAATAGAGGCAAAACGAGTAATTATGTGTGTCGTATACAAGGATTCAGTAATAACAATACGTGTTTAAAACAGAGAATCACATACAACTAACTAGAACTGAAGTACAGTAATTGACAAGTAAATGAGAGAACTATCAGAGAATGTACTCGCCTGATAACCTGAATAGCTGATAGGTATAGAGGTCCAAACTGAAGCCACAGAGTCCTATTTAGAGCAACACAGGTCAAGATGTATACAAGAGATGATAAATAAAATGTACAATATATCTGCATGCTGTCTAGGTCAATCTAGACTAAAGTCAACACTTGGTCAACTCTAGTCAACCACACTAGTCAAATTAGGTCAACTAGGTCAAGTCCTAGCCCAAACAAGTCTAATAAGTCTCACTATGCCTAACCAAGCCTAGGCTAGCACTCACACAATCACAAGACAATGTGAACCACAACAATGCATAATATAAAATAGATAATATATATAAATACATACATGCATATCCATATTACATACATATTTATATATATAGGCATATGTTACATCATGCATATTTACATAGTTACACAGATATATACATTCATGTACATTTACATACATACTTTTATACATTATATATGTTAACATTAATTACAATGCATTATATTTTACTTATACCTTTGATTGATTCATTCATTCATATATGACATTGATTCATGCATATTACATACTTACATGCATCTATACATTATATACATTGTATATAACATGTAAAAATAAAGAGGAAAAAAAAGAAAAAAATGAAATGGAAAGGGAAGGGAAGGAAAATGTAAGAAAAAGGAAAAACAGTGGACATATACATGCTTGCATCATATATTCTATATTACCATACATGCTATCATTATATATTACATTATATTATTTATATATTATGCATTCATATCTATCATTACATGTATACCTTGCATTCATATCTAGCATTCATTATATACTTTATGCATACATTGTATATCATTCTTTCATTCATGCATTTATGCATTGCGTACATACATTATATTAATTGTATTCCTACATGCTTGCATTCAACCATATATATACATTAATATAAAAAGGATATATATCATATATATATATATTATTTTATTCATCTAACATATCATGTATTACATACTCTATATTCATTTAATACCCATACTACATAGGCTCATAGGTTACACAAAATGCATATATCGTATAGTCACTCTTCTACTTAAAACCAATACTGTACCAATTGGGCCTCTACTAAATTCTATGATTAAATTATGTTGTAGCCCTTCGTGTTAGCTTTCCGAAACTTCAAACGGATGGCATTTTCGTGTCCGGAAGCTCCCGAAATTGCGAAAATATCGAAACACGTTCGTCTTTCGTACAGCTGACACTTAAATAATTCTACAGAAAGTTACAGAAAGAATTTGACTTATTAAAATATATATTTGGAAAGCTAACTTCGATACGGTTCTTTTAAAAAAATGGAAGATAAATCGGAGTTCTAAGCTAAAAGTTATGACATTTTTAAGTTGCTTTGGTTAATAAAAACGTGGATGAATATTTTGACGAATTTGAGTTATTTTGGACAAAAGAATACATATAGGCCAAGATACTTGGATACAAACATAGGTATCCAAATGAAACTCATTCTAACCATCCTAACTAAGATCAATCCACTCTCTAACCATTCTAAAACTGAATTTAAATATCTATTTAAACTATTATCATACATACATACACATGTGGTGTCTAAATTTGGGATCTATCAAGTAGGACACAAGACACATATCTAAAATCCTCAAGAGAGCTCCAAATGGCCTCAAATTTAAATCTAAATGGGACACATACATGAGGATGGATCCTACGGATTCAAAACTAATTTATATGCAAAGAAAATCGATTTAGATAATGGGTTTTACCTATTGGGAGTGGAATCCCAATGAAATCCTTTAGGACACGGTTTCGATACGAAGATCCCTCAAAGTGGACACTCCTCCTTGCACTCCTCTTCCAATCCTTGGTAGCACCCTTCTCTTGGAGAATAGGAATGATTGAGGGAAGGTTTGGTGAAGGAATGATTTGATTTGGAGATCAAATCAATGGGAAGGCTCTCTAAAATTAGGGAAGAACAAAAGAAAAATAAAAGAGGCAAGATTGTAATGAATGAAATGAACCATTCTCCCCTAAAGGTGGCTGCCATAAAGAGTCCATTAGGGCTAATGGGAAATGTCCTAATTGCCCCTCTCTAGTCTCATATGGTTAAGTCTAGACTAGGTTCAAGTTTGGGGTCAAAATGATCTAGTTTTGAGTTTCTAACTTAACCATTCTAACATGATAAAAATTAGTTTAATTAACTAACTTAAATGTTGGGTTTTGTGGGCCATGCTTAACTTAATATTGGGTCTCATCTAGAGTTTAAACTACCGGGGTCACAATACAAGTCGGAACGAGACGAAACTCAAACCCGACTAAACAAATACAATAAAAACAATATTAAAAATATAAAATTTTCCCAAAATATTAAAATATGAAAAATGACAAAAATCATAATACATCAATTTAAATATTATTAAAATAATCTAAAATTCACCAATTAATTAAAATCATAAATAATTCAAAAGTCACAAAATGACCAAAATACCCTTAGCCTAAAAAGTTGTAAATAGTCATTCTAATCACATGGTTAGGTCCCCATGATCATGGTTAATCTCTAGGCTCAACAGTTCTAGGGTTCACTAGCTAACACATCAAAATTATAATTCACCAATTTTAAATAGTATTAAATTAATTAAAAATTCTCATAAATCATAAATTCTATTATTAAATAATAAATTTACAAAAGTTCAGAATTACCCTCATTTTAGAAAAGTGGGTGTTACATTTTTGTATAAATATCTTTATGTGGACATATGAGTTAAGCTCAAATTTTATATTGCTTTGAAGAATATTTAATTATACTTGCTTCCTTCAAACTTGTGCTTATCTCATAATTTAGCTATTGATTCGTTTGACCAAATTTGTGCATCTCTTCTTGAATCAATTAGCTTATTCCTTAAAGCCTTCTTTTAATGATATCTTCTTGGCTTTTTGGTTGACATTACAGATACATGTTTTCAATTGATTTTTGATCTTTTTATGTATATATATATATATATATATATATATATATATATATATATATATATATATATATATTAATATTTCCTAACTTTTGATATTTATTTGTTTTACTTCTTTAATTTAGATGGTTGAGAGAAAATATTTATTAGTGTCTTGCTCATGACTATTTATGGAAGTTCTTTTAAGGATCACATGATTTTGTGCTTTACCTTGCTTATTAATTTTACCTCCTTAATTAGTGCACACTTTCTAGTCTATATCTTTGTATTTTACTGTGGTGCACTATGAAAGCTTTTGAAAGGAAAAATGTGTCTCTTCCTATCTTTAGCTCTTAATTAGCTTTCTTGATCTTAATAATCTTTCTTTGCTCGTTCCTTGGGCATATGATATTTTTGTAGCACATGAGAGTCTAATTCATTTATTTGTTATCTAATGCTCTTATCCATGCTTGGTAAAGAGTTTATAAATCATTTTGTTCTTTTAAAATGGATTACCCTAAATGTGAACTCTAAGCTTAAGCAAGTATCTTTAGTGTTAGTGACTTAAGTATTAATGAGCACATTTATCTTGATAATGGTCTTCTCATTAATCTTAATTAGTTATGTAGCTTGCTTATTTTTTGATATATTGTTAAGCTATATAATTTGGTTCACTTTCACTCATCTAGTTATTATTTTTCTTTTCAATCTATATATGATATGCTAGTTTACATACACAGGATTTGTGATTCTCCTAGATTTAATTTGTATCATATTTTAGATACATATGTTTGTACAAATTCTTGATTAGATCTTGTTTCTCTTGGAGGTTTGTGATTCCTTTCTTTAAGTCTCCTTCCATATTAGTCATTAGCAAATATCTCTTAAATTTCTCTAACTTTTCAGTCATGATTTTATTGTATTATCATTTACATATCTTTTTTATTATAATTGCATTCATTTAAACGAGAATGACTCTTTTTATATTTTTTTATTGATTTATGAGATTTTATTATAAATATGGATTTGGGATTCTTTTTTATGAGATTTGTTGGATCATGTTTAATTTGTTTATTTTTATTGATAAAAGATCATAATGGTTGAGTAGTCCTATATTATCCTATTATGCTATTATCAAGCTAATTTATTAATCTACTTTGACTACTCATGGATTGCCACTAGGGCTGCAAATGAGCCAAGCCGAGTCAAGCTTTTGTAAGCTTGAACTTGGCTTGACTAGAATTAATCGAGCTCGAGCTCAAGCTTGATAAGTTTTTTTTTATTTTAGAGCTTGAGCTTGGCTCGAGCTTGTTTATATTAAGCTTGAGCTTGGCTTGGTTTCAGCTCGAGCTTGGCTTGATAAGCGAGCTTGATTCAAGCTTGATAAACAAGCGAGATAAGCTCAAAATCAATCTCGTTAAGCTTGATTTCAAACTCGCTCAGCTTTATTTCAAGCTCATTAAACTTGATTTCAAGCCAGTTAGGTTTGAATTCGAGTACCTGTAAAACAATTTATTTATAAAAATTTAATTAAAAAAGTTCCTTAATATTAATTATTAAAGACATATAAATATATAATGCACACAACCATATTGTTATACAAACATATGTAAATTTAGAATTCAATAAAGAACAAACGAGCTTCTAAACAAGCTCCTAAATGAGCTCCTAAACGAACTTCTAAATGAGCCAGCTCGCAAGCTCATAAACGAGCCAGCTTGCGAGCTCAAACGAGCCGAGTACTTCTAAGCTTGAGCTTGGCTCATTTATTAAATGATCTCGAAAATGAAGCTTGAGCTCAGCTTGTTTACTAAATGAACCGTGCTCAAACGAGCTTTTATTGAGCCGAGCTTCGACCAGCTTATGAACGGCTTGGCTCATTTGCAGCCCTAATTGCCACATATGGGCCTTTGCTATTTGAACTTTATGGGTTATTAATTTATCATTAGCAAGGTTTAGATTTTACCCATTGATGGGTACATATATGGTAAAATATACCTAGTCACTACAACAAAAAGACCTATTAATGACGCTTGATAAGTAGATTTCATGACGGCTGATAAAGAAGCGTCATCAAAGTTCAGCAAGACTCCATTCTTTGACGGTGTCCAGTATAAACGTTATTGATAGTCTTTCAGTCATACGAGCGTCATAAAAAAAAGCACCAAAATTTAAGTTAAAACCTCTACTCCCCCGCGCTTCTCCCGCACTTGAGAAAAAGCCTAGCCCTCATCCTCTCTTTCTTCTTCTCCTTCTCCTTCTCCTTCCGCTCCCCAACTCCCCAACTTGTCGAGAGAAGATGGATTACGCTCGAGAGATGATGGATTTGGAGACTCGTCACTCGCACGCTCGAGAAGAAGGGCGTACTTGCCAAAATTAGGGTTTGTCCCTCTCTCTCATTTTTCTCAAATTAGGGGTTTTCTTCAAAAATTAGGTTTTTTTGATCGATGTATTCCTATGGGAGAATCTATATACTAGGGTTTCTTCCGGATCCCTCCGTAGCTCCGGTACCGCAGGGGCAGCTGAAGCTAAGCTCGAAGAGCTCCGTGGCCTCCTCGGCACGCCGACGGGCGACCCGTTCAAGATCGTCGGCATCGGTGCGGGCGCCTGGGGAAGATATGTATCGTATCGTCGGCATCGGCGCGGGCACCTGAGTCAAATACTCTTAGTACTTCAACAGTAGTGTTCACAAGAACTGGATTTATGGCTATCCTACTCAGCCACTATCGGCCCTATGGTACCATATTTGCCTTCACTGATGAGTGCGTAAATGATCCATCTACTCTTTGTTATATTATATCTTGGATAATTGTTTAGTCTTAAGCATGTAGCCTAGTTATGTTTTACTAACTAGACTGACAGAATTGTCTTCTCATCACCATATAGGGAGAGAGTGAGACAAAGACTGGCCCTGTACCAAGGGGTTTGTCCTGTGTGTATATGGAATTTTTAGATGATGCCGAGGAGACATTTGCTAAGGCTGTCTCCTATATGCAGGTAGTTACAGAACTATATTCCTCAAATTTCCTTATTTACTTGAACTTTTGGATTACCTTATCCGTGCATACACTTTTATGTAGTGTTAGGCAACAGGTTAAAGCTACTATTGAGAGCCGTCTGAATCCAGGTTAAGGATAAAATAAACACCTCAACTGAACTGGTTAAGGTTTACAAACAAACAACCTAACACGGCTTCAATGAGTCTAGGTGTTTGTATTTGTTGTGAACTTCTTTGAGTGTTGCAAGGGAGGAGGGAGGTGAGGAATGGGGTTGGTTAGGTGTGGGGTTTTTCTTTTGGATGGTAGATGAAAAATAACCATGTAACATTATACTGGAAAGGATGTTGCTGAGCCAGTGAATCAAAAAAGAGACAAAAATTTATGTGTTTGTAATATGAAATTGCAGGTTTTATTTAATGACAAAATAAAGTCATAAGAGTAAGTTTAAACGTTAGAAATGACATGTCTATGGAGATATGTAGATGTCCTTGGAATAGTTTGAGCGTCCTAAAGTACAGAGCTTCTTTGATGTGCTATTCCCAAGATACAAATGTTATCTTCCACCTACTAGTGTGCGTGCATGAATAAAACTAGTAGGACACTTCGATCTGGTGCCGCCTGTGTTGTTAGTGTCTTACGATACACGATACATATCTTTCCACAGTATCATTTCATTACATATCGGTTGATCCGATACGATAAATGCAGGTTGATAGTATCGCTTTTTTTTTTACTTTTTCATTACGTATCGATTTTTGACATTGATGTTTGGCTTTGTTGCTACAAACCTGGCAATGATGACTTATTCATGAATATTTCATATTGTGCAATTTATTGAGCATCATGTGTAGATTTTTGACATTGATGTTGGCTTTGAGTATACCTTTGTTTGGGATTTAGTTTTAGTTGTATTTTTTTATGGCTTTGACTTTTAACTTCTCTTTGAGTATCATCGGTTTTGAATCACTGGCTTTGAGTATACCTTTATAACATATTTAGTTCTTATTTGTTTCTAATTATCTCCAACCAAGCAGGGTCAAGAAAATTGACCCGAACCAGTAAATAAAGCCTACAATGGGTTATTAAGCTATTTGTCATTGGTACTAGCGGATGGTATCCTGTGTTGGATTTTCAGGTTTTTGAAATGTTAAACTGAGTTGATAATTGCTCTAAGCTGTCTACAATCTCCCAACACGTGGAAGGGAAAGAATCCATCATTAGAAAAAATGACCCAAATTTAACCATGGACTGGTATACAGTTATCTTGTAGGAAAGAATATGTAAACCTTCCCAAAATGAAGTGAAGGCGAAATATATACTCTGATCTGTGGGTTATATGTTACCTTTGTGGTACCATTTTCCTTTCTTTCTTTTCACAATTTGAGCCATTTAGCTGTACCTAGGATTATTTTGATATTCGGCTCACAAATGACAATAACAAATTCCAGGGAAAGGGGGAAGAAAGGGGAAAAAGTTGCAAGGTTATAGAAATCAGAAGCAGAGTTGAAAAATAATTTGGTCAAAAAAAATAGAAAAGAGTTTTAGATTATCATTTAATAGTCATAATGAAAGTATAATATAAAGAAAAGAATGAAGTATATTGCTCCCTTTATTAGACTCGAGTCTGTAATCATTTGATTCACTTGGCTGAAATTTTTACATCATTGTTGCTCTCAGTTTATAGTTCTACTTACTTTTATTTTTGTTTCTTCATATATTTGTCGTCTTTAAATTTTTCTAATTCTACCATTTCTCCTTTCATGCTAATTGCTCCTTTTAGGACTAGCTTTTCATCCTTTGGACGGGATACTGCAGGCAGTTCCACATATTATATGCTTATTCCTCGTCCCAAACCCATTTCACGACCTATATCATTCTCTTGGTAAAATTGGGATTGGAAATATCTATTGAATGGCTAAATGGTTTATTTTGTATCAGTGGCTTTGAGTTTCATGCTCTGCTCTTTTGAGTGTGGCTTGGGGTTATATTTGTCAGGATCATGCTTTGCTCTTTTGAGCGTTTTGAGTAACCCTTCAAGCACAGTTTGAGTATCCATTCAAACACAGTTTGAGTATTCCTTCTCTTTGAGTATCACCCTAGTTTCATGTTCTTAGATTTTGTTTTTCAATGGGCTATGATGATGAATGGTTGCCTAATTTTGATTAGGCAAAAGGATTTGATATCAGTAGATGAGTATCATTTTTTGAGTATCTTTGAGTATCACTTCATGATGGATACTTGGCTTTGAGTATAGTTTTGAGTATTAACTTCTACTTTTGAGTACCCAGGTTCTTTGAGTATTAACTTCTCTTTGAGTATCACTAGCTTTGAGTATACTTTTATTTGGGCTTTAGTAACACTTGGATTTGAGTATCACTTGGCTTTGTGGGAAAATTATTGCTAACTCTTCGTATACTGCCTTCTGTATGCAGTATCAGTTTTTGCAAACTTTTGAGTATTTTTGTCAGTGTATGGTTTTAGTTCAGTAACTTTTGCCGCATTGGTACGATGAAATATGAAACATGTACACAAATATCTGAGCCCAATTTTTCATATATTAAGATTTAATTATTATTATTATTAATTAATATGCTTGATCATGTGGATAGACTTAGACTGGTTTGTTATGCAAAAATTTGGAGACTTATTTGTAAACAAGAAATTTCTCTTGCTGCTATTATTGGAGAATAAAGATGGTTGCATTATTAATTGCCTTGGAGAATCAAGATGATGTCAAGCATGTTTCTCTTGCTGTTGCTTGTTCAAGGATGGTATACCATACATCTGCTCGTTCAGTAATTTGGACTCAGCAGTATTATTTATTTATCATTATGTTATGTTCAAGGACTCCACTGTAGCTTTGGAGTTGTCTTTTTATACTTCTGGACTTGATATATTTATAAACACTCTTGCAATTTGCAGGATTTACAGGTTAAAGCTTCACCTCATGCTTAGACCACTTCTCTACACACTGATCCTGCTATCATTCAGGTGGTTGTCAACAGTTACTCTTGTATACATTCAAGTCACCAATGAAATGGAGATGGAGAAATGTAGAATGGTAGCTAAAGTACTCTATTTTGAGACAATGAAATGTAGCTAGCTTAAGTACTCTATATCTGTGAGATGTTGATGTATCCTATTTTGAGACACAGAAATGGAGAATGGTACTTTATATTACATTTCAATGTTTTGTTATGAATATGGTTCAAAGTGGTTGTTTTCGAATTGAATTGAGCAGTGTTTGGAATGTAATATATAACATGCAGTATATAGTGTTATAAATGTGATACAATGACATATACAGATCATCTATTCATAACGCTTTGAAAATAAACCGTAGCAGAAATTCAACCTATTAATGACGGTTTTGGAAGAATTATTTATGACGTTTTTAAAAACATTTATAACACCAATTTTCATAACGCTTGGATTGAAAAACAAAGTCATGGTTTGTAATTAATGACGCTTTTTAGCCGTCATTAAAAGGTATTTTTGTTGTAGTGAGTCCACGCAAAGTAATAAATTTGTTGATTCTTTCTTAATTAGATAATCATGGACATGATATTTTAGTCTTTTTAATTTTATTTTTGAGCTATATTGTGATTCTCATCATGATTGTCTTAATTGACCTTATTTCTTTTCATGATGATCTTTTTCTCAAAAGGTAACATACATTGATCTATCATATTTAAATATGAGATTCTTCTATATAGACTAATGTATGTCATCTTTTGATTAAATGTGCTTAATTAGAATATTCTTTTGATCTTTCATCTTTAGTGGCTATTAATTGAATATCTCTTCTTGAATAAAGATGATATCATTTATTTTATGATGATTTTATAGCCTTATATGAATTGAGCAAGGGAAGAAATCCATAGTTGATTTACCCGTATATCTTGTAGTTATCTATTTTATGCTATAAGTGCTTTGGAACTAGATATGCATAATTTAAGGGAGAGAAAATTAATTGGTCCAATTCATTTATACCCTTTAATATGTCTTATACCTAGTTCATCATGGACCCATATTTTTTTTTTTTTTATATCTTAGTGATTGAGGTTATAATACTTTTATTTTGTGAAGGGTTTATGAGAGTATGTGCAATTACCTTCATCATATTATCTCTCTCTTTTATATAGGTTAAATAAGTCATCTTGTTAATATTAACTCTCGTATCTTATCTTGATGACTATTATGCTTTCATTGTTTTGGCTTTCCTTGTATGCTTAATTGATTTGGCTTTTCTTATTGAAGACTTACCCAAAATTAATGATTTTTTCTATATTGGTATTACTTTGTGGGGGAGCATTCAAGTCGACTGAATTTTTCTTTCTCAAGTATTTTTTTCCTTTACCTTCATATTTATCTAAAGGGTATTCATATAGCATGATAAGGTAATTGAGTTCAAATGCATAAATTTGGATAAGCAAATAGATTTGTAATTTGGATAAGCAAATAGATTTGCAAATAATGAGATCATTTTATATCAATTACTTTATTTTACATTGATCATTCCTTTATTTTTGTTCCACTATTTATCTGTGGACAATTGTGACTATCATGGTTTCATTAATCAATGTTTCAAGTTTATATATTTCGATTGGTATCAAGTTTATATATTTCAGATATCTTAATTAATATCTTTCTTCCTTGATATCTATTATTTATAATTATCTAATCCTCACGACTTTTGACCGAAATCCTTTATTTCATAGTTTTCTTCCAAAACTAGAGTAATATTTCATATCATATTATGTTTTGGATTTTTTTCTTGGATTTCATGTTGGTAAACTATCTATTGATTATTTTTAAATTCTTTTAGTTTTACCAACTATATTGTGTTTTGATAAGCTATTTTCTATTTGGTACTCTACATTTGGTATGTAGTTTCTATACTTGTCCTTACACACTTCTCCTATTGTTCTTCATGTAGTATATCTTGATCATGATTGTCTATGCCTTCCGCATGTTCTGATTAATGTACTTAAGATTGATTTTATTTTATCTCTTAGTACGGAAGAGCTTATTTTTTATCATGTCAAAAGGGGAGAAGAAAGTTTAAGTGGGGTAGAAGTAATCTAAGTGGTATGCTTTTTATGATATTGTTTGTCTTTTATATATTAGTGATACATGCATCTATTGTGTCCAGTGTCCATACTAAACTTAACCAATTTGCATTAATCAAAAAGGGAGAGATTATTGGCCCAATGATTATATCATATTTTTGTATATGGTTAATCGGTTAAGTTCAACATTTTATTATCACTAATCTTCATCCAATCACTATATCATTTCTACTTATACTTATACCTTTGGTGATATGTGCTTATTGTTTTACATATTAGTGATATAAATTTTTATTATATCTATCTTAAATTTAATTGAGTTGCCAAAATCAAAACTATATTTTGATTATGGTTATTCAATTAAGTTTAACATTATAATATCACTAATATTTATCCTATCACTTATTTGCAAAAACAAAAATTTGATTACAAACTAAGAAGAAGAAAGTACAATTATTACACTTTAATTCTAAAAAAATACAACTGTAGGAATCTGATCAGAAGACGATCACTTTATCCCCTTAGACGATGTGATATTGAAGACACAAGCCTCTGGAGAATGCAGCATCACTTTGTCAGTAAATTATGATCATTAGTGATACTTTAGAACTGATTTGAAACTCTATTTATAGAGTTCTAAAATAACTGTTTCTGAGTTGCTCATACTGCGTATTGCACACCACCTATCAAGTTGTGTGAACGGTTACTTGAACTGCTAGAGACGCATGGCATCCTATGAGTGAGATGCACGTGGTCATGGACAGCATAGTGGACACGTTCTTCGAAATTAGTGGCATACATGCCATGTTATTCTGCTTCTGGATGGAAATTGGTTAACTGGCGCCAGTTTGATAGGCTGTCGGGCGCAACCTGATGACTAGCGCCCCTTACTGTTCAATCTTCAGTAGCTACCTCGCGCCACTTGATGGCTGGCGTAAGACACCTGTCTGCATTTATTAAAAATTGGTATAGTCTTCTCGAGCACCGTGCTTTCCGTGATTCGAAGAGATATTCTCCGACTGTCGAGCTGTCAGTAATCATGACTTACGTTACAGCTTCTCGCGGAAGCTTGCCACATAGGACTCGCATACCTTGACTTTGGCGCAACCTGAGTATCGCACAACCTAGTGACCAGGGGCTATCTAATGTTGGCGCCTTTTTAAGAGTGTCGCCCATTTATTTTTGAGCTCATACAAGACCCCCTTCAAAGTTTAAACTTTGAAATACTTTGAACTTAGAGGATATTGACATGAGTTGCGCCTGCCAACAACATAACTGACTCCGACATTCGAGCACAAGTTGCGCAATAGTTACAAAATGTTTCTTAAGCTATAAATAGCCGTTTTCGAGAAAGAATTCTTTTTACCAAAAAGTTTTGATTTCCCAAAATCCTTCATCTTCTTCTTCCTAATTTTAAAAGCTTCTCCGACCATGGCACCAAGGAAGTCTTTTGCTGACAAGGGTATGGGCATCGCTAGGCCTTCGTTGTGTGCGTCATCGATGAGGGCGTGATATGCACCACCGTCGTCGAGAGCTGAGAGAGCAAACCCGCCGCTGGAAGATAATCCTGGAAAAATGAGTCGACTACTCCTTAGGCGCCGATCAGAATCAACCATCTCTTCTTAGAGATCTGGTCCACCTGCACATTCTATAATGTGCGCCTCCTCTTTTTAGAGTGCAGGCGCACTTCATCACTTGTGCCTCCTCTTTTTAGAGTGTCAGCTGCATCATAACACACACTGTTCATCTTTACGAACTGTGTTGCACAAGTTTCAAACTTGTGCCTTCTGAACTTGTGCGATCGTACATGTCGGACTTGCGTACTTTGAACTTGTGCCTTATGAACTTGCGCGATCGCGCATGTCAAACTTGCGCACTTTGAACTTGTGCCTTCTGAACTTGTACGATCGTGCATGTCAGACTTGCGCACCTTGAACTTGCATCCAGCGTAACTCATGAATTCGCACAATCTAATCATGCACAAAAATTTGCACAACCTAGAGCTTGTGCACTTTGCTTTAAACTTAGAGATTGTTGCATAGACTTGTAATTGATCTTTTCCTCCTTTCTTTTTACAGTTGATCTCAGGGAGGACCCAGATGCTGAGAGATTAGCTTCTACTTTCAGAGTATCAGAATACCGAGAGGACTTATCCCACGTATCATACCCTCAGTACGATATTCCTGAGTCCAGAAGAGCCATGCTAGCAGCCCAAGAGAGTAGCACCTTATTATGCCTGATGAACGGTGAACCCATAGAAAGTTTGGACCATGTCATACACAAGAAACCAGCTTTCTTGTTTGGAGATGCAATCAAGAAGACGACCCAACCCAAAGCAAAGAAAAGGATAAAATTTACCAATGCGGGGATGGAGTTATGTATCTCACTGAGATGTCGAGACACATGTCCCTGTCTCGATATACACACTCCAGTTCCCCCCAACGGATGGTATAGGATCTGACACCAATTCAACAGGCCAGGATTGGAAAAATATGCTACAGACTGGGTCCCCAGAACAAGGATATGTTCTACAGCACTTCAGAAAGATACAGCTCTCACCTGAGAGGTCTGAAACCGAGCTGCGTGCCTCCTGAAGATTCGTCAATGCTAATTCCCGTCAGAGTGTCCATTTTTGCGAACATATTTGCTAAGGCTGAGGAAAGATATCCGGATCAAACCATGCGGTTAACAGGCTTGGTGAATCCCGACATGAAGCGCTGGAACAACGTCGTAGTTTGGGCTTTGGATCAATTCAAAGACAAGCTCCTCGAAATAGAGCTTTATGATCCAATTTGGACTGTTGCTCACGGCATTCGTCCTAATGCCCACATATTTTTGGCTCTGATAGAACGATACAATGATAGGGCCGACATTTTCATGACTCCTCAAGGAGAGATTGGCTTTACGCTTCATGAGATAAAAATATCTTTCACACTTGCCAATGGGTGAAAACCCATATGAAGAGTACGTGCCAACAAATGCGGAGCTGGATATCTTGTCAACAGAGAACCCTCAGATGGTGGCTGTGTTTGAGAAGCTTTTATGCCACTACCTGGTTTGTTTCCTTTATTATCAGAGTGCCTCTAAAGGGACCTACTCCTCAACCAAATGGATGCCGTACTATTTTTGGGCTATGTCCAAGAAGATAAGATTGTCGAGAGTCAAGCTTGTGACCCTTGCTTCTTCAAACCGCTCAGCCGTGATGATATAGAAAAGTTGATAGAGAAATCCAAGCATTTTGATAACATATTGAATGTAGATTGGCACCCATTCACTGCTGGTGCTCCCATCGAAAGTTACCTTAGGCAGGGTTACCAGCCTATGTCTCGAGAAGTCTAGTTGCCAGGGTTTATCTCTTTATGGCTATGACGGTTCGTGGTACCTGGAGCCAGTGCCGTTGACAGATTCCATCGAGGCGTGCTATTCGCTGCCGTACGTCTAGTATTCGACTATAAGATGAATCTCCTTTCGGCGATGACTTGTCGCTTGAATGTAGGCCTACGTCCTTTTATTGACACCATAATACATGAAAATAACGCCCGGGATGACTTTCCTCGTACCGAAATGCCCTACACCTATTATTTGGGTGGTTGTTGTTGCACTATCCCAGCTTGATGAACCCTTATCTGGTGTGGTCGGAGGAAACTTCATCAGGCATTTTTCTACTGTCCGATGGAATATAAACGTACTTTTAGAGTACAGAAGAGCTCTAAACCAAGGTTCTGGATGTAGATCCAATGCGTCCCTCCTCCTCCAGGATATGAGAGTCTTCCAACCCAGCTCATGGATTTAGAACCGATGTCTCTTCGTCTGTCTCTAAATATTTTTGCATGGTTGAAGACGATTCGGCCATCTCATCTAGTGTACCAGTTTGAGGGTGAATGTTTTCTAGAACCAAACCTACCAAGCCGATTTGCTCGATAATTCGGCTATGACCAGATGCATGCGGGTGATGCCAGCACCTATTTGCAGGCTAAAGGTTATCTAATAAGAGGCCAGCAGGCTAGCAAGAAACAGAGGAGTAGAGAATCATCTGCTCCATCACATCCAAACGAACTCCCTTCTCCTTCCATAGCTCCTCGTAGGAAGAAAAAAAATAGCAACAGTAATTGCTGAGCAGCCTGTGATCAGGATAACCAGGTCCCAAACCAGGCAGATGAATACTGGACTTTCTTCTAGAGGATGAGAGGCGACTCCCTCTTCAGTTCCAAAGAATAATAAAATTGTCCATGAAGAGGTTATCAGTGAGCCCAATATGCAAGACGATCATAAAGACGTTGAAGAAGAACCTGAGACACCTCTTGTGAGTAAAGCTAAAAGGAGATTAATGGTAACTCAAGAAGACCGTCAAGAAATTGACACTTCACCCCCTCCTTCCATATCGAAAGAGTTGAAGTACGTGTAGGCGACTCTAGAGGGGGGTGAATAGAGTATGTGTCGATATATCCAATTAAAAATAACTCTATTCAAGTTCACCCAACAGACATAATAATCAGAGTATAATTGCGGAATATAAATAGAGATCAGAGAAGCATATGCAGACACAACAGTCTTTAACCTGGTTTCCCTCGTGGAGGACTAGTCCAGGCCTGAGAACTCTAGCTCAGGATTGAAATCCACTATTTGTGAAATAGCGTACAACCACGTGCCTTTACTCAGAAGGGCACGCCAACTTCTTACAGATTCGCAAATGGCGATACTTGGAATTATCCAAGTGACTTCTTTTGGAACTCTTGCACACAAACTTCTAGTTGACTCACACTGATCACCTTTGGAGCTTGGAAAGTTTTGTGCCTAATTAGATGAGAAGGATAAGCTCTTGAATGTATAGGCTATAGGAGAAGAGAGGGTGAGAAGATTGGATGATTAAAAATAAGAGAAATCAAGGCCTATATATACTAGTCCAGAAGGGCAGAGTTCGGCCAGAACTCTGTCCCAAATATTCAAAAATTTTGCCATTGGACAACTAGCAACCAGCAAACCCTCAAAATCAGGTCCTAAAATTAAGGGGCAAAGTTCGGCCCGAACTCTGTCTCCATGGGGACAGAATGTTCATGGGCTATTTTTCGATTTCGCCGATTTTTTGACTTTTGTTTGTGGAGCTTTGGGTGTAAAGTCTAGGATCGAGATACTCAGTGCGACTAAACTTACATTTGCCTAGAATCAATAAAAAGTAAAAATACAGACTCAGAGAATAAGTAAACAGTAGCATGTCATAGCAATTATCGATGACGTTCGTCTTGATCTGATGTGTGGTGATTGTCTGTTTTGGAGCTTGATGGAGCTTCATGTGTCAAGTTGGATCATTGCAGATATCATTTTGTTAATTATCAAGATTAGGTTGACTGCGATCCAGTTTGGGTCAACAATCTCCCTATTTTGATAATTGACAAAATACGATATTTGCTTGTCGCAACATTCATATCTGGACACATGGAATAATGATAATAGCTCCCCCGTTAGATGAACATGTTGGCTCTCCCTTAATTGGATCTGTCCTGAGACAAGTTCTAATCCAAGCAAGCACAACAATATATATATAAGCTCAAAAGCACATGTTCATACAAATATCACAAGTTTTGCAGATATCACAAGTATTCTCCCCCTTTGTCATTTAGCAAAGTGATAAAGTGGCTCCCCCATAATAGTAGACAAAGTGAATACATGCAATCACACAATGTGGAACCACAATCATAAAGAGAAACTACTAGCAGTTTTATAACTCATAAAAATCAAAGTGCATAAGTCTGAAGGAAATACAATGCATGAAAATAGAAGTACTATAGCTCAAGGTTTATAAACTATGACATAAAACATAAGGAAACTATAGACTAACATCAGCAGCATCATCAGCAGGTACTAAACCATGACCATCATGGAGCACGGGATGGACCAGCAGAGTCTGAAGGGCGCTGGTAGAGCGACGAGGGTCGACGAAAGCCGCATCCGGGTCCAGATACTGCCTGACCTAAGTGTCGCTAATATGGTAAACTTCGTAAAAAGGGTCCCGTACGATAGGGAACGGCATGGTAGGATGGGTGGCCAGGGTGTACTGGAGGGCGTGCAGCGAGTTGCTGATAGCTTTCATCTGAAGTGTGGTGCGGTAGTCTAACTGAGTCCAGCAGTCGTATTCCAAATGGAAGCGATCACGAAGCATCGCCTGGATGGAGTCCAGAGTAGCAGGCAGCTCAGGCTCGGGAGCATCAGGAGCAGCAGGAGCATCAGAGTCAGAAGACTCAGACTCAGCAGGAGGAGCAATAGCAGCAAGAGTCCTCCGTACCTTAGACAGATAGGCAGGAGCAGGAAGAAACTGACACTCATCAAGAGGGATATGAAAAGCACGAAAGATCATCGGCAGATACATGGCATAGACCAATAATGGTGGCTTGGTTCTCGCACTAATCATCCAGACCATCATAGTACGAAGGAAGTTGAATGGAACATGGAAGTGCAAGTGATAGTGTGCAGAAATCTCAAGATTGGAAACTTCATCGGTCGATCCCGCTTTAGGCAAGATCAAAGAAAATATCCAATGGAGTTCATACAAGTAGGGGTTGAGAAATTTTGCTCTATGCTTGCGAGCACGTGTGTTAGGGGTACACAAGTCGTCCTTGAAGCTTTCAAGAGAAGATCCATCGGAAAATTAAAACCGTCGAGCATCGACGAGTTTCTACCAAGAGTTGGGTTTCGGGATTTCTAGATAGTCGGCAAGCTCGAAGTCATCAAACGATATAGTAATACTGGCGACACGGGAATAAATCTGCATGTTTTCATGAGTCAAATTGCAGTAGAACATTTGAATGGCATTTAAATAGACAATAGATGAAGTTGATACAACTTCATCTAGATTTATGTTATGAAATAGTGAATCATAATCCGAAAATATAGTAAAGTTGATCGGATGTCCCGAAAACACGCTACGTGAGAGAAAGTCGGGAAACCACTCATTGGAAGCATCCAATGAGACAAAAAGTTGCTCATTGTAGGTGTTAGGGTTTTGTGGAGGTGGTGGATTGAATAATGGATAGATAGGAGGAGGAGGAGGATTAGAGGATGATGCTCCTTCACTTCTTCTCCTCTTTCCTCTACCAAAAAGTTTAGGTGCCATTGCCAGATAACGAAAAGAGAGAATTTAAAAGGGAGGAGAAAAACGAGTTATACCTTACACAAATGGTTGGAGATGGAAGAGATCCTTCAAAACTCCTTAGATCTTGAGTTTGGAAGGAAAAAAGCCCTAAAAATAAGGTTTCTAGGGTTAGGGTTTGATAGAAAATAGTTTGGTAGGAGGTAAAAGAAGACGAAAGTAAAGAGAGAGAAAGGTTTCTTGGGTTTAAGAAGGTTGGGGCCAGCAGGTCGGGTGAAATCCTGGCCGTCATATCAAAAAATTGAATGGCTGAGAGCAACTGGAGGTTCTGTGAGCAGGCACACAGAGTTCGACCCGAACTCTTTGTGGGGCAGAGTTCGGCCTGAACTCTACCTGTCTGTTCCAGAAGACTAGAATTTGAAAAATAGAGTGAGTGATATTAGTTATAAAAATAATGTAGCCATATAATAAATGACTGTTAAGACAGCGATCATTACAGTAAAACTGCCTTGGAGTAGCTGTAGGGGCCGGATCCCAGCTAGCAATAGTCCGAAGACTAGTGCACCGTGTCGCTTAGGCTTTTACGCCTTGTTGTCAAAAGGGTCATTTCGGCTTGTACCCAAAGCTGAGTCATTATAAATGATGCTGGTCATAACCGTTATTTACGCAGGTACATATTATTATATGACGGTTTCATCCAAGATTTCTAACTCTCGATAAAGAAAATTGAAGTGCTCTTCGGCTAGTGATTTAGTAAAGAAATCTGTTAGCTGATGTTCAGTGTCAATAAACTCTAAGTTAATTGTGCTGTGCTATTGATAATCACGCAAGAAATGGTGTCTAATCTCTATATGCTTTGTGCGTGAGTGACATACTGGGTTTTTGGTCAAATTTATGGCACTAGTGTTATCATAAAAAATGGGTATGTGCTTGAAAGATAAGTTATAGTCTTCAAGAGTTTGCTTCATCTACATAATCTGTGCACAACAACGACCAGCTGCAATGTACTCAGCTTCTGTTGTGGATAGTGCGATAGAATTCTACTTCTTGCTAAACCATGAGACTAAAGCCTTCCCTAACAAATGACACGTGCCACTGGTACTCTTACGGTCGACTTTGCATCCCACAAAATCAGCATCAGAATATCAGATTAATTCAAAGGAAGTGGTTTTAGGATACCATAAGCCTACCGTAATCGTTCCCTTAAGATATCTAAAGATACGCTTAACAGCGGTTATGTGTGATTCTTTAGGATTTGCTTGATATCTAGCACATAGGCAAACGCTAAACCTAATATCAAGACGACTAGCAGTTAAATATACCAATCATACCTCGATAGTTACGTTGATCGACCGGTTTGCCGCTTTTATCAGGTTCCAGCTTTGTTGTAGTTGCCATAGGAGTGATGATAGGTTTGATGTTGTCAAGCTCGAACTTATTCAGCATGTCCTTTATATACTTCGACAGGCTGATGAAGATGCCTTACGAGTATTGTTTGATTTGCAGTCCAAAGAAGTAGTTGAGC
This sequence comes from Iris pallida, assembly GCA_029216955.1. NCBI lineage: Eukaryota > Viridiplantae > Streptophyta > Magnoliopsida > Asparagales > Iridaceae > Iris > Iris pallida. Next base: position 4,620,960 of record JANAVB010008800.1, on the reverse strand, counting down.
TCCCCCATCATGCTCATCTCAAACTCGTTCTGTATACACTTGGCAAAATCTTTGCATAGACCCTCATTAGTAGACCCAAATATGATATCATCTACATAAATTTGTACTAACAAAATAGTGTCATCAAGGGATTTTATGAAAAGTGTAGTATCAATTTTCCCTTTTGAAAAATCTTTATCAAGTAAGAAAGTACTAAGGCATTCATACCAAGCTCGAGGAGCTCGTTTGAGGCCATAAAAAGATTTCTTAAGTTTAAAGACGTGGTCGAGATATTTGTGATTTTCAAAACTAGGGGGTTGCTTGACAAAAACCTCTTCTTTAATAAAACCATTTAGAAAAGCACTTTTCACATCTATTTGAAAAAGATTAAAGTTTTGAAAATTTGCAAAGGCGCAAAGCATCCGAATAGATTCAAGTCGTGCAACAGGAGCATACGTCTCACCATAGTCGATACCCTCCTCTTGGTTGTATCTTTGAGCTACGAGACGAGCCTTATTGCGAGTGACTGAACCGTCTTCATTAACTTTGTTACGAAAAACCCATTTAGTACCAATGATTGAATGATCAACAGGTCTAGGAACAAGTTCCCAAACCTAATTTCATTCAAATTGGTTGAGTTCTTCTTGTATTGTAGATATCCAAAATTTATCGTCAAAAGTTTCTGAAACAATTTTAGGTTCAATCTGAGAAATAAAAGCAGTGCTAGCAATAGAATCTCTCAAAGAAGATCGAGTAGGTGCCCCTTTCGATACCTCACCGATTACCAAGTTTTCTGGATGCGAATGTTTGAATTGAAACTTCTTTGGTAAGCCCTCCAGAGAGTTGGTTTTGGGTGGTGTATCCGCAGGAGTGAAGGTTGCAAGTTCATCATCATCGGGAATGATAGTTGTACTATTGTCCTCATCAAAAGTTATGTTAGTGGACTCTTCAACAATCATGAAGCGTTTGTTGAACACTCTATATCCTTTACTCTTGGCAGCATAACCAAGAAGAATACCTTCGTCAGCTTTGGCATCAAATTTTCCCAAGTTGTCTTTGGTATTCAGGATAAAACAGCGACAACCGAACACTTGAAAGTAAGAAATATTTGGAGCTCTACCAAACCAAGCTTATAGGGTGTTTTCTTCGAAATAGGTCGAATCAAAACCCTATTCAAAATATGGCACGATGTGCTGACTGCTTCTGCCCAAAAATATTTCGGAAGAGAAAATTGATTCAACATGACTCTAGTCATATCACCAAGAGTCCTATTCTTCTGCTGCACAACACCGTTTTCAAAAACAAAAAGTTTTATTCCAAACTTGAAAAGAATCGTACAAAGTACAATGAATTCTGGGAAAGTACAACTTTAGAAATTCGATCAGAAGACAATCGCTTTATCCCTTGGACAATGTGAACTTGAAGACTACAGCCTATAGACAATGCAATAGCAATTTTGTAAGAACTCTTGATTTTTGATCCCCTGATAAGGATTTGAAACTCTATTTATAGATTATAGAAATAACTGTTTTAGCAGTTATTCTAATGTACGCGAGGTTGAACTACGCGACTTCAGGTTGCGCCAACTTCCATTCAGTTACTCGAACGTAGACTAACTGTATTTAGACGCATGGCATTATATGATTGAGATGCACATGGTCGTGTACATAGTAGTGGACACATTTTGAGAGATTAGTGGCAAGTACGCCACATCATCCTGCTTTAGAACGTTAGTTGTTTTAACTTTGTCAGGTTGCGCGAGCTTCAGTCAGAGAGTCAAACTGCGCTTGATCAGGTTGCGTCTAGGCACAACTCAGTGCATAGGCACGTGGCATCAATTGAGTTACGTGTCAGTCCATGAGTAAAGTTTGATCAGGTTGTGCCTATGTGCAACTTAAAGAGTGCGCTGAACAGATATCATCAATGACAGCAAATCGTCTCGAGTGCCACGCTTTACGGGATTTGAAGAGATTTCTTCATTTAACGTGCTGTCAGTTGTCAGTGATGTCAGTTAATGATGATAATTACTGTCAGACGCTATGTAGGTTTAGGCGCAATGTGATTTAGGCGCAATCTGATATGTGGCGCAACTTGAGCATTGGCGCAACTTGATTTTTAGGCTTCATATCAGTGGCACAACTTGATTTTTTGGGCGCAACTTGATTACTGAGTAGTACAAACATGGCGCAACTTGATTTTTAGGGTGAGTAGTAAAAACATGGCACAACTTGATTTTTAGGCTCTACAAGACCCCTTTCAAAGTTTTCGAATTTTGAAATGTCACAAAACTTCGAAATACTTTGAATCGTGGAAATTACTGTGTCAAGTTGCGCCTATCTAGCGCAGTTTGTTGCGAGCTATTACGATATTTTATGTACAGCTTGGGGTGACTGTTAGGATTCTGTTTAGGCTAAAAATAACCCCTTGTTAACCTACTTTAACTCTTTACCTTTTCTTTAATCTTCTGAGAGAATTCTTCGAGCTCTTTCGATCTTCCCTCCGATCATCTTCTCGACGTAATGGCACCCAAGAAGACCGTCGTCGATAAAGGGAAGAATGTTGTTGAACCCTCGCCCTGTGCTCCGTCGACCCACGCACCACAGTATGTGTCTCCCTCTTCACGACAAGAAACGACTAACCCTGCTTTGGAAGGTGATCGAGAACGAACGACTTTGAACATAGCGGCCGACTTGATTTTCGATTTGAATGACTTGCGCCCCTCTTCTTAGAGTTTTTGGCACGTCACAGACTTTGTGCCACCCCTTATTAGGGTGTGCTTGCTTGTTTGACCACTGTTCGTTCTTACGAACCGTGTTGCGCATGCTATCGCACAACTCAGTTGTTGTGCAATCCAAGGATATCGCGCAATCAAGTTGTTGCACAACCAAGTAAGTCGCACAATCCGAGATATTGCGTAACTTAATTGTCACGCAATCCAGTATGTTGCACAACTTAATTGTCGTGCAACCCAATATGTCGCACAACCCGGGATGTTGTGCAACTTAATTGTTACACAACCCAGGATGTCGCTCATCATAAGGATAGCGCAGCATAGCTCTTTGTATTTATGATTGTTGCGTACTCTAGTTGTTTCTAACTTCTGTTTATGTATTTTTTTGCAGTTGACCTCAGAGAAGATCCTCATGCTGAGAGATTCGCTTCAGCCTTTAATATCCCAGAGTATAAAGAGAACTTATCCCATGTTTCATTTCCTCAGTATGACGGCCCTAAAGTGCGAAAAACTATTCTTGTGGCCCAAGAAAGCCATACTCTACTGAGTTTAATGAACGGAGAACCCCTATAGAGTATTGATGGTGTGGTCCATAAGAAGCCTGCTTTCTTATTTGTGGATGCCATCAAGAAGGCTTCCCAGCCTAAGGCAAGAAAAGAGGATAGAATATACCAATACAAAGACAAAATTATATACCTCACAGAAATATTAAGGTCTATGGCTTTATCTTAATTTGAATTTGCGAGCTACCCCCGAAGAATGTCATGGGACCTGACTCCAATCCAACAGGCCAGAGTCGGAGGAATTTGTCATCAAATGTTCTGCAGCACAAAGACACCTTTTACTGTACTTCTGAAAAATATAGCACTCACTTGAGAGGTTTAAGACCAGGTTGTATTCCTTCCGAGGATTCATCTCTACTCCTTTCAGTCAGAGTACCCATCTTTGAGAATGCATGCATTCGCGAAGGCTGAAGGAAGATATCCAGATCGTGCCATGCATATGACAGGTTTAGTTAACCCAGATATGAAATGCTGGAGCAGCTTAACTACCTGGATCTTGGATCAATTCAAGGATAAACTCCTCGAACTAGAACTTTATGATGCCATCTGGACCACCGTCTACGGTATTCGCCAGAATGCTCATTTGTTTCTGGCCTTAGTAGAGAGATACAACGATAAGACTGGAACTTTCATGACCCTCCATGGAGAAGTAGGATTTGCACTTCATGAGATGAGATTTCTCTCTCATCTTTCAATGGGTGACAATCCATATGAAGAGTACGTGCCCACAAATGAAGAATTGGATACTATGGCAGAAGACAATCCTCAGATGATCGCTGTCTTTCAAGAACTATTATGTCATTACAAGATCTGCTCTCTCTACTATAAAAGTGCCACTACAGGTACTTGTTATATCACCAAATAGATGTCGTACCTCTTCCTGGGCCACGCATGGAAGGATAAGCCACTTAAGAGTCAAGCATGTGCTCCTCGTTTTTTTGAGCCTCTCAGTCAAAGTGACGTGCAATATTTGATGGAGAAACACAAACATGGAGATATCAGACTGGCATCCGTTTAAGGCTGGTGACACCCCACAAACTTATCCCAGACAGGGTTATAGATCCATGTCTAAAGAGGCCCAGCTAGCAGGTTTTCTCTCTTTATTGCTGTGACACTTCATAGTTCCAAGAGCCAGTACAGTTGATAGGTTCTACCAAGGCGTCCTATTTGCTGCAGTACGACTTTTCTTTGGATATAAGATGGATCTTCTATCGGCAATGACCTGCCGCTTAAATGAAGGATTGCGTTCGTTTGTGCATACCATGCTTCACGATAAGACGACGAGGCAAGATTTTCCTCGCACTAAGATGCCTTACACATATTTGTTAGGATGGTTATTGCTTCACCATCCATGTCTGATGAATCCCAATATGGGAACTGTCGGTAGAAATTTCATCCGACGTTATTCCAGTACTCGTTGGAATTGTACTGCTCTTTCAGAATGCAGGTTTGCATTGAATCGTGGATATGCATAGAGATTTCAGGGTGTCCCCCTCCTCATGGATATGAGATTATCCCTCGAAAGTTAATAGATCTGGATGCGGCATCACTCCACCTAAGCCCACCCATCCTTTCATGGCTACAGATGATCCTTCCATCTCACTTAGTCTACCGATTTGAAGAAGACTGCTGTTTAGAGCCATATTTGCCAAGTCGATTTGCACGACAATTTGGCTATGATCAACTTCATGTGGGTAATGCCACTTCTTGTCTGCAGGCCAAAGGCTATCTGATTGATAGAGCTAGGGCTTGGAGATATTACAACGCTAGGGGCACGAAAGTTGTATTTTCCAAGCCTTATAATCTTCAGCAAGGCCCGCGTATGTTATATACATACGTGAATTTTTATACTTCGGTAAACACTTTTAGCGAAAGCTTCCATCTCGCTTATAGCTTTGCAAGTGATAAGAGATCTCGATTAGGAGAACACACTGCACAATTATTTCGAGATGTAGAGGATAAAGATCCCGCAGATCCACCGCTGGAAGCTTCTATTGACAAGAACTATCCAGATTAGGTACATGATCCTTTGGACGTATCTTTAAAGGTACGAAAAGAGAAATCCCTACCAAGGGGTTAAAAAAAACTAAGGAGACAACGGCCGTCCCTCAACTTGATGATAGACCTGCTTCGCCTAGAGCTCAGGAAAAGAAGAAAAGGGCCTCATTGGTCATAAATGAACCAACGACCACGAGAATAACTCGTTCTCAGTCTAAACAGATGCTCCTTAGTACCTCTCCCGGAGAGAAGGAAGCCACTCTTTCTATTTAAAAATAAGGAGGGGTTACTCAAGAAGAAACATCTACTGCCTTAATCAATTTGGATGATGATTATACTGAAGCTGCAGAGGAACTGCTTGCACCATCACGCAGGGAAGTTAGGAGAAAACTATTAGTGAACCGACCAGTTCCTCGGAGAGCTGATTCATCTTCTGTCCCTCCTCCACCGACGGAATCTACCAGCCATATGGAACAAGATTTACTACTTCAGGAAGGTAATATCAGGATTTTGATATACATCGATACATATTTTCCTTTTAAAGATGTACATTTGATTGATTCTTTTATTTGCAGTGGTTACTTCAGCAGGTATCCAGCCTTCTGCCACAACTATAGAGGCCCCAAGATCGGATATTTTGATGGTAAATATTCCTGCTAATGTACTTGCTGCGGTGGGGATAACTGTTCCTTCACCAACTCCTGTTACTCCGGTAACCATCTCTCCAGAGAAAGATGTGCCTCCTCAAGAGGGAGTGATAAATTTTGCAGAGGCTCAAGATCCAACTCACTCTGAAAAGGATCGAGAGATGATATACGTGTTAGCAGATTGCGACTATGGTGACGATTCATTTGGTGATGACTGGAATAGTACCGCTAAGGAGGGACAAATTTTAGTGGATGTGCCATCACCTCAAGAATTACCGGTTAATGAAGGCCAGTCAACTGCTGAGGGTGAGAAAAATTGGTTATCGATGAAGGGCATGCTAGTCCCGGAATCGATGAACCCAGAATCTCTGAAGAAGTAGGCAGAAAACCCAAGGCTTCCGGAGTAAACACTGAAGAATTAGTATAGCAGACTCCAATTACTCTACCACCTCAAACTGAATCAGGGGCTCGAAGTAGTCAAGCTACAATGTCTACGGACACCATGTCAAGGCTTCAGATGGAACCATCCAGACCTCTTGAGACTCCACGTGCAATGCTCGGCTCTGGTAGATTTCTAAAAAAAAATGATTTATTTATCTTAACTCCTTCAATGTCGTACATCGCTCTTAACAAATTGCATATATAAATTACAGAAGGACCTACAGGATCCACCAGCTCAATGATGGCTCTCTTGGACAAAGGAACCCCAGCAGGAGAGGGGAGCTCTTCCCATATCAGTGTACAAGATGAAGCGCCTTCACCTGTTAAAGTTGTAGAGACTCCGGCAGAAGTGATAGCCACCCCAATACTGTAGCGGCTAACAAGTTTGTGGTGGCTTCCTTTACCAAAGTCTTCTTCACATTTCTAGAGCCTTTAATTCATCGGGTAATGGAGAGAGAGGATGTTCCATTCAGCACAGTCAGAAATCCTACCTTATTTTTAATTGGAGGGATCCGCAGCCAAGGAGATGAGGCTCAGGCCACTTTCCTGGAGCAAATTTTGAATGAGCTGGAGGAGTCAATTAAGGTTTATAAAGACCTTAAAAGAGGAGACGTTGAGCTGCTAGTGAATGCAGAATACGAAGCTATGGCTAGAGAGGCTGAAACTAATAAAGCTAATTTTGAAGCTTTTTTACTGGCTTTCATGAGACAATCTTTCGAGATGGATGTCCAGATCTCTGAAGTAGCTTCTACTGCCGAGAGTCATAAAGCTGCAGTTATGGATAAGAAAAAGAAAGCTTCTGATCTGGAGGCTGAAATCGTCCGGCTTTAGGAAGAGCTCAAAGCCATCAAGCAGGGTGTAGAAAAAGAAACTCAACTACATCAGGCTGCTATCAACCAGTTAGATGTTTTGAAACGTCAAAAGGATGACTTTGACCTGCTACAAAATGAAGAACTAGTCCGTCAAACAGCCGCCGTGCACCCATTTGACCCAGAGTCAGGAAGGGTTGAAGCCAGTCAACGGGTGCTCGATTCTTGTACTGAAAGAGCTAAAGCCTTGAAGAAGTGGATTATGGAACTCATCACTTATTCTTCAGATTAAAATGACCAAAAATTGTTATCTTTTTCTTTATGATGTATCTTTTTGAACATGTTAATCAAAAGAAAATGAAATAAGAAATTTTTTCTGTGGTTCCATTACATGTTGCATACCTTGTTATAAATATAAGTAATAGAATAGAAAATATATTCAGAGGTACTGGACGTGATATATTTCTTGATTAGAAAATAATGATATTTATTACATCTGCTCAGAGGTGGACGTGGCAGAATATAATGTTGAAAATATTGTTATTTCAATAGACAACTTTGTCAGAGGTAATAGGGACGTGACAAGTTGCTGATATAGATATTGGAATTCAAAGGTGCGGAGGATGTGAATTCTTTTTTCTATTTTATATTTGAGGACTTATCATCTATGACTTTATTTACGAGAAAGTAAATAAAAGACAATAAATGCCAAGACTGATGAATGAATAGATAGACAAACTTCTTAGGAGAGAGAAACTGAATGAATGAACAATCACCTCGAGGTTCTCGAGGAGGAGAAACTGAATGAATGAACAGTCACCTCGATTCTCGAGGATGAGAATGAATGAACAATCAGACTCTTTTAGGTAGAAGAAGTGAATGAATGAACAGTTGGATTTTTTTTCTAGGAGGAAAACTCGTATCGGTTCTCGAAGCCGATTACGTAGTCATTCTGTATATAAATAGAATAGAACTTATGTAGATGTTGTCAACTTCTTTTCTCTCAGTACAGAATGTCTTTCGAAGATATGCTCACTCTGAAGATTGAAGATACAACTGAGACGCCTCCTGCTGAGCCTCCGGTGTCTTCTCAGAAGGAAGTGATGGAAGGCCCAACTGTTCCTGCACAAGAGCAGGACCTGATTGCCAAGTTGGTGGAGCCTGGGAAGACTGCTGAAGAAGAAGCTGCGAGGATAGCTGCCTGTGAGTTGGTGGTGTGTTCAGACAACAAGATGTTTGAATTGCTGGCAAATCATGTATTTAACCGGGAAGGGTCAGGTCCTCATCCCCGCCCTTGATATTATGTATCTCTTTCTGCTTTTAAATAATGCGAATAAAAATAAGGTTTATTTACATCATTTTTCTGAATGAAAATATTTTGCTCTTATACATAATATTTCTTGAAAAATTTGTCATTGATAGGCATCATAGCAATTCTGTCATCCATATCTATTAGTTGGTAGGCTCCATTTGAGAAAACCTTGTTCACCACATACGGACCTTCCTATTTCGCTTCGAATTTGCCCTTGCTCATGTGGGCCATAGTCATTGGACGTATGACCGTAAGAACTAGCTCACCTTCCTGAAATGTTCGTACTTTGACTTTACGATTGAAAGCTTTAGAAATACGGGCCTGAAATAATTTAATATGTTGTTGAGCTGGTAGCCTTTTCTCATCGAGCTCCTCCAATTCTTGAAGCCGGAGATGATCATATTTTTCTGTAGTAAGTTCATTAGCAATGGCAATTCTAAAGAATGGAATTTGAATTTCCAGCGGTAAGACAACTTTACATCTATATACCCGAAAAAAGGTGTATAGTCTGTAGGATTACGGACTGTAGTACGATAAGCCCATAGATATTCTCCAAGCTTCTCACTCCAATTACGTTTGTTAGTAGAGACAAACTTTTTGAGGAGTTTGATTATAGTCTTGTTGAATGCTTCAGCTAACCCATTAGCAGCAGGATTATAGGTCATAGAAGCAACATTATTGATTCTGTTGTCATCACAGAACCTAGTAAATTTTTGACTGACAAACTGTAGTCCATTATCATGGATGATCCGACGAGGTACACCAAATCTGTATATCACAAGATATTTGATAAAGTTGATAACACTGCTAGTCTTCACTTCAGCTAAAGGTATGGCTTCAGCCCATTTAGAGAAATAATCAGTTATAGCCAAGATAAATCGATGTCCTTTCGATGAAGGAGGATTGATAGAACCAATTACATCCATGCCCCAAGCTTCGAAGGGCCATGAGACAGCATTCGGATGAAGAAATTTCGACGATTGGTGAATAAAATCTGCATGAATTTGACATGCTCGATATTTTCTTGCATAATCAATGGCATCTGATACCATAGAGGGCCAGTAGTAGCCTATACGTCGGATACAATCTTATAATTTGGGACCGGGCTGATGTGCTGCATAAACACCGTCATGAGCTTCGCGCAATACCTGTTTCGCTTTGTCACCAGCAAGACATCTTAAGAGTAATCCATCAAAAGTTCGTCGAAAGAGAGTTTTGGTGGTATGATTATAATAAAATCGAAGCGATCGCCGGCGAATACTTGTAGCTTCCTTAGGATCTTCAGGTAGTATATCATGTACTACAAAGTCGATGAAAGGTGCTCTCCAATCTTCACTGATGACATTGACTTCAGTTGAATTATTGAATTCAATGTTATGGTTGTTTTCAATATAAAATAGTTCTCTATTGGATATAACAACTATTTGTTGTCTTTTGACAGGACTTGCGAAGACCACTGCTAGGTTAGGTAAGGCATCAGCTTCTGTGTTGCATGTTCGACGTACATGTTCGATGAACAACCCTTTGAACGAGGAAGCTATTTTAATTGCCGCTTCGTGGTATGGTACTAAATCTTGATGTTGAACTTCGTATGTACCTCTAACCTGATTAACAATCAGCTTAGAATCACCATATACTTTGAGATATTCAATATCTAGTTGTTTAGCTAATTGGAGTCCAATGAGCAAGGCATTGTATTCTGTCACGTTGTTGGAGCATGATTCATCTAAGGAATAAGCTCTCTGAATAGCTAATCCATCGGATGAAACGAGAACAATTTCTACTCCAGCGACAAGGGTACATCCAGGTCCAATTCTAGATGCTTCGTCGAAGAATAAATGCCAAGTAGGAAATTCTTCTGAGATCATATTTGATTCTAATGTTTCATTTGCAATCTCATCATAGAGTTTAGATATCTCAGGGACAAGATGAGCTGCTAAAAAATCAGCGAGTGCTTGGCCTTTTACAGACTTTCGTGGAACATACACCATATCATATTATGCTAATAATATGGCCCATGTAGCAAGCCTAGAATTAAGTGTACTGGGCTTCTTCATTAAGACCCGAAGAGGATTGACTCGAGAAATAAAATGAATGGTTTGGCCGATGATGTAATGCCTTGTCTTTTGAACGGCAAACATTAAGACTAAGCATTCCTTCTCTACCGGACTATAACGATGTTCAGCTCCAATCATCGTCTAACTAAGGTAATAGATAGCTTGTTCATGACCTTCTTTGTTCTTCTGAGCTAGCAAAGCTCCCAATGAATGGTCCATCGCACGGTATTCCTGAGATCGGTAGTACTAGGACCGGTAGACTCATTAAATATCGCTTTATGTCATCAAATGTCTGTTGACATTCTTCTGTCCAAATAAAAGATACACCTTTCTTCATTAACTGAGTAAATGGTCTGTAATGTCCAGACAAATTCGAAATGAACCGCCTGATGTAAGCAAGTCGACCTTGAAATCCTCGTAGTTCTTTTAGGTTGCGTGGAAGACGCATCTCTTGAATGGCTTTGATCTTTTCGAGATCAACGTGTATACCTTTAGAGGTAATAATAAATCTGAGAAATTTGCCACTAGAGACTCCCAAGAAAGACTTAGTGGGGTTCATTTTGAGTTGATGCTGACGCATTCGATTGAATATGGTTCTTAAATCTTGGATATGGTCTTCCTTTAGACGACTTTCGACAATAATATCGTCAACATAGCATTCGACGATCTTACACAAATGATCTCGAAAGATAGTACTCATTGCCCGCTGGTAAATTGCACCCGCGTTCTTAAGACCGAAAGGCATGACTGTATAGCAGTATATTCCGTGGGGAATACGAAATGAAGTATATTTTTCATTTTCAAGATTCATCCGGATTTGATTGTATCCAGAAAACCCATCCATGAAAGAGATTTGTTCGAATCTACAAGTATTGTCGATCATGACATCAGTAATTGGGAGAGGGAATTCATCTTTAGGACAAGCGTCATTGAGATCCCGAAAGTCTATGCACACTCGAACTTTCCTGATCTTCTTCAAGACTGGTACAACGTTGACTACCCAGTCAGGATGTTGTTCTTCTCTGATAAAACTACAAGCGATAAGCTTTCTGACTTCATCATCTATCGCATCCATCATCTCAGGCTTGAATCGTCGTTGCTGTTGTTTGACTGGTTTGGTATTAGGCAAAATATTAAGTTTATGAGTTGCGACCTGAGGATCTAAACCCGGCATATCTTCATAGCTCCAGGAGAAGACATCGATATATTCACGAATGAGATGAATCAGTTCTTGTTTATCATCCTCTGGGAGATTTTTGCTAATAAAGATTGGTCGCGGTACATATTTCTCTCCAACATCGATTTAGATTAGTTCATCTTTAGTAGGTGGTTCTCGTTGTTCAAAATGGAGTTCCTACTGAGTGTCCATCCTTTGTGCCCAAGAATCTGCTTCAGGAGCTTCTTCAATATCATCCTCGTTATTTTCTGAGAACTCGGCAGACACTATATTAGAAGATACTGTCACCCGATGGACATGACCAATACTGGTGTCAGAGTCCCATAAAATGGAATATGAAGAATTAGAGCGTTCATCTTTATCAAATTCAGAGGCTTGTGGAGTTATAACTGGTGAAGTATAGCCCAGCCCATGTTTTGTTTTGCTATAGTATTGTTGTGATTTTCCTTTTGGAACAGGAATACGAATAGGAGTTCGCCTTCCTTTGCCTCCATTGAGACCAGTTTTGAAATAATAGCCCATTTTACGGATGATTGCCTTGGATTGTGGACTATAACGACGTAGTTGTAGCCTTCCTGTATCATCCTTATTATCGTTGTCAGGCATGATTTTTTGTTCTGTTCTTTTACTAAAAAGTATAAGAGTTTCGCCTTTCTTTCGAGAAGGCACTAGGAAGAACGATTCTTGTATTGATTCAAATGATACCACATTTTGGAGATATAATACGACTCCTATTTTAAGTGGTTTAAAGCTATCTAGCATATCCAAATAACATCGAGTATGATAAGAGACGTCAGTATACTGCAAAGGAGATGCTACTTTATTGATCTTTACATCATCATTTATAATAGGACCTTTAGCCGTAGAAGGCTTAGTCAGATTGATAACCAAAGGAGGAGAAGAAGAACGAGAAGGAGGGAGGGTTTTTTACGACGAAGGTTGATTACATGTGGCTCGGAAGAGGTGAGCTCCCTTTGTTTCTGTCTAACACCAGAAGGCTGCTTCTTGTGAGAAAGAAGGTAAATAGTTAATGTCTTAGAAGACTAAGGACAGGAAGTACGTCCTTTGATAGGGACCACCAGAGTGTTATTTGGCAGGCCTTTCTGTTCTTCGTCAGTATCCATTGCTAATACCACCTTCATGAATTCCTCTTCGTACATAAGAGAATCGTTGCAGTATGCTTCAACCCCCCTGAAAGGATTTAAGCCTGCAACTTCTTTTCAAACTTCTCCATTGCCATCCACATATTTGAAATATTGGTGGAGAGTAGAAGGTACAATATTGTGTTCATGGAGGAATGGTCTTCCTAGCAAAGCATTATATGAGCCATGATTATTAATCACGTAGAAAGTCACCTTCGTACGAAGATTGCCGATTTGAAGTTCCAGGCGTATCTTCCCCAAAGGTTCACTTCTTCCTTGATTGAACCCCAAGATAGTAGTGATAGTTGTAGAAAGGTTGTGCACTGGGATCTTCAAAGCATCCAGCAAAGTCTTCGGCATAATGCTAAGTGTAGACCCTGGGTCAATCAAAATGCGATCAACTTTCATGGTGTCCATATATCCTGTGAAGTAGAGAGGACGATCATGACGATCGTCTTCTAACAACATATCATTTTGTGTAAAAGTGATGTTGGGTATCAGTTCGAATACACTATGACAATGTGTACAACTGACAGGCTCCTTTTTAGGCTTCTTGAGGAGAGTAAGACAAGCATCAGCCTGCATCAAGGCCTCACTCAGCGTTTCTTGAGTCTCTTTTGAAAGACGTAAGAGTTCGAAGATTGACAATCTCGCTGGAGTGTTAGCCAATTGAGCCAGTATGTCAAAATTATATGGCTTCTTAAGTCGGAGAGATGAGGACTTCTTCAACGCTTATCAAAATGGACAGGTTGTTTTTCCCTTGTCTGCTGATGTTGGTTTGGGAGGAATCGGTTCCACTACTGGCGAAGATGTAGATGATATATTCTCAACAGGAGAAGATGATGCAGGAATAACGTCAGGAGATGGAACAGGATTCTCTTGAGTTTCGGAATACTCTCGGAGGTAAGGACTCCCAGATCTGGTGCCGATTAAAATTTCTTCTTCTACTACAGGTTCAAAGGATACCATGTTTCAGCTTTTCGATTTAGTTTTAGATCACTTCTTTTGATTGGAAGAAGAAGGCGCTTCAAAGTCTGCCACTACATCTGGATGAATCCACATTATTTCTCCTTTATTAGTAGATAGTGGAACAAGACCCTCATTTTGGAGAGGTGGAAGATTCACGATCTCAAGAGTAGCCTTCGAAATAGGGATGACACTATCTTGTACTAGTTGCGATGGAAAGTCATCAAATTATACAGAGATGACATTGGCCATCACAGTTTTCTCGTTCTATTGGAGAGTAACTACACCAGAGTTGACCATCTCTTGGATTTTGCCCTTGAGCACGTAGCATGCTCGAGTTGGATGCCCTATAAACCTGTGATTAACATAATATTTAGGGTGATCAGTCTTACCAACTTCCTCTGGCCATTTTGCCACCGACAGTTGAAGCTTATTGCTTTTGATCAAGCAATCGAAGATGCTCATGTTATCATCTTCATCGAAAGAGTACTCTTCTTTTGGACGAGGTACTTTTTGTGGTGGTGCTGATGGAGTGGGTGTAGGCTGAATAACATTGACAGCCAATGATTCCTTACCCTTGAGATTGATGGCTAGCATTTCCTTGCCCTTACGATTGTTCTGGCAATTATTGTTGTCGAATGTAGGATGTTCATCTTGGTTAGGATTAGCCATTTGAACTCCTAACTGTTTAAACTTCTCAGCACTAACCTTCGCAGCTTTGGCATTTACAATGAAAGAAGGCCAACCTTAGAATTATGTTGATCATGTCCACATGCTGATAATAGGCAATAAGTTTGATTTGCAAGTGTCTGTTATTACGGCAGATGGAGTTCCTAGGGGCATTTTAAGTGCCTCACGACGGAATCTTTCAATGAAATTCTCAGTTGTCTCGTTATGTTTTTGTTTAATTTTAATAAGGGCAGACATAGTCATGTCATTGACCCCCTCATAAAATTGTTTCAAGAATATTTGCTTGAAACCAGCAAAAGAAGTTATGCAACCATCAGGCAAACTACGGTACCAGTCATATGCTGTACCGGCTAAACAACCGACGAACATCCTGGTAAGAAGAGCATCATTTGGCTGCAATTGATCAGTTACCACTTCAAAGTGATTGATATACTGACTTAGAGAAGTGCTGCCATCAAACAGCATAATGGTAGGAAGCTTGTATTTAAGAAGAAATTGAACCTCCTTCCATTCCACAGGATAAAGTTGTTTTATCCCAAGTCTTTGTAGACCATCCTTCTGTTTATAGGCCTCGAACTGGGTGCGTAAGAGTTTTACAGCCTTATTAGCATCCCATGAGGATTATGAATCGGTGGGTTGATTCGAAGTGTTAGGAGGAGGAACAGCATGATAATTACCACCCCCAGCACTAGACTGACTGGGAGCGACTTGAATCGGTACAGAAGCAACCTGGGGAAGCGGTACCCCCAGACCAATATTAACAGGAACAAAAGATACTCTAAGCTCAGGATTTGTAGCAGGATTCATAACCGGTGGCACTGCTTGTTGAGCCACGATTATGGTGTGCATACTTACGACCATTTCAGCCATGGTCTTCAGTTTGTCTTCTAGTGCACCAATTCGTTGTTCTTGACGGACAGAACTAGAAGCATCTTGGTCTTCTGTAACGACATATGTTGTAACCTCTCTTGCTACTATTGACGAGATAGTTTGTTCAGAGCTTTCACTATTTGCGTCAAAGTCAGATAGAAAATCCTCCCCCAGATGAGTGATGGAAAGATCTTCCTGATTAAAGACATCTTGGTCCAAATTCTAATTTTTTTTGATCTGGTATGTTGAAAGACCCCTACACTGGATTCACGGAGTTGACCCAAGTACTGCTGACTCGGATTGCGAGACGTCCCATGCTTTGAAGATTTTCTACCTCCAGTGTCCCGGAAAGTCATATTGATAGAAGCATATAACAGCTCATCTTCATCTACCATTATGGGTCAGGAGTTGAAGCATAGTTAAGACGATCGAAGACAGATCATTTAGCCGATTGACAATAACACTTGATAACCACTTCATGAACGCAGTGGCATTCTGATGGATGGTTTAGAGGTGAGTGAGATATTTTTGTGATCTCCCATTTTTGTGTAAGATGTTTCCGGAGATCAGTTTCTACCACGGGACGAGAAGAAGTCGGAGGAACGTATTCCTTAAAGATGTTAGGAACATGGCTCTGGTTCTTAAGATGCTTAGTTCCGTGGGTGTACAGGGAAGTACTTAACTCATTGGCATAAATGGTTGGATCTTTCTCTTCAAAGATGTGTTTCTGGCGCAAGTTGGCCTTTGACATAAGATGTTTGAATTTTACCGAGGTTGATACTGATTGGCGCCTGTTGAGATAGGCGCACAAATCAGATAATTCTGCTCCCGGTGCATCTCTTTGATCAGCATTCTTCTCCTAGCGGAGATTTAAAGACCTCTATTGAGAATAGAGGAATCTCTGTTCCAAGGAATTTTTGTTTTGACTGGTGTAAATGTACAGTCTGAGATATTTTCCTTCGAGGAAGATTGAGAAAAGACCAAAGGGTGCTTTCCTTTATTTTGTGAAGGGTTAGCTAAAAAGCATTTCCCTCTGTTTTATTGTTGAACCACAGTAGGCGCAGGTTGCGTAAGTTGAAGAAGTGCCAAAGGGCCCTTCCCTTTGTTCTGTCTAGCATTAGCACTAGAGCATTGCTTTTATAAGTTCAAAACTGGAGAAGAAGAGGGAATAGCCAAAAGGCTATTTTCCTTGGGTTGTGCCAGAGTAACAGAGTGTACAAGTTGCGCCTGGGCAGCAGGATGCATAGGTTGCTCCATGACAGGGGCAACAGAGTATATAAGTTGCATCTGGGCAGCAGGATACATAGGTTGCGACATGGGAGAATGGGCCACTGGTTGCGCCTTGGATGCCAAGTGAGTGGATTACGCTCGGATAGTAAAGTGAGTGGGTTGCGCCTTAGGAGCAAAGTGAATGGGTTGCACTTTGGCAGCAGAAGCATATTGTGCTTGGCAACAGAGGCAGATTACACCTTGGCAACAGAGACAGATTGTGCCTTGGCAGTAGAGTAAATGGGTTGCGCCTGGGCAACAGAAGCAGATTGCGCCTTGGCAATAGAGGCAAATTGCACCTTGGCAACAGAGTGAATGGGTTGTGCTTGGGCAACAGAAATAGTAGAAGGCTTAGGAGTCCACACAGAGCGCACTCTGTTGTGCTGAGTGCTCTTGGTGTTGATCATATCCTCGTAGGCTATCTGGTTGACTTGAAAAATCAGGGTCTTCTACGTCTTGCCGATTGACGCGGTATCACATTGAGTTATCACCTTCTCGTTGGAGAAGAAAGTCATCCCAAGCAGAGTCGTCATTTTGTCTGCAAAAACAAAAAGTTTTATTCCAAACTTGAAAAGAATCATACAAAGTACAATAAATTCTGGGAAAGTACAACTTTAGGAATCCGATCAGAAGACGATCATTTTATCACTTGGACTATGTGAACTTGAAGACTACAGCCTCTGGAGAATGCGACAACAAATTTGTAAGAACTTTTGATTTCTGATCCCCTGATAATGATTGGAAACTTCATTTATAGAGTTATAGAAATAACTATTTTAGTAGTTATTCTGATGTGCGCGAGGTTGAACTGCGCGACTTCAGGTTGCGCCAACCTCAGGTTGCGCCAACTTCTATTCAATTACTCGAACGATGGACTAACTGTATTTAGACGCATGGCATCATATGATTGAGATGCGCATGGTCGTGTACAGAGTAGTAGACACGTTTTAAGATATTAGTGGCATGTGCACCACATCATCCTGCTTTAGAACGTTAGTTGTTTCAACTTTGTCAGGTTGCACGAGGTTTAGTCAGAGAGTCAAACTGTGCTTGATCAGGTTGCGCCTAGACGCTACTCAGTGCATAGGCACGTGGCATCATTTGAGTTACGTGTCAGTCCATAAAGAAAGTTTGATCAGGTTGCGCCTAGGCGCAACTTACAGAGCGCCTGAACAGCTGTCATCAATGACAGTAAATTGTCTCGAGCGCCACACTTTACGGGATTTGAAAAAAATTCTTCATTTAACGTACTGTCAGTTGTCAGTGTTGTCAGTTAATGATGATAATTACTGTCAGGCGCCACGTAGGTTTAGGCGCAATATGATTTAGGCGCAATCTGATATGTGGCACAAATTGAGCATTGGCTCAACTTGATTTCTAGGCTTCATATCAGTGGTGCAACTTGATTTTTTGGGCGCGACTTGATTGCTGAGTAGTACAAACATGACGCAACTTGATTTTTAGGGTGAGTAGTACAAACATGGCGCAACTTGATTTTTAGGCTCTACAAATACCATTTTGTTGAGGAGTTCTAGGACACAAAAAATCATAATTAAAGCCATTTAACTCACAAAACTTTTCAAAATCAGAATTTTTGAATTCGCCACCATGATCACTTCGGATACGAGTAATCATGTAGCCGTTTTTGTTTTGGACCTTTTTAGCAAAAAATTTGAAAACTGAAATGGTATCATTTTTATTTACAAGAAAGAAAACTCAATTAAATCTTGAAAAGTCATCAACGATAACAAAAGCATAGAGTTTATCGCAAGACTGGCTACTCTACTAGGACCAAATAGATCCATGTGAAGTAATTGCAATGGTCGGGTTTTACTTAAAGTGTTTATGGATTTAAAGAAAGATTTGGTAGCCTTATTCTTTTCACATTCGGCACATACCGTGTCCTTCTTGAATGTGATGTCTGGTAGGCCTCTCACTAGCTTCTTGGTTGATAATCTGGATATAGTATCCATGTTGGCATGACCAAGACACTGGTGCCATAATAGCCTTTCGTCTTTGTGAGCATAGAGGCATCTTTCTGTATTGTTAGTATCTCTAGATAGATAGAAAATTATGTTATCTTCTTTTATCCCTTCAAAAGTGATATCTCCAGTTGATCTATTATAAATAAAGCATTTAGTTTTTTCAAAGTTAATATCATGTCCATGATCAGCAAGATGACTAATGCTGAACAAGTTATGATTTAACTCGGTCACTAAACAGACATCCTTAATAACGGAAGGAGGATAACCAATTGTACTATTACCTATGATATAGCCTTTTAGATTATTGTCGAAGGATACATATCCTTCCCTTTTCATCGATAGTGTTGCGAATAGATTAGCATCTCCAATCATATGTCGCGAGCACCCACTATCGAGAATCCATTTGCTTCTAGTGTGAGAGGGAAGGTCCACCTACACCATGAGTAAATGTGACCTTTGGTACCCATATTCTTTTGGGTCCTAAAAAGTTAGTCTTTGGTACCCATGCATATAGATTGATATCAACTAGTTTTCTAAATCTACACTGCGGTGATATGTGTCCATCTAGACCATAATAAGTACAGGTAGCATGCATATTGGTATTGGGTACAGGATGATAGTTGTGTGTATATGTGGGTGCAGAATGATGATAGCTATTTGTAGCAGTAGAATGACTGCAGTGATTGTGTGCAGCAGGATGATGATGATAGAGTTTACGTGTGTGTATTTTTCGTGCTGCATGTGAATAGGTGTACATAAAAGCATGATTTTGAGTAGTATGTGGATGAGTGTTCTTGTGGTGATGTGCTCTCTTGTGTTGAGCCATCTCGTGTTTGAAAGTGTTGTGACTGTGAGACTGAGTTTGAGGTTGAATAACCTGTTTGCCCAGTCTGATCACTAATTTCTTAGAGGCAACATACAACATATTATATTTAGTAGTAAGGCCATGTATTCCAGCAGTAGCAATCTTGTACTTGTTTTTCTCTTCATCAAGTTCTTTATTTAAAGCAGTGATATCATGTGTTTGCTTCTCAATAAGAGATTCAGCATCGTGTAAGCTTATTTTAAGCTTAGATACCACCTCAGTGCTTTCCGTGGGTGTAGTGTTTCTAACATTCTCAAGTAAGCAAGATAGTCTATGGATCTTAACTTCATGGGTCTTGATCTTTTCCTTAGCATGCTTATACTTGTTAATAACCTTTTTGTGGTCTTCAAGAAGATCACTAAAGGCGTCACCCAGTTCTCAAAGGAGAAATCTTCAAAAGAGTCGTTTACCTTGTCCAAAGTTGCCATTAGGTAGACGTTTGCAATGTCTTGCGAAGAGTCCACTTCTTCGTCTGAATCGCTGGCCTCACTTTCGTGCCAGATGCTAGTGTTGGCATACTTCTTTGAGGTTGGCCTCTTATACGGTTTTTCGTGTCTGCTTCCTTTCTTTGCTATAGGATAATCTTTTCTCACGTGTCTCATCTTCTTGCATCCGAAGCAGGTGGGTTCTTCCTCATCGTCTTTTTGTTCCATCTTCCTTCGGTTGAAGCGTAGAAACTTCTTCAAATTTTGAACCATGAGTGCTTGATCTTCACCTTCGAAATCATCGTCATATGTTTCCTCAGTGATGGTTCTTCGGCGATGAGCTCTCAAGGCAATTTCTTTTTCTTTTGGATCCGTTTCTTTAAAATCCTTGAGGTCGAGCTCATGAGTCATCAGCTTGCCCATCAGAGTTTCTAGTGACATAGCCGTAAGATCATTCCCTTCGATAATCGCTATAACCTTGGGGTTCCAGATCTTCGAAAATCCTCTAAGCACTTTGCGTTTCTTTTCATGGTTGGAATATGCTTTGCCAAGGGAAGATAGAGGGTTGATAATGTCAAGGAATCTGGTGAACATTTGAGTAATTGTCTCGTTTGGCTTCATTTTGAATGCCTCATATTCTTGTGTCAGACGGCTGATTTTTGATTCTTTAACCTGTATGGTTCCTTAATGAGTCACCTCCAGAAGCTTCCATACTTCGTGTGAGGTAGAGCAAGTAGAGACCCTATTAAATTCAGTCTTGTCTATTGCATAAAATAGAGCATTAATAGCCCTAGCATCTAGACTTGTCTGTTTCTTTTTCTGGTCAAAATATTTGTCGTGGGGTTTTTTAACAAGAGTCCCCTCGACAGCTATTCTGGCAGGCTTCTTGTAACCATCCGTGACGATGGTCCACAGATCAAAGTATAGAGACTTAAGATAAAAACTCATCCTAGTTTTCTAATAGGTGTAGTTAGTTCCGTCAAATAGGGATGGCCTATTTGTGGACTATCCCTCACCATAGTTAGAAAGTACAGGTTGTGTGGTTGCCATGGATCAGCTCTTAGGATGTTAATCCGATATAAGAGAACAGAGCTCTGATACCAATTGAAGTACACATAGACAACTCTAGAGGGAGGGTGAATAGAGTATGTGTCGATAATATCCAATTAAAAATAACTCTATTCAAGTTCACCCAACAGAAATAATAATAAGAATATAAATACAAAATATAAATAGAGATCAGAGAAGCATACGCAGAAACAGCAGTTTTTAATCCAGTTTCCCTCGTGGACGACTAGTCCAGGCCTGAGAACTCTATCTCAGGATTGGAATCCACTATTTGTGAAATAGCGTACAACCAGTGCCTTTACTCAGAAGAGCACGCCAACTACTTACAGATTTGTAAATGGCGAGACTTGGAATTGTCCAAGTTACTTCTTTTGGAACTCTTGCACACAAACTTCTAGTTGACTCGCACTGAGCACCTTGGGAGCTTGCGAAGTTTTATGGCTAGTTAGATGAGAATGATAAGCTTTTGAATGTATAGGCTATAGGAGAAGAGAAGAGAAGATGAGAAGATTGGATGATTAAAAATGAGAGAAATCAAGGCCTATATATACTAGTCCAGAGAAAAAGAGTTCGGCCAGAACTCTGTCCCAAATATTCAAAAATTTAGCCGTTGGACAACTAGCAACCTGCAAACCCTAAAAATTAGGTCCTAAAATTAAGGGGGCAGAGTTCGGCCCAAACTCTGTGTGGAGCAAAGTTCGGCCCAAACTCTGTGTGGAGCAGAGTTCGGCCCGAACTCTGTGTGGGACAGAGTTCGGCCCGAACTCTGTGTGGGACAGAGTTCGGCCCGAACTCTGTCTCTTTGGGGACAGAATATTCATGGGCTGTTTTTGGGTTTCACAGGTTTTTGGACTTTTGTTTGTGGAGCTTTGGGTGTAAAGTCTAGGATCGAGATACTCAGTGCGACCCAACTTACATTAGCCTAGACTCAAGAAAAAGTAAAAAATTTAGACTCAGAGAATAAGTAAACAGCAGCATGTCATAGAAATTGTCGATGATGTTCGTTTTGATCTGATGTGTGGTGATTGTCTGTTTTAGAGGTTGATGGAGCTTGATGTGTCAAGTTGGATCATAGCAGATATAATTTTGTTAATTATCAAGATGAGGTTGACTGTGATCTAGTTTGGGTCAACAAGAGTCTTCGAGTCGACCAGATGTATCGTTGCCTTTGCAAGATCTGCCATCTCAACCAGGTGGTTTTAATACTCTTTTATTGTGATCATGATTGAGTAAAATATTGACTTTTTTCATTTGCAGAGGCTATAAAAATCAGTGTTCCGGCTCCAGTCACCATACATATGACTATTCTTGTGACTGCACTAGCTGTAGCAGGAATAATGATGTCATTTACAACTCTCGCGTTCCCGAAGACTACATTTCCTGAGAAAGTGTTGCCTTCAACGGACTCAAATCCCGATGTCACAGCTCCTTCCATAGCTCAAACTCCTACCCTCTCTCAAGAGAATCAAAAATGATAGAGGCACTCGCAGACTATGACTTTAAAGATGATTTAATTGGAGGAGATTTTATGGATGTTGTTCATAATCCTGCTAAAACTGGGGTAGATCTAGTTCCCGTAAAGGTTTTGAAAGATCAAGACTTGATGGCCGAAGAGGGCCATATTACTAACAAGGATGAGGAGCACCATGTTGATGAAGAAGGGCACCACATCCCAAAAGATGGCGATCATAACCTCATTGATCCACAAGGTACTAAGAATGAAAATGATAACCCTGATGATAACCAAGAAGCTGGTGAAAATTAGACTTTAACTGTTGAAGATATCGGGATTAATGGGAATCCCAAAACTGATGTTGAAGGGACTCAAACCCCGACAGAACGAATTTTTGAAACATAGGGAACGAAAATGGCAGTCCCAATAAGTCAAGCAAAATCAGGGGCCGGAAGGAGCCATTTTTGATCAGGAGGCTCAGAGGCTGGAAGAAGTCAAGCAACCATGTCTGAGACTACTATGACAAGGCTTCGTATAGATTTAGATCTACTTTATGAGACCCCATACATGCTTTCGGGATCAGGTAAATTTTTGACTTTTTATTTACCCTAATACCTTTGATGATATATAATGATTGTGCATCTTGATTACAGAGGGTCCCATGGGGATAATTGCAGTAGCTTCATCTACTGCTTTCAGCTTTAGCTAAACCATGGCTCCTCTGGACATGGGAACTCAGACTGGAGAAGGAAGCTCCTCGATGATGCCATTGTTAAGATCTATTAATGCACAATCTGTGATTCCTCCAACTGCTACAGAAGGAGGGATTCGGACAGAAGTGGCTACTCCTGATATATCAGTGATGAACAGGATCGTCGTTGAAGCTTACACCAATACTTTCTTCACCTCTCTAGGGACTCTAGTTCAGATGGTCTTGGAGAAGGGCCAACCTTATGAGTTAGTAAGGAGACCTTCCTCTTTTATAATTGAAGTTATTCGAAAAATCGGTGATCTGGATAGAGTCAGCTACTTGGAACATATCTTAGATGAGCTTGAGGAATCTATCAAGTCTTATCAAGATTTGATAAGGGAAAACATCCAAAAGCTTGCAGATGTTGAATGTGAAGCGATGGCTCGCGAGTCTGCAGCACGACAAGCTGACTTAGAAGCTTCTGTAGTGGCTTTTTCATGCGCTCTGCAGAGTTGGAGTCTAGCATTGCTGAGACTATTTCTTCTATTGAGCGTTATAAGACTGAAGCTGCAGAGAAGGAGAAGGAAGCAAATAAATGTCAAACTCGCCTTCGGGAGTTAGCAATCAAGATGGTCCAGCTTCAAGAGGTACTCAAGGCAGCTCAACGACGTGAAGAGGAAGTACTAGAAATGCATCAGGCTATCGAGAGCCAGCTGGATGATCTGAAGAAGCAACGAGACGAATTTATTCGTATTCAGAGTGTGGAACTTGATCGCCGAGCCATCTTCCTGCAACATTTTGATCCGAAATCTGTAAGAGCTCTGGCTAGGCAAAGGGTGCTCGACTCTAGAACAGAGAGAGCTGAAAATCTAAAGAAACTGATAATTGATCTTATCACTCAGCCCCCCAAGTGAAGCTATTCATGATAACTTTTTTTATCTTTTGTATGTTGTACACTTTTGATATTTTGCACATCATAAAAATAAAAATTTAATGATCTTTTTGTGGTTCCATTACATATTTTTTATAGATATAAGTAATAGATAGAGTAGAAAGTATGTTCAGAGGTACCGGACATGACATATCATCTTAGAAAATAACAATACTCATTATATCTGTTCAGAGGTAATGTGGACGTGACAAGCCATTGATGTGGATAATAGAATTCAGAGGTAATATTGACGTGAATTCATATATCCATTGATAATCATTGCGATAATGTGATATAATTTGGAATGACTATACTGGGGATTTCCTTTGAAAGTTTATTATCTGTGGTTTTATCTACAGAAGAGTAAATAAAAGATAATAACTCGAATATTTGAGGTATATAAAATATTGAGAAGATGTCTTATATATTCTTCAAATATAGTATTTTTTAAAAGATTTGTCGTTGATAGGCATCATAGCGACCCGGCCATCCATCCCGGTCAGTTGATAAGCTCTGTTTGAGAAAATCTTGCTTACAACATAGGGACCTTCCCACTTTGCTTCAAATTCATCCTTTCTCATGTGTGTCATAGTCATAGGATGTCTGACAGTAAGTACTAGTTCGCCTTTTTGAAATTTTCGTACTCTGACTTTTCGATTGAAGGCTTTTGAGATACGGGCTTGATATAACTCAATATGTTGTTGAGCTAGTAGCCGTTTCTCGTCAAGTGCTTCAAGCTCCTGAAGTCGAAGACGATCATTATTTTCTGTTATGAGTTCATTGGCAATCACAATTCTCAAGAAAGGGATTTAAATTTCCAATGGTAAGACGGCTTCGCATCCATACACCAAGGAGAAAGGTTTACAACCGGTCGGAGTGCGTACGGTAGTACGATAAGCCCATAGACATTCTCCAAGCTTTTCGCTCTAGTTTCTTTTATTAGTAGAAACGAACTTCTTGAGAAGGTTGATGATGGTTTTGTTGAATGTTTCTGCTAAACCGTTAGCTGCAGGATTATATGCCATAGAAGCAACATTTTTCACTACAAGAAAAAAAAATCTTTTCTTGACGGCTTTTCCACGTCAAGAAATAGGTATCTTAAAGGTTGCGGATCCGTCAAATAGGCCGGAGTGAAGAAAAGACCCCCCTTTTCTTGACGGTCACTGGCAGGGCATTTCTTGACGGTTTTTTGCCATCTTATGAAGTAGTTTTTTTGACCGTTTTTAGCCGTCGAGATAGCAGTTTTTAGAAACCGTCAACATTGGTGAAAACTTTTTTTGACTCCGGCCTTGATGACGGCTATTATCCGTCAAGAAAACCTTTTTTTACAGGTAAAAAACCATCAAAAAAAGCTGAATTTTGTATAACAAAAATTTTATTTATAATTATATATTTTATATCGAACACGCATGCTATCAATATAATCCAGAAGCTCACATACATCAAAGAACTATAAATACACAATTTTATATTAATAAACGTGTTCGTACACCACAAACATCCAATACATCCAACCAAAGTATATAGTTTTCGTACAACATCTTAAACATCAAAAACCTATATTTATACAAGTAATCCAAAATATATAGCAAACCCGGAGCACATCCCTCCCCATCTGCGTACAACTTTCCTGCATGTAGTTCCTGAGGGAACAAGAGAATAGATTTAATCATTATGTGTACATATTTGTGCAAATGATATCAACTGAGAACAAAAAGTTCTAAAAAATTTTAGCATATATCAACTGATAACAAGATTCATATATTATGGACATCAACTGATAACAAGATTCATATATTATGGACATCAACTTTGAACAAGATCCCCACCAACTACCTGTAGCATGATTTGTTAGATTCTTTTTCCAGGTTTGTTTAAACATATGCAAACACTATAAAGACTCAACAGCCTATCAAATGCATAATTTTCAATTTGTTCCACAAAAACTTAGTCCACCAGTACTTTGTGCTCTTTCCTCACTAGGAACCTATGTAGAGGCAGTCTCACAACACAAACACATGAAAATATAGTATAACCCAAAAAATCAATATTTTTAACGTTTCCAAACTTTGAAGGCATTTTTTTTGTTAAGGGCATCAAATCAAAAGGTTTCTATATTTAAAGAATAGAACCTTACTTCCAGAAAGATTAGGAATTGGATAAGTTGGTTAACATAACACTTCATGTCCATTGAAATTCTAATGTTCTAATAAGGAACATGTGCATCTTGGAATAAACAAATTACATCTCCTTATAGATGTGTCCAATGTTCTAATATTCCTCTAAAAATATTTAAGTTGGTTAAATATTGTTGTGAAAAAAAGGTTTCCAAACTTTTCAAAGACATTTTTTGTTCAGGCATCAAATCAAAAGGGCTTGCATATTTAAAGAAGACAATGTAAGCTCCAGAAAGATTAGGAATTGGATAAGTTGGTTAACTTCATACCCATTGAAATTCTAATTAAATGAACTCTTCGCCTTCACACTGAGATTAAACACAGTTAAAGGAGAGACCCATCAACTACAATCCAACCACACCCAAGTGCCAGAGAATTTATTTTTTCTTCTAGTTCAATATACATGGAATTGTTGGCCAGTTCAATATATCAAGTTTCAAATATAAGTTTCTCAAAAGAAGAAGAATAAATTCAATACATGTAACCAGTATCTAGTTTATAATCAAAGAGAAGTCTTGAATGTAGATATATGTAGTTATGAGCCTTCCTATAATTGTTCAAAATTCTACTTTTTACCCTATTCTTTCAAAGACTTTTTATGAACAAATTCCTTGCTCATCCCAATAAATACAAAGTTAAAGATATTTGACAAAAAAAATCATACCTCAGTTTTGATATCAACAAGAACCTTGGAAGAAAATAATTTCTTTTCTTCGTCTTCGCTCTCCTCCTCTCCCCTGACATGCCTCAAACATAGGAAAGTCCAGCTTCAGATGTACCAACACAGAAAAACAAAGAGGATATAAAGAGAGGATGGATTTAGAATTCAGTACTTCGAACTACAATTATCCTAGTATGAAATTATAATTTAGTACTTTGAAATGTAATTATCTTCTCATATAAAAGTTTTTTGATCTTCTAACATTATATTTTTTGATATTTGCTTATAATGCTGCCTATCTTGAATCAAGCAGTTTAGTCAATTAGTGTTCAAGAAATTGTAGTACGTTGCGTCATACCATTAGATTTGGGAAAACAGAAGTGTCCATAGCATCTTTGAAGAAGAAGTTGTGTCCCATGCTTGCAGTATACATTAGAGGATCCATTATCAGACTCAGCAAGAAACATCAGATAAATAATAGAGGTGGGTGCTAAGAAATTTCCTCTCTTGATGAAAGTTTGAACTTAGAAATGTGAGATGTGAGATGCGACTATCTTCATGCATGTGTCTTGATGCAGTGAAGGAAATATTAATCAAAGCTTCAAAAATAGAAAGTATTTTGTTTCAAGAAAACTTATGGAAGCTAGAGTATTAATTGCTAGAAACATGGAAGTTGAGTTCAATTGCTAGGAAGAATGCCCAAAGTAACAACTGAATCTAACACTTAAAAAAATGTTTATGACATATGGCAGCAGGAATAAACTTATGAAATAGCTCGTCGCACCTCCTCTTGGCCAACCCTTCGGAAGAATTGTGATCGTCTAGATCGACCATCACCATTGAACCATCTGGACCATCAGCTATTGTGCCGTGATAGACTCCGAAGAAAAAGTATAAATTAAAAAAATTCTGGCATCTTAAATTAGGAAGTTGATATTATCCTACTATTAGAGCATTTGATCAAGCACCTTAAGGGCGCATGATTTATAGTCCATGTGAGCATATCAATGGAGTCAGAGCCTCTCCTAGACCATGAATACGATATGAGTAAGAACATTGTGCTTATCTTTTTAGAAATTAGAAGTGGCCAAAGATCCAGTTTGAGGATATGGAGTCATAGCCTCGGTGAAGGTATGGAGGACCGGGTTGAGGGTTCAGATTTCTTGCTACATACTCACATCCATAACATTAGAAAATTATTATTTCAAAGAAAAAATATAGTAGAAACAAAAGTATGAGATTCTGAGAACATCTCATAAATTAGTATGAATAATTAGACAATTTAGAGAAGAAAAAAAAATATTGTTGATGTCAGGAAAAAAAATTTATTAAAATTTTATTGGGGAAGATCGAAACCCTAACCCGAGTTCCGATGCTTAGGACGATCTAGGCGTAGCTTGAGTCAACTTGGGGGTGGGCCGATCTAGACGGTGATCTGGGTAGCGGTGAGGTTCTGGATCTCCCTGTGCTGCACGACACGACCGAACCTCTCGCCGTCTGCTGAACCCAGCATCTAAGGGAGAGGAGAGGGGTTTTTTCTAAGGGAGAGGAGGGATAGAGGTTTTCTCTGAGGAAGATGGAGGAGGGGTGGCGGAGGAGGGAGAGGGGACCACGTGGATGAGATGGAGTCGACCTCCATCGTTGGGAGGTCGTCGAAGTTGACCATGGGAAAAACTAGGGTTAGGGTTTCTCTCTTAGGAAGGAGAAAGAGGAGCTCCTTGGCGAGCACCACCAGCAACTCGACCCTCGCCAACACCACCAGCTCCTCCGCCAGGAACTTATCGCTCCCTTCTCCTCCATCTATATCCCCAAAGTAAAATTTTAGCTTCATGAATTAAAATTCCCAAAATCCAACCAAAACCCTAACCCTAGAAATTACATGAACCCGGTCCGAAGGCCCTCGAGTAGAGCCCGACGAGTTCGTCCATGAATCCTCCCGGAGCTGCCAATACCTCGTCCGAGCAGGCGGCATAGAAGTGGATAGAGTCAGAGATCCGATGACCGAGATCAGAGAGCGACGCCTCGAGATTCGTGTACTAGCTTCGACTCGACAGCCCAGGATCGGAGCCACCAACGGCGAGGACCGGATGAGAGAGCCAGGGCGGAGATCCATTGAGCGTTGGTGTCGATGGAGAGGGGCTATGGGGGTTCTCTGGAGTGAGCCGGAGCGACCATGGAAGGAGGAGGAGAAGTTGAAGAGGGAGGAGCTGGTGGAGAGGGAGGAGGATGAGGGACATAAAAGAACCCCTTCGATATTTTTTTTAAAGGGATCGGGAGTTTCACTCTATGGGAGCAACTTTTGATGTTTTACGCAACCGTCAACATTGATGATACACTCAAAAAATTTTAAAATATTACTAAAATGGTAGCTGTAATATGTGCGGCAATTTTCTCGCACATGTATTACTTGACGATTATCAACAAACCATCAATATAAGAAATGTTCTTTCTTGACGGATCCTTCGAAACCGTCAACATATATGCTATAAAATTTCTAAAGTGACAAAAAATTTGTCTTTCCTTGACGTAAGCCTAAAACCGTCAAGATAACCACTATTGTTGATGGTTTTCGACGAACGTCAACTTATAAACCGTCAAGAATCGTCATTTTTCTTGTCGTAGTTGATCATGTTGTCATCGCAGAATTGAGTAAACTTTTGACTAATGAATTGGGGTCCATTGTCATGAATGATTCGATGAGAAATGTCGAATCGATAAATCATATGATGTTTGATGAAGCTAATCACACTACTAGTTTTGACTTCAGCCAAGGGTATAGCTTCTGCCCATTTCAAGAAATAGTTGGTTATAACTAATATAAACCGATGTCTTCTAGATGACAGTGGGTTGATGGGACCAATGACATCCATATCCCAAGCTTCAAAGGGCCATGATGCAGTAGTCAGATGCAAGAATTCTGATGGTTGATGAATAAAATCTGCATGGATTTGACACGCTCAACATTTTCTTGCATATTCAATGGCATCAGATACTACAGTGGGCCAGTAGTAACCCATACGTCGGATACGATCCTGTAGCTTAGCACTGGGCTGATATGCACTACAGACACCATCGTGAGCTTTACGTAGTATTTGTTTTACTTTATTTTCTGTAAGATAACGTAAGAGTAGACCGTCAAATGTTCACCGATAGAGTATTTTGGAAGTGTGATTGTAATAAAAGCGGAGTAATCGTCGACGGATTGTTGTAGCTTCACTAGGATCTTCAGGTAAAATATCATGTACCAGGAAGTCGATGAAAGGAGTCCTCCAGTCTTCACTAATAGTGTCAATTTTAGTTGAATTGGTAAATTCAATATTTGAATTATTCTCGATGCAAAATAACTCTCTGTTAGTGATGATAATC
The DNA here is from genome assembly GCA_029216955.1 of Iris pallida. Classification (NCBI taxonomy): domain Eukaryota; kingdom Viridiplantae; phylum Streptophyta; class Magnoliopsida; order Asparagales; family Iridaceae; genus Iris; species Iris pallida. The sequence goes on along the minus strand of JANAVB010008800.1, from coordinate 4,590,687 downwards.
ATATGTTGTCTTTTTACCGGAATTGCTAATATTGCTGCTAGATTAGCAAGTGCATCAGCTTCTATATTGCAAGCTCGACGTATATATTCAATGAAGAAGCCTTTGAACGATGTAGCTAATCTAATTGTCGCTTCATGATTTAGAATAAGGTCTTGGTACCGAACTTCTTACGTGCCTCTAACCTGATTGACGATCAGCTTAGAGTCTTCATATACTTAGAGATATTCAATATCCAGCTGTTTAGCCAATTAGAGGCCAATGAGTACAGCATTATATTCAGCCACATTATTGGAACATGACTTGCCCAAGGAATAAGCTCTTTGAATAGCTAATCCTTCCAGTGATACAAGGATAATTCTAACTCCAGCAACAATAATACCTTTGGGTCCAATTCTGGATGCACCATCAAAGAATAGACGCCAGAAAAGAACTTCTTCTGAAATCATGTTAGATTCCAGAGTTTTATCAGGAATCTCGTCATAGAGTTTAGATGTCTCTGGGATCGGATGAGCCGCTAAGAAGTCCGCAAGAGCTTGACCCTTGACCAACTTTTCTGGGACATAAACCATATCATACTGTGCTAGCACTATGGCCCATGTAGCAAGCCTAGAATTGAGTGTATTAGGCTTCTTCATCAGAACTCGAAGAGGGTTGACTCTAGAGATGACATGAATAGTCTGGCCTGTAATGTAATGTCTGGTCTTTTGAACAACAAACATCAAAGCTAGACATTCTTTTTCCACCGGACTGTATTGATGATCATCCCCAATCATCGTACGGCTGAGATAATAAATAGCTTGTACGTGACCCTCTTTGTTCTTTTGGGCTAGTAGAGCTCCCAAGGAATGGTACATTGCACGAACATACATTAGGTAGGGTATTCCTGAGACTAAAGGTACTAGAACTGGAGGGTTTATCAAGTAACGTTTTATGTCTTCAAATGCTTGCTGACATTCTTTAGTCCAAATAAAAGATACACCTTTCTTCATGAGTTGAGTGAACGGTCTGCAACATCCAGAGAGATTTGAAATGAATCTCCTGATGTACGCAAGCCGTCCCTAGAATCCTCGTAGCTCTTTTAGGTTGCATGGAGGACGCATTTCTTGAATGACTTTGATCTTCTCGGGGTCAACGTGTATACCCTTAGAGTTAATAACGAATTTGAGAAATTTGCCACTAGAGACTTCCAAGGATGACTTGGTGGGATTTATCTTGAGTTGATGCTGGCACATTAGATCGAAGATAGTTCTCAAATCTTGGATATGATCTTCTTTTTTATGACTTTTGACAGCAATATTGTCGACATAGCATTCGACTGTCTTCCGCAAATAATCATGGAAGATAGTACTCATAGCCCGCTGATAAGTTGTACCAGCATTTTTAAGACCGAATGATATGACAGTGTAGCAATAAACTCCCAGAGGAGTACAGAAAGATGTATGTCTTTCATCTTCTGGATACATCTTGATTTGACTGTATCCTGCGAATCCATCCATAAAAGATATTCGTTCGAATCCGCAAGTATTGTCGATCATCACATCAGTGATCGAAAAAGGCAATTCATCTTTGGGACAAGCATCATTGAGGTCTCTAAAGTCAATGTAGACTCGAACCTTTCCTATTTTCTTTAAAACTGGGATGACATTAGCCACCCAGTCGGGATGTTGTTCTTTTCTGATAAAACCACATGTGCTAAGCTTCTTGACTTTAGCTTCTATAGTGTCTATCATATCGGGTCGAAATCGACGTTGTTGTTGTTTACCTGGCCTCGTATTTGGAAGGATGTTGAGTTTGTGAGTAGTGATCTGAGGATCTAATCCTGGCATATCCTCATAGCTCCAGGCGAATACATCAATGTATTCCTGAATGAGCTAAATTAGTTTTTGTTTATCCACTTTAGAAAGGCTTTTGCTGATGAAGATTGGCCTTGGAGAAGCTTCATTTCCAACATCGACCTGGACCAACTGATCTTCGGTAGGTGGTTCACGTTGTTCGAAGAAAGTTTCCATTGATTGTCCATTCTTTGTGCCCAACAATCTGACTCAGGTGCTTCATCAAAATTGTCATTATCTTCTGAGAACTCGGCAGTCACCATATTAGAAGATAGAGTCACTCGATGGACGTACCCTATACTAGTGTCAAAATTCTATGAAATGGAGTCAGAAGAGTTAGATCACTCCTCTTTATCAGACTCAAAAGCGTCTGGGGTCGTAACTAGCGAAGCATAACCCAACCCATGCTTTGTTTTGTTGTAGTATTGCAGTGACTTTCCTTTTTGGAGTAGGGATAAGAATAGGAGTTCGCCTTTCTTTACCACCATTAAGGCCAGCTTTGAAATTGTAACCCATCTTTCGAATTATGTATTTAGATTGTTGACTATAACGTCGTAGTTGGAATCGCCCGTTATCGTCATTTTTAGTCTCGCTATCGCACGTAGTCTTCTGCTCCGTTCCTTTACTAAAAAGTATAGGAAGTTCATCTTTCTTCCTGGAAGGAACTAGGAAGAAGGAATCTTGAGCTGGTTTAAATGATACTTCGTCTTGGAGAGGTTGAACTGCTCCTATTGTGAGTGGTTCGAAGTTATCTAGCATTTCTATGTAACATTGAGTATAATAAATAACATTAGTATACCGTAAAGGAGATGTTATTTTATTGATTGTACATCATCATTTACAATATGGCTTTTGACCTTAGCCGATGGCTTGCTAAGGTTGATAACCAGTGGAGGAGAATGAGAAAGAGAAGGAGAAGACTTGTTACGACGGAGGTCGATAACAAGAGACTCAAAAGAAGTGAGTTCCCTCTGTTCCCTCTTTTTAGTAGGAAGAGGCTTAGCATGAGAGGAGAGATGGATAGTTAACGTATGGGAAGACAAAGGACAAAAAGTGCATCCTTTAACTGGAACTACAAGAACATCATCTGGGGTGTCCCTTTGATCTTCCTCGGTATCCATGGCCGGTACAACTTTCATGAATTCTTCTTTATATGTCCTAAAGTTAGTGAAATATGTTTCGACGCCTCGAAATGGATTAAGATCGGCCACCTCCTTTTGGACTTCTCCATTGGCATTCACATACTTGAAACATTGATGAAGAGTTGATGGGACAATGTTATGCTCATGCAGCCACGATCTTTCAAGCAAAGCATTATAGGAGTCATGATTGTCAATCACATAAAAGGTGACCTTTGTACGAAGATTGCCAATTTGCACTTTCAGACGAATCTTCCCTAGTGGTTCACTTCTTCCGGAATTGAATTCCAAGATCGTTTTGATAGTCGTGGAAAGATTAGGAACATAGATCTTCAGGGCATCCAGTAAAGTTTTTGGCATGATGCTAAGTGCAGATTCGGGATCGATCAGGATGCGGTCAACCTTCATTGTATTGACATACCTTATATAATAGAGAGGTCATTCATGTTGATTGTCTTCCATAAGCAAGTCATCTTGTGTGAAAGTGATGTTAGGAATCAATTCCATCATACTATGATAGTGAAAACATGCTATAGGTTCCTCATCAGGTTTTTTGTCAAGCAAGCGTCTGCTTGCAACAGAGCTTCGCTTAATGTTTTCTGAGTTTTCTTCGAAAGACGAAGGAGCTCGAAGATTGATAACCTTGTTGGAGTATTCGCTAGCTGAGCCAATATGTCAAAATTGTATGGCTTTTCAAGTCCAAGTGGTGGAGTTTTCTTCAATATCTTGTCGAAGAGAACTGGCTGTTTTCCTTTGTCGGCCGTCGTCGATTTAAGAGGAATCGGTTCCATTAGAGGTGATAAAGCCGATGGAACATTGACAACAGGGGGAGAAGATGTTGGAGGGGTATCTGGAGCTGGAGTCAGGATCTCTGGACCTTCTAGATATTCTCTCAGATAGAGTCTTCCAGACCTGGTACCAGTCAAGGCTTCTTCTTCGCGTACCGGTGCGAATGATACCATGTTGCAGTTCTTTGTCCGAGTCTTCCCTTTAGAAAGCTTTCTTTGGCAAGATGAAAAGTTCGTCCAGAATTCCAAGCCAACACGAGATTGATTGTGTTGAAAGCGTAGGAAAAGAGGTACAGGAGATCCTCTTCCATGGTTCAAGCCACGGGCTTTCTGCAAATCATATCCCATCTTCGTCATTAGTTTCCGGGATTGTTGACTATATAGATGGAATGCTGGTTGATAAATATCCTCCTGCTTCGGTAGCGTCGTCTCAAAAGAAAAAGAAAAATTTGCCGCCGAGATGAAGGTTGCAGTTAAAGGTGGAAGATGGTGATCACCCAATGAAGTCATGTGACATAACTTGTATTTGGTTGCTTTCTTGGATTTTGTAGATGAAGCAGGTGTCTCAAAGTCAGCCACCAAGTCAGGATGGATCCACATAATTTCTTCTTTATCAGTTGACAGAGGAACAAGACCATCACTTCGTGCGGGCGGGAGATTGACAATCTCCAGAGTAGTTTTTGGGATAAGAACCACTCCATCCTGCACAAGTTAAGCAAAAAAGTTGCCAAACTGTAGAGAGACGATGTTAGCAATCATAGTCATCTCGTCCTGCTGAAGAGTGTTTGTGCTGGCTTTAATCATCTCTTTAATCTTTTCTTTGAGCACATAGCATGCTCAAGTCGGGTGTCCAATGAACCTGTGATACACACAATATTTAGGATGATTAGTTTTACCTACTTCCTCTGGCTGCTTTGCATCGGACAGCTAAAGTTTATTGCTCTTGATCAAGCAATCAAAGATGCTCATGACATCATCCTCGTCGAAGGAGTATTCTTCCTTCTGACGTGGTGCCCTCTGTGGTGGTGCCGCTGTAATAGATGTTGATTGACCTTGTTGACGGCTAGAGTTTCTTTGCCTTTAACATTAATGGCCAGAGCCTCTTTATCTTTGCAGTTATTCTGATGGCCACCGCTGTTGGATACAGAATGTTCATCTTTGTCGAGGTTAGGCATCCGGATGCCTAATTGTTTGAACTTGTCAGCACTCTCTTCGGCTGCTCTGCCATTCACTATAAAAGAAGGCCAGTCCTGGAACTGTGTGGATCCAGTCCACATGTTGACTATAGGCAATAAATTTGATTTACATGTGTCTATATTCAGAGCATCTGGAGTTCCCAGAGGCATTGTGAGTGCCTCACGGTGGAAGTATTCAATAAAACGTTCAACAGTTTTATTAGGCTGCTGTTTAATCTTGATGAAGGCTGACATAGTCATGTCATTTGTTTTCTCATAAAATCGTTCTAGGAATATTTATTTGAACCCAACAAAGGAAGTTATGCATCCGTCTGGTAAACTGTGATACCAGTCATAAGCCGCACCAGCTAAACATCCAACAAATATCCAAGTGTGTAAGCATCGTTTGGCTGAAGTTGATCAGTTATTACCTCGAAGTGGTTGAAGTACTAGCTTGTGGTTGAGGTACTGGCTTGGGGAGGTACTGGCTTGGGGATGAGATCCTAGATACCTCTATATCTCAATCCACGTAGGATAATCATATGAAGAGCGAACCAAGTGCACTATGGTTGATCAGACCATAATACATTGATTCTAATTAGACAATATGCTTGTGGGCGTCCCCAGTATACATATGTCTTGAACAAGCTCGACAGAGAATAAGCTTATAAAACTAGGCTATAAATAGCGTCGTCATTCATGGTAGTTTAAAGTATAAGTACGGGAGAATACGTTGAAAGCAATAATAAATAGTTCGAGTTTCACAAGGATCTAAGTCTTATCCGGTGTGCTTGAGTATACAGTCGTCCTACTGGTTCTTGTATTAGGCCTTGGTTGACCAATGGGTATGGGCTACAAAATCTCTATATTCTAGGTAACATCTCACCTACGCTAGCATATATTCATTATCACTCTGTTACACTTTAATACTAGGTTACAAGGATACGGGTGGTAGGTTGTAGTCATACTACTCAACCAATAAAGTCAACTAATAGAGTAACTGAGGAATATAACATGTATACTCGTATGAGTTATCTCCTAACCTCCCTATTCAGCACGAAAGAAGATAAGATTTACAGTGAAAGGAATCAAGCAGAAGGAAGTCAAGGTAATCGGACGAGAGTTCAAGATTTGGAATCAAGGGAGGAAGTCCAGCTTGTGGATGAGATTCCTATATCTTAATCCTATATGCAGGCTCACATCGGTACAATAACGTAACCGAAGTGACAAACTCGACCCGCATGGGCCACAACAATAATATGTAACGCCCCAGTCCCAAAATACTTAGAACTAAGTACGTAAACATGCCAGCTGTATACATACGAAGTATACTCTAATGTATGGAACCCCGTATGTATACATAAGCTGTAAGATGCAGTAAAACCATGATAACTAAATCTCATCCACAACAATAAAGAATAATATTATAATCAACTCAAGAATTTATCATTTATACATGTAGTTGGGCAGAGACAAATCGACTACCAACCAATTTAAATGAAAGAAGATATACAAGGAAATAATCAAAAAATGGCAAGACGAACCAAGAGCAATCATCCTCGAAGAAATGGAGAAGATTATGACCTTGGCTATAACACCTACAAAAAGTCATAAAGCACACACCTGGAGAGATAACCACGTCCTCAGAGGGACGTAACAAGATACATAAAGAACATGCCATATAATCTATGATATATAATAGAGAGTAAAAGAAAATGCATGCAATAGGGTGCCTACCAATTCTACAGTAAAAATGCAGTTAAGAACAAACCTTCAACGCATGGGCACTCTAGCTAAGGTACAGGAACTCAGGCATGGTCCCATCCGGATACCAGGGACCTCAAAGCATAACATTTCTCGAATGTCAGAGGCCAGCAGGAAATCAGGTATCAGGATCCAGGACCGTATCTCCAGTGGAGATAACCAGCAATAATAGAAAAGTGCATACGTGGCCCATACGTTAAGGAACTGTTCTCCCCATCCAATGCCTACTAGGGTCACATCCATGACTCATAGAAACCTCTAGTAACTACCAAGTCTACTAGCATGCAATTCTATTGGCAGTTACTCCTAACCGTCGCACGCCTCATACGTAACGGTGGCCGACCGACTACGCAAGTACGTGTCCCACATGTGACTCACATTACATGATAAAGTATGTGTCAAGGCCGCATGAGATATACCAATACCTCATCAACAAAGGGGTGGTCACTAGACTAAGTCAATGCAAGAAAAATAAATAAAAGCGAGAAAAACGATCGATAAAGTCGCTTGCACCCAAGTGTGACTTGGTCGCACAGTTTTATAGTATCAACAAATAAGAAATACTGAAAATAAGAATATATAAATCACAGAGTAAGGTGGCAAGGTATCTTGCCTGATCTAGCGCTGTGAATATGAAACGCCGCTCCCGCGTCCACGCCTCTGGAACCCGACGCTCCTAGATAATTAATTAACTAGATTAAGTCACTACTTACGAAACTTACGATATGACTTAATAAGTCAAAGTATTGTGTTAAAATTATATTCAATCTCTCGTGAAACCATTTAGATCCATACAATCACACACAGGTTCCACGAGACATCGAAACACAGTTTTAGGGTTTCTAACTCTTAATTAGTCAGTTATGCCCCTACTTCAATAACATACTTAAAAATCATATAAAAATCATAAAAATAATATTTAAATTAATTTTCTACAGATTTATCTCTGAAATTCCAGAATTAATATTTCTAAAGACATTTATGACTGGTTGATTACTAAGTCAGCTAGTCTACCCAAAACTCGCCCGGAACATAGTTAATGACTCAAAATTGTTAAACAACCAAAAATATATTTTAAACGGCAATAAAGTACTTTATTTCACAGAATAATATCAGAGGTACAAGGATTGAGTCATACTACAAGTTTGGGATATTCTAGGTCAGCCGGTTATCTGAAATTAGCTAGTTTTGACCTACACTTTTTTCGACTAGATTTGAGTCGCTAAAATCATGAAAAAATACTTAAAAATCCTAATTTATGTAAATAAACACACATAAAGTTCAGTTTCGAGAATAGACACCAATAACTCATAGTTCCTTCACAATGGAATTAATTTTGATCCTACCGAAACATGAATATTACGCCTATATTTCATAAAACCTTTATGGATGATTATACATAATAAAAGCCATCAAAATATAATTTCTACAGATTTAATAACATATTTTCTACCAAATTTTAGTAAGGGTTTGAGATGGAAAGATTAGAATTTCTTACCAAAGGTCCTTGCTAGAGAGGTTGTGACGACTTCTCCTCGCCAAAGCTCCAACCTTTCTCGCTATCCTTGCTTGCAAATCCTCTTTTGGTGAGTATGGAAGGGTTGACAATGGCTATAGATGGTTGGATGAAGATGATGGAATTTTTAGGGTTTGTTTTGAGGGATTGGGTGGATGTATGGTGGAGGAGATGAGTTTTTGTGAATGATAGAGAGATGTGCAATAGAGGAGATGATGTATGGAGGCTATGGAGGGAGAAGTGCTACCGAAAATATGGATAGGGAGAGGGGTGGTCGGCTATAGAGATGGAAAGAAGGAAGAATTAAGTTAGGGTTAGGGTTTGGGCTAAGTTGATGTATATATATGGGCTTTATTGGGTTGCATGTATGAAAAGGAGTGGGAATCCTTTTCCTATGGGGTGTTCGGCCATGGGGGGTTTGCTTGGCCGAAATCTATGGTGGGGGTCCACTATGGCATGATTTGGTTGTTTGGTTAGTTGGCTAATTGATTGGATTGAGGATTTAAAAAGGCCTTTCCTAATATAGAACTAATTAATTATATCTATGAAATTCAATCCAAATCTGAATTAAATACAAATATATGTAATTATTAATATTTATTAATGCCCCACATGCCTACATAGGATTGGGTTTGGCTTGGAAGAGGTTTGGTGCAACCGGGTCTCCTAAAAAGTCATAAAGGCTTTCTTAACTAATTAATTAAATAAAAATATAACTTGTGCCATAATTTGAATGGTTAACATGCAAGAGATTACGATATGGCCATGGCATTCCTAACATGGCTAGCATGCTAGTTAAAGCACCCGACTATGCTAGGCATGCCATACTTTCTAGTCGTCTTGCATATTCAAACTCAACCATGGCTATAGTCCTTTTATATAATATAAATAAGATAAAAATAAATTAGAATTAAATAAAATCCAAAAATAATTTAAATATTTCTTTAAATTATGAGGGGTTTTACATCCTACCCAAGTTATGACAATTTTGTCCTCAAAATTAAAAATAATCATAATATCAAGAATGCAAGATTTTATACGGAGGGAGAGTAGGTATGTCAAATCGTAGCTCAATTTTTGAAAGGATGGAGGGGTGGTTGTCATAGGAATCCCAATTGACGTCATATTCTACAAGATGGGGTATGCTTCCTTCCAGACTCTACCCAACTTATAGAAGTTGGCCACCCGTAAAGATCATCGTCATTACAAGACTTTGAGGAGGACAATTTCTAGGGAGGGACACGAGAATAATGGACACTTCTGACCACAGTCTTGGATTCTAAGTGAGCCTCAATAACACCATGACGTCCTTGGTCAATAACAACTATAAGAAAGTTACTACAATCAAACATTGTCACTCTAGGGGTCATGCTTCTGACAAGCTGGTAGCGACCTCTTATTTGAATATACTAAGGTGTGTCGGTTCAGAAGGATTCGTTCTACGTCTAACATGGGAAACTAAGAAGTGAGCTTGAAAACTTAGGAAAGAAGAATTTATGGCCAAGTGATGAGAATCGGTGATAATTAAAGAATCCAGGCTATAGAATATGATTAGGCAAGTGTTTTGAAAACTCATAACGACTAATATGTGTGGACTGATATTTGGTGTTGTGTAGGAGGCATGCGCTTGCTTGTTGGAAGGCATACGTCATAGGTGTGCTACGTCTTACATAGATCTTGAGTATTCAGTTTAGTTAAAGGAATGGGTCGATATTTGCGTGGGTGAAATCGAATAGATCGAATTTGGGTCTCTATGGTTTGTTTTGAGGAAACAATGTGTCATACACGTGGTGTAATTTAAATGGAGAACTAAAAAGTTCATTTGTGTGGGACATGTATGCCATGTGAGTAGCATGACTAGTCCTGTTCGTGAGTGTGAACTTTGTCAAAAGGAAAAGGCTAGTGTTGTGCTTCAACTATCAAAATCACGGTCAAGGGTATCAAATGATACGAATATGGGTCGACGTTATGAACCATTGAATTATTAGTCTAATTGGAACCAATCATTTCCAACCATTTGCTAATTCCAAAATCTTATGTTTCTTAGAGAGGCTTGCAATCTATTTGCCTCAAAATTTTGCTCTTGATTTAAACAAAAATGATTCTATGATCGACTTGAAGAATTTAGGTTGCAATCTGTTACCGTAGTTATCTAAACGCACGAGCAAAGGGATATAAAATGCAAAATAAAAGATCATTTCATAAATTCCAAAAAGATGAAAGAACGGTCATGATTGTAATCCCATTCTGAGAGGTAGAGTATAATAAGTTCAATATTCTACCCAACTTATAGAAGTTGGTTAATCGGAGAAAGCACAATAATAGGACTTCTAAGAAGGTCAAATTTTAAGGAGGTATTTGGAAGTATGAGGTATTTCCAATCATAGTCACGGACTCTATAGGAAGTCTAGGTATTATCTATTTAATATAGCCCATATATTAACTATGTTTTGTCAAGACATTATGAGAGGTCTTGGTCAAGTATATTCGAAAGCAAGTTGGTACCGAGAGACGGATAACATAGGCTACGAAGAGATGCAGTTATGAAATCTATAGAAGGAGAATTAGTGAGTCAAAAGGTGGGACCTACATAATAGGAGTGAGGGCCTATTTCATCAAGTTTGGTTTTATAGTCCCAATATCGCGATGGGCTATGATGGGTTTAACTGAGTCTCAATAGGTTCCCTAATTGGATTTCAATCTTTGATTGCATGAACTTTAGATTTTAATCTATAGTGGCTGGAAAAGTTTTGTAGAATTTTAAACCATCCCTATTAGGTTAGGGTAATGTAGAATAGGTTCAAATTCAAGTGGTTGGACAAATTTCCCATCGGGTTGGTAGAATAAGTTCTGTAAGTCATGAGATGTGCCTTCCGTGACTTTTGTGTTTAAGTAGCACATGAGGCCTCTATTGTGTAGCACACTAGTGGCATGTGCGTAGTGGGCTTCGAGTAGATCACAACCATATATTGGGCCAAAAGATTTGAGTCAAGGTTGGATCTCTAACTGCAGTCGGAAAGTATATCGGTGTTATGGTAAGGGTTATCGCTAGTCCCTTTTGACCTGAAAGTCGTATCATAATAATAGAGTGCAAGAAGATGTTTTTGAGTGGGACATGATATGTTTACTTGAAGGTGGACTTGTTTAAGTTTTGCATATGAATTTTGTTGGAAGGTAACAGCTAGTATTACATTCCAAATATCAAAGTCACGGTAAGGGACACCAAAAGATCTAAAAAGAAAGTGGGAGTTCACGAGTCACTAATTTATCATCCTAGTGAGAACCAATTTACCTCAATCAATCGGTGATCCCCTAATTCCTAAAAGTAAGAATGGCTTACAATCTATTCACTTTAGAGACAAGGACATAGTTTTAGGAATAATAAGGTTAGGAATATTTGAGTCGCGACATCGTACCTTGACCTTTGGTAACAGTAAGTCACGATGTGATCGATAACATGATAGGGTAGTTGTGAATCAGTTTCGAGGATCGTAGCCCGAGTCCTAATAAATAGAAATAATCGCGTACAGTGGTACCTGAGTCGATAAGATGGAATGATCCACTTGTCCATGGTATACGAGAGTCTATTGGTGGGATAACGAACTCTAAAGCACGTCATAGGAAAGATCTCTAACTACTAAGTCGTGAATTTCTATTTGTGTCAAACCTGCCAGACTATAGTCATAAGGGTTATAGAGGTATTGAATGTAGTGCTCATGCATCACTTATTGATTACTAATACAACATAATAACGGGGCGTCATGCTACAGATTTTGGCTAAGCTGGTGAATGTGTTGTTCTAATACTAAGTTACTTCTTTGATAATATAATTTTGTACCTAGAGTAACATCTGCTGAATCTCTAATCTTGGAATGGGTGTCTACCGCAGTCTTTGCAATGCTTGTCCTTGTTTTGGTCTATTCTTCTCTGTCTAAACTGTAGGGGCCTAGTCAAGTAAGGTTTGAGTTAAGGCATACGGGTTGCTAGTTAAGCCAAGAATCAAGGTAAATATTTGGAGACTCACAATAATTGATTCCTAAAGATTAGATAGTCTCTCCTAGGTTTGTGGTTTACCCAAGGGTAAGATCTTACTCATATTTCAAGCTCAAATGACTAGAAGGACACGATATTAGTATTAGGGTCGAGGGAAGGAAGAGCAACTTTAGGCAAGGTTGTAGTTATATGGCTTGGCCGATGGTTGCTATACTTGTGCATATAACTATCATGGCCATGGGGATACTCTGTATCTATCTATCAAATACGAGCGTTCATCTTTCCAATCAGTGAAAGACAAAAGCAAAAAAGAGTTCAAGAAGGATGTCATTGAATACAATTACGTGATTCAAAGACGAATGTGTAATGCAGTCGTGGATGAGATCCGAGATACCTCTATATCTCAATCCACGTGGAATAATCATATGAAGAGCGAACCAAGTGCACTATGGTTGATCAGACCATAATCCATTGATTCTAATTAGACAATATGCTTGTGGGCGTCCCCAGTATACATATGTCTTGAACAAGCTCGACAAAGAATAAGCTTACAAAACTAGGCTATAAATAGCGTCGTCATTCATGGTAGTTTAAAGTATAAGTACGGGAGAATACGTTGAAAGCAGTAATAAATAGTTCGAGTTTCACAAGGATCTAAGTCTTATTCGGTGTGCTTGAGTATACAGTCGTCCTACTGATTCTTGTATCAGGCCTTGGTTGACCAATAGGTATGGGCTACAAAATCTTTATATTCTAGGTAACATCTCTCCTACACTAGCATATATTTATTATCACTCTATTACACTTTAATACTAGGTTACAAGGATACGGGTGGTAGGTTGTAGTCATACTACTCAACTTATAAAGTCAACTAATAGAGTAACTGAGGAATATAACATGTATACTCGTATGAGTTATCTCCTAACCTCCCTATTCAGCACGAAAGAAGATAAGATTTACAGTGAAAGAAATCAAGCAGAAGGAAGTCAAGATAATCGGACGAGAGTTCGAGATTTGGAATCAAGGGAGGAAGTCAAGCTGGTGGATGAGATTCCTATATCCTAATCCTATATGCAGGCTCACATCGGTACAATAACGTAACCGAAGTGACAAACTCGACCTGCATGGGCCAGTACAAAAACATGTAAAGCTCCAGTCCCAAACTACTTAGGACTAAGTACATAGACATGCCAGCTGTATACATATGAAGTATACTCCAATGTATGGAATCCCATATGTATACATAAGCTGTAAGATGCAGTAAAACCATGATAGCTAAATCTCATCCACAATAATAAAGAATAATATTATAATCAACTCAAGAATTTGTCATTTATACATGTAGTTGGGCGGAGACAAATCGACTACTAACCAATTTAAATGAAAGAAGATGTATAAGAAAATGATCAAAAAAATGGTAAGACGAACCAAGAGCAATCATCCTCGAAGAAATGGAGAAGATCACGGCCTTGGCTAGAACACCTACGAAAAGTCATAAAGCACACACCTAGAGAGATAACCAAGTCCTCAAAGGGACGTAATAAGATACATAAAAAACATGACATATAATCTGTGATATATAATAGAGAGTAAAAGGGGATGCATGCAATAGGGTACCTACCAATTCTACAGTAAAAATGCAGTTAAGAACAAACCTTCAACGCATGGGCACTCTAGCTCAGGTGCAGGAACTCAGGTATGGTCCCATCAGGATACCATGGACCTCAAAGCATAACATTCCTCGAATGTCAGAGGCCAGCAGGAAATCAGGTATCTGGATCCAGGACCGTATCTCCAGTGGAGATAACCGACAATAATAGAAAAGTGCATACGTGGCCTATACGTTAAGTAACTGTTCTCCCCATCCAATGGCTAATAGGGTCACATCCATGACTCATAAAACCTCTTGTAACGGCCAAGTCTACTAGCACGCAATTCTATTGGCAGTTACTACTAACCGTCGCACGCCTCATACGTATTGGTGGACGGCCGACTACACGAGTACGTGTCCTACATGTGACTCACATCACGTGATAAAGTATGTGTCAAGGCCGCATGAGATATACCAATACCTCATCAACAAAGGGGTGGTCACTAGACTAAGTCAATGCAAGAAAAATAAATAAAAGCGAGAAAAACGATCGACAAAGTCGCTTGCACCCAAGTATAACTTGGACGCACAGTTTTATAATATCAACAAATAAGAAATACTAAAAATAACAACTAAAAATAAGAATATATAAATCACAGAGTAAGGTGGTAAGGTATCTTGCCTGATTCCGCGCTGTGAATATGAAACGCTGCTCCCGCGTCCACGCCTCCGGAACCCGACGCTCCTAGATAATTAATTAACTAGATTAAGTAACTACTTACGATACCACTTAAGTAGTCAAAGTATTATGTTAAAATTATATTCGATCTCTCATGGAACCATTTAGATCCATACAATCACACACAGGTTCCACGAGACATCGAAACACAGTTTAGGGTTTCTAACTCTTAATTAGTCGGTTATGCCCATACTTCAATAACATACTTAAAAATCATATAAAAATCATAAAAATAATATTTAAACTAATTTTCTACAAATTTATCTCTGAAATTCTAGAATTAATATTTTTAAAGACATTTATGAATGGTTGATTACTAAGTCAGCTAGTCTACCCGAAACTCGCCCGAAACATAGTTAATGACTCAATATTGCTAAAATAACCAAAAATATATTTTAAACAGCAATAAAATATTTTATTTCACAAAATAATATCAGAGTTACAAGGGTTGAGTTATACTACAAGTTTGGGACATTCTAGGTCAGCCGGTTACCCGAAATTAGCTAGTTTTGACCTACAATTTTTTTGACCAGATTTGAGTTGCTAAAATCATGGAAAAATAATTAAAAATCCTAATTTATGTATATGAACACAGGTAAAATTCAGTTTTGAGAATAGGCACCAATAATTCATAGTTCCTTCACAATGGGGTTAATTTTGATCCTACCGAAACATGAATATTACGCCTATATTTCATGAAACCTTTATGGATGATTATACATAATAAAAGCCATCAAAATATGATTTCTACAGATTTAATAACATATTTTCTACCAAATTTTAGTAAGGGTTTGAGATGGAAAGAATATGATTTCTTACCAAATGTCCTTGCTAGAGAGGTTGTGACGACTTCTCCTCACCAAAGCTCTAACATTTCTCTCTATCCTTGCTTGAAAATCCTCTTTTGGTGATTATGGAAGGGTTGGCAATAGCTATAGATGGTTGGATGGAGAAGATGTAATTTTTAGGGTTTGTTTTGAGGGATTGGGTGGATGTATGGTGGAGAAGATGAGTTTTTGTGAAGGATGGAGAGATGTGCAATGGAGAAGATGTATAGAGGCTATGGGGGGAGAAGTGCTACCAAAAATATGGAGAGGGAGAGGGGTGGTCGGCTATGGAGATGGAAAGAATGAAGAATTAAGTTAGGCTTAGGGTTTGGGCTAAGTTGATGTATATATATGGGCTTTATTGGGTTGCATGTATGAAAAGCAGTGGGAATCCTTTTCCTTTGGGGTGTTCGGCCAGGGGGGGTTGCTTGGCCGAAATCTATGGTGGGGGTCCACTATGGCATGATTTTGTTATTTGGTGAGTTGGCTAATTGATTGGATTGAGGATTTAAAAAGGCATTTTCTAATATAGAACTAATTAATTATATCTATGAAATTCAATCCAAATCTGAATTAAATACAAATATATGTAATTATTAATATTTATTAATGCCCCACATGCCTACATAGGGTTGGGTTTAGCTTGGAAGAGATTTGGGAAGGTTTAGTGCAACCGGGTCTCCTAAAAAGTCATAAAGGCTTTCTTAACTAATTAATTAAATAAAAATATAACTTGTGTCATAATTTGAATGGTTAACATGCAAGAGATTACAATATGACCATGGCATTCCTAACATGGCTAGCATGCTAGTTAAAGCACCCGACTACGCTAGTCATGCCATACTTGCTAGTCGTCTTGCTTATTCAAACTCAACCATGGCTATAGTCCTTTTATATAAAATAAATAAGAAAAAAATAAATTAGAATTAAATAAATCCAAAAATAATTTAAATATTCTTTTAAATTATGAGGGGTTTTACACTCAAATCAGATAGGTGAGCCACATGTGTGTCTGTTTGAGACACCATTAGCTTTTCTTGTTTGGATCTCGAAATGTGCAGGGTTGGCAGATCCTGACTTGAATTCATAGGAGTAGGCAGAATGCCTTTTTTCTCTGCGCCCCCATTCTTGTGCGCTTAAAGTGGTGCAACTGGGTAGCAGAACGCTAATTTTGAACAGAACTTACTTTTTTGCCAGAGATTTGATTGTCTTTATCAAGATGAGTAGAGTTTCTGCCCAAAAGAGCTTTAGGACTGATTGGCACAAGGGTACAATTAGGAGTGTTTTCCATCGAGTCAAGGACTGGGAAAGAATAAGGAAAATCCAAAGAGCACTTTTCTTTGTTCTGTGCCACGACAGTAGTAGGTGTATTCCTAACGAATTTTAGACTTGGAGAAGAAGAGGGAGTAGCTAAACAGCGTTTTCCCTTATTTTGTGCCAGGACAGGAATAGGCGCAGCTTGCATAGAACAAGGCCAAAGGGCGCTTTCCTTTGTTCTGTCTGGTAGCCTCACTATATAGGTTCTTCTTCGAGTTCAGAACAGAAGAAGAAGAGGGTGTAGCTAAAAAGCGTTGCCCTTTGTTTTGTGCCAGAGAGATAGTAGGCACAGCTTGTGCAGAAGCAGTGATTGGTGTTGTTGATGACTTGGGAGTCCATACGGCCCGTGCCTTGTTCTTGGCAGCCATGGTGGCATGCCTAGCACCCCCAGCTCTGATCAGGGCTTCATAGGCTGTTTGGTGAACTTGTACGACCAAAGTCTTCTACGTCTTGCCGATCGATGCGGTATCACATTGAGTTATCACTTTCTCGTTGGAGAAGAAATTCGTCCCCAGCAGAGTCGTCATTTTGTTTGCAAAAAAAAAGTTTGATAACAAACTAAGAAGAAGAAAGTATAGTGAGTATACTTGAATTCTAGGAAAGTACAACTGTAGGAATCTGATCAGAAGATGATCACTTTATCCCTTGGACGATGTGATATTAAAGACACAAGCCTCTGGTGAATGCAGTAGCACTTTGTCAGTAAATTATGATCATTAATGACGCTTTAGAACTAATTTGAAACTATATTTATAGAGTTCTGAAATAACTATTTCTGAGTTGCGTGCATTGTGTATTGCCGCCACCTATCCAGTTGCATGAATGGTTATTTGAACTGCTGGGACGCGTGGCATCCTGTAAGAGATACGCGTGCTCGTAGGCAGCGTAGTAGACACGTTCTTCGAAATTAGTGGCATGCGTGCTATATCATTCTGCTTCTGGATGGAAATTGGTTAAGTGGCGCCAGTTTGATAGGTTGCGCCGGGCACAACCTGATGACTGGCACCCCTTACTGTTTAGTCTTCAATAGCTACCTTGTATCACTTGATGACTGGCGCAAGATAGCTATATACATTTATTAAAAATTGATATAGTCTTATCGAGCGTCGCGCTTCCCGGGATTCGAAGAGATATTCTCCAACTGTTGAGCTATCAGTAATCATGACTTACGTTACATCTTCTCGAGGAAGCTTGTCACATCGGACTCGCGTACCCTGACTTTGGCGTAACCTGAGTATCGTGCAACCTAGTGACCAGGCGCTATCTGATGCTGGCGCCTTTTTAAGAGTGGCGCCCATTTATTTTTGAACTCATACATCACTATAGCTTTTATACTTAAACTTAGTATTGTCCTACTATGCTTTATCTTATCATACTTGCTAAAATATATATTATTTTGTTCGTCTAACATGTACATGCAGAAAAGCAATAAGCAAGTTCAATATGGACATATGTAATGAAAAAATCATGGTAGGCCAAAGACGATGGTATTCCACAAGATTTCTCTGGACCGCCTGACGACATCTCCGGAGCCACGCACCCGGGAAGAAGATTTGTCTGCAACTGAGTATCTTTGGACAGTTGCCGCCAAGAGAAAAAACCAGCACCTATCAAAGGAAGAAGCCAAGCCATGCCATCATCATTTCAAGATTTTGAAAAATCTGCACATGTCTAAGTATATCTGGAATCTGTAATGAGCCTTAGGAATATTTGTAAAAATAAGAAATGGATAGCAAAATCGAAAGCTAGGGTAGAAAATAACCCAGGACAATCTTTGAAATCCTGACGGATGATCCGGCGGATCTCCGCAAAAATCTGACGAAAGATCCGAATGGACTCACATAATTTCATCTGTGATTGTTCGGATTATTCGACGAAAAACTACAAAATTCTGACGTATTTTTTGTCATGTTACCGTTTGCATTCTAACGGCCGGATTTTATCGAAGATTGATCCCAACGGCTCTATTTATAGCCGTTGGACTGTGCAGGCAGATAATCCAGTGGACTTTCGCAAAAATTCGACAGATTATCCGTCAGCCTGTTGAAAGTTGCATTATTGAACTTTTCTTTGCTTTGGTTATAAATAGCCTTGAATCCCTTCATTCAAGATTGATGCTTTGAGCCTAAAAATTTCTAAACTACCAAAGCCTATACACAAACAACTCTACAAAGCTTTTATTTGCCATATACAAATTGTGTTAGAATTATTGAGTTAAAACGTGAGATCTTTATCTTGTTATATAAGGAGATCAAAATCTATTGTGAAAGGTTGAAGTTTGAGAGTCTTCAGATCTAAACTCTCGATTGAAGTTGGAGAGTCTTCGGAGCCAAACTCTCGGTTGAAGTTGGAGATTCTTCGGATCCAAACTCTCGGTTGAAGTTGGAGAGGCCTTCGGACTAAAGCTCTCGTGTAAGAAGTTGGTGAGCCTTTGTATGAAAACTCACGTTGTACTATTTGCGATAATAGTAGATTAAAGCCGAAGAGAGTTCCGGGACTGGAGTGTCCCTTGGAAGGATACCATGATACATCGGGTGTCGGTATTGTTTTGCTTCTTCTCTTGTATTCTTATTTTTAAAATTGCCCATCAGCTTGTGCGAAGTGCTTGATTAGTTAGCTTGACCCTATTCACCCCCTAGGGTTCCTACATATGTGTGTTTATGTGTGTGTGTGTGTGTGTGTTTGTCTTATAGTTTATAAAGAGTATTCTATGCATTTTTATACACATATTTTATTATAGACATGATGGTAGAACATAAGTATGTTCATCAATATAATCGTATAACACAAGTTGATATATACTTTAAATTGATCATGGGACGCAGAAAATAAATTCTTGTAAGTGTATGTATTTATAATTACATATTATCCAGGTTAAGTATTGCTATATGTTTATACTTGCATGTTTACTTATATGTTGTGTCCTTGCAAACCTAGACTTAGAAGAAAGCATGTTAAAAAAGTAACATATATATTAATTCGTACCCGATTTACGTATCAGTAATGATTTATGTAACTAACCCTAATACTACCAGAAACCATTTTAAAAGTTTTGCTAGGCGACTATTACACAAATCAAAGATTTCTATACTTATGACTTATAGTGCAGTACATACCTTGGAGAAATATAGAGTTACATATTAGACTATAAAAAATTTAACATTTTGGAATTGAGGAATATTGATTTAAATCAAACTTTTATTTTTAATGCTAAGTCATGGAATTGGACAATTTATTTTATATCGATGAAAAATCTATTTGAGGCTTAGAATTAACTTCTAGGATTTCCTACTTGTACTTGATAAGCATCAGAATTTGTAACATAGGAATGTATTTATAGTATGAAGTTTATCGGTACCTGAATGAATGAAATGATCAATATCTTGCAGAAATATTAACTTGTAAACATTTATGTAAATGTAAACATACTATTGGTTCAATTATTATCATATAGTTAGGTTCATTTGAACTTTATATGTTCTAAGTTATGTGTTTTATTGGTTTAGAAGAACAAGTCCGGCAAGATTAGTAGTTATTGCTAAGTAATCAAGTTAAGAAGAGTTTATTTCTTTTAAATACTTATGCATTTCCTGCTTGATTATAATTGTGTGTGTTCTGTATGAGTTTTTCCACCGAAGGGATTTTGGATATTCTGTGGAGAGTTATTCTGGTTGGTTATATATTTACGATATATAAAATTATTGGAGCTTGAAATACAAAGGAGACTCTGCCAAAACATTTAATTTTTTTGGAAGATAACCAAATTTCAAAGACAAATAAATTTTGATCGTATCAAACCCTAATTTAGTAATTAGTAATATATCAATTAGAGACAAACGCTCGATAAAACCTGAATATTTCTCAGGATCAAACCGTCTAAGTTTTCGACTCGTAGGATACAAATATGTCTAACATACAAACATAATAAATATATAATCAAATTATACTTGTTTTGTTCCAGTAGATAAAATATCATGTTAAGTTGTATACTCGTACTACGTGATACTTGCAACATAGATTTAGATACATACCATGTTCTGTTTCATTTGATAGAATATCGTGTTGGGACACTACAACAAAAAGACCTATTAATGACGCTCGACAAGGAGTTTTAATGACAGCTGATACATAAGCGTTATCAAAGTTGAGAAATACCTTTTTTCTATGACGGTTTGGGCTAATTTTGGACTTTTTATAACGTTTATAAAACAAAACGTCATTAATACTTTAGAGCGGTGGCAAACTTGTAATTCCTTCACTGTATAAAAGCTCAGTGGGAGAGAGAAAATTTATTTCTCATCCATTTTCTAACGAGCAGCATCTCTCCTCCTTAAACCTCTTCTCCCCCAATTTTCAACCCTAACCTAATTACTCAGGCGATGGGCTCGACTACGCAGAAATTTCATAAGAATCGATCAAACTACCGATTCCTCCAAACTTTTCGACCGCCGATTTGAGGAGGAAGTTGAGGGATTCGTTTCTCCCGCCGGCTCAGAAATCCCCAAATTTCCATCTTTCCCTTCAAGGTACAGCAATGCCCACTTTCTATTCCAATCTTTTCCTTTTCTTATTGGAAAGATCCAGACTTTGAAGACTTCCGGTTCTAAAACTTAATTTGCTGATAAAGTCCCAAATTAGGAGCTTTAAAACAAAACAAACAACTTGATGCAACTTTAAAAGAGGGGAAAATGCAATTATTTTGCATCTCAATCCTTCTTTTTCTGTTAAAGTTTTGTTAGAATAATGCAAACTTTGAAGCTTTCTAGTTCTAACAACTTAATTTGCAGACAA
This sequence comes from Iris pallida, assembly GCA_029216955.1. Classification (NCBI taxonomy): domain Eukaryota; kingdom Viridiplantae; phylum Streptophyta; class Magnoliopsida; order Asparagales; family Iridaceae; genus Iris; species Iris pallida. The sequence goes on along the minus strand of JANAVB010008800.1, from coordinate 4,569,215 downwards.
ACCCCCAAATTTAAGAGGGTTTGCAGGTGTTGTTGTAATGAAGCGAAACGAACAACTTAATGCAATTTTTACTGTTGATAGAACAAATGTAATTTTTTTCATTTACTGAAGAAAACACTACTTGAAAGCTGAAATCTGGAAGCATATGGTGAAGTGGTGGAGGAATAAAATGTCCATTTCATCCTTTAGAAATTAGGGTTTCCCTTATAGTTAGGGTTCCCTTGTAATATGTATTCAACTCTTGCATCCCTGTACTTGTCAATTTAGTCCTCCAACCCATTCTTGTTATTAAAGAATAATTATTTCCCAAATTGTTACTCTTTTTGCATCTGTTAGAAAGGGAGAAAAAAGAGGAGGAGAAGAAACTGCATTTTTGTTGGAAATTTCCTAAGTTATTTTTTCACATGGGAGACTAGGTGGCTTAATGTTATTTTGTAGGGTTGCAAGTTGAGTTTAGATAGTCGCATTGATGCTCATCTGATCGACATGGTATCTTTCACTCAGGTTCCAAAGATGTTTTTCATCAAGAAACTAGGGCCTCATTTGGTACACGATAATGTAATCGTAATCGCAATATAATCAAATGGAAAAAAAAATGTAATATAATTGTAATCACAATGTAATCAAATGAAAAAGAAATTTATTTTTTCTATTTGATTATATTGTGATTAAGGTTACATTACAGTGAACCAAATGAAAAATGTAAGATCGTTTGCGGGGATCGAATACCAACTCTCCCCCGAAGACAAGTCTGTTGCTTAGTAGGGGTATGGGTCATATCCTTCATCTAAAGATCAGAAAGTTTAAAGGTATTTAACAATTAATGGCTGACAAATTAGCTGAACCTTTTATGTCGTAAACATGCAGCCATTAATTCCAATTTATTGAATCCTTCATTATTTTTAATAATTTTTCGTACAATATATTAATACAAAATTATTTGAGGGATATCATTATTAATTATTACTCTTGTAAGTGTCCAATATTTTTTTCGAGGGCAGAAAGTGATCAAATAATCAGCACCGATAAAAGTGAAGAAATAAAGGTAGTCATTTTCGCTGGTTTTCCACTCTTGTGGTTGTAAGCTTTATTTTTCAAAGCGTCAGTTTGTAATCTGATTACATAAGACCAAAGCGCATTAATCAGCTGCGTTTATTTTAGTTTTTTTATGTACGTTTGTACAATCTTTATAACCCGCCAATAACACATGTTTCTCATGTAAACTGCAGATACAATATTACTGTAACAACTTAAAAAGGAGTTTATTATATGAAATTTATTTTCATGTGAAGAAAGCTTTATTATGTTTCACATTTATAAGATTTAGAAAAGGAGTTTAAATTCCTGATAGTTTGTAAGCAATTAAACCAGATAGAGATTGCATGAATTATTTTGTTTTGACTCACGTTATTTATAGGGGTATGAAACTAATAGAAATGGATAATTTCATATTTATGTGAATTAAAGGACAAGATTAGAGTTAATAATTCACAAGGGATCAGTATAATATGGAAGAAACAGGTTTCATGAGTTATATCCAGCTTATAAATTATTTATAATGGCTATACTCTTACACAGGTTCATTGAGAGACAAGCATTTTAATTGACTTGAAATGGAGGTTTATATTATATGTGGGCGGATGGCCAAATAGACACACATGCGCATGTATCTACCGATAGCGTCTTACTTTCTTTAAAATCATACTTCTTCAGTGTCATTCTTCTTCGCTTTTCTTCTAAGAGATTTTGAATAATGTTTGGGTTTGTATTTGTTTTGTTTTTTTTTTGTAACTTATGATTGTTCGTTTCTTTCCTCTGTAGAGACAAGCCATTTCCATCCAATTCATCGTGAGGCACCTGCTTTTGTTGAACAGGCTACAGAACAACAAATTCTTGTCACTGGAATCAAGATACAATAATTTTTGCTCTTCTGTGCTCTGCATTTCTCATCAATATTTGTATTTAAGAAAGTATCATTACATATAGGATTTTTGAGGAGGATACCATACGTCAATGTAGTATCAAATAAATTATGTTTCTTTCATCTTCAGGTTGTGGATCTTTTGGCACCTTATCAAAGAAGAGGAAAGATTGGGTTGTTCGGTGGTGCTGGTATTGGGAAAACTGTACTTATCATGGAATTGATCAACAATGTCGCTAAAGCTCATGGTTAGTACAAACAAAATTGACGGCAACCTATTTTCATGAGTGTTTATTTGCATTTATTACATCAGTAAGGTTTTCTGTCAGGTGGTTTCTCTGTCTTTGCTGGTGTTGGGGAGCGTACTCGCGAGGGTAATGACTTGTACAGGGAAATGATTGAGAGTGGTGTGATTAAGCTTAGAGAAAAGCAGGTACTTGTTCTAGGCTACTTTGGTGTTTCTTTAATCAGTTGTGTTGTATTCTTGCTTCTGAAGTTTGGAATCGGTTTCCATGTTGTAGAGTGAAAGCAAATGTGCTCTTGTGTACGGACAAATGAATGAGCCCCCTAGTGCTCGTGCTCGTGTTGGGTTGACTGGGTTGATAGTTGTCGAGCATTTTCGAGATGCTGAAGGGCAAGATGTGCTTCTCTTTATTGACAACATTTTCCGGTTCACTCAAGTAAGCTTATAGTAACCTGTACATGGAATGATTTTCTTGTTACGCATATGCATGTTTTATGGCTCAGTTTATCTTCAACTTTTCAGGCAAACTCTGAAGTGTCTGCTTTGCTTGGTCGTATCCCATCTGCCGTTGGTTACCAACCAACTCTTGCCACTGATCTTGGAGGGTTGCAAGAGCGTATTACACCTACGAAGAAGGGTTCCATTACATCTGTGCAAGCTATTTATGTCCCTGCTGATGCTTTCTTAATTATGCATTTTCGATTTTGATTTCTAATATAAATTTTTTGTTAACTTTCTTTAATTTATTGGCTTGGTAAAATCCAGGTTGATTGCTAGGCTCACATTTCAGCGTTGATTAATAAAGTGCTAAGCTGACATTTTCAATTTTTTGCAAATAGGGCACAACGTGACGCTGAGGTGCATGTAGGCGCTGGTGAGGGTTCAGGCGAGAGTAGGGGATCAGAGGATGAGGCTCTCCCACGACGGTGCCGGCTGCAGCAGCACCAAGTCGTCGCTCAGCTGCGATACTACTTCTCTTTGGGACTCCCGATATCTTCAAGAGATGGCAGAGAGAAGATCCATGGTCAGAATCTACTTAAGTAAATATTTCTAATAATTTGGTTAGCAAAAGAGAGATTTATTCCTATTTTTTGGGTACATTCTGTATTTGGATATTCAATGTAATGAAGATGTTGATATGTACTCTATTTTGAGAAATGTAATAAAGATTGTGATATATAATGTTAAGTTTTTGGAATGTAATATATACTGTGCAGTATAGAGCATTATAAATATGCTAATTTGAATAGTATAAAGTGTTATAAATGTGCTGCATTGAGCCAATACATATTATCTATTCATGACGTTTTAAAATTGTTCTGAATTGTGCACTATATATTAACTATTCATAACGCTTTTATAGAAACTATTCATGACAGTTATTTTATGACGCTTTTAAAAAACATTTATAACACCCGTTTTCATAACGGTTGCTGTGAAAAAAAAGCGTCATGGTTCGTCATTGATGACGCTTTTTAGCCGTCATTAAAAGGATTTTTTGTTGTAGTGGGATGTATTCTCGTATTTCGTAATATTTTGCATATATAGAGATTCATACATGTACTACTCCAATGGATGAATTTTGTTTCATTGAATAGTATTCTTGTATTCATATGATACAAACAGTAGACGGACCGAGATACTTACCTGAGTTAGGAAATACAGAGTTAATAAGATAATAGAATTAGGAATTGTTTATGATTGCATAATAGAGAATTGGACGAGAGATAACAAAATGGATCACACAGTATAAAATCTTTGCAATATAAATAACAAAAGCTAATTAGTTCATGTTACTCCGTCACAAGGCCTTGCGTTATAAGATGGTGAGTGCTTAGCTCACTTTTCATGACGTGTTTAATTCATGTATATAAATGTTTCAATTAAATATTCAATTATGTGTATTAAGTAATATATCTCTTATTCCCTACATGGAAGGACCGGACCACTAAGCATTGTGCCATCGTGCAACAACCTGATCACGGGCCTTGGAATTATTGTTGAAAAACTAGTCAAGTGTGAGATCTAAAAATTGTTCCCCAAATTGCATCATTATATAGACAGAATTGTATTATGACTCTATTAGTGACTGTTAGGACATAGAGAAATATTTTGGACACGAATGAGTCACTAGACTTAGGATCACAATAGAGTCTTATTCCAAGTTGACATGATAATATTTTCTCATGGTTTGTTATTTTAACTTCCTGCATGAGTATTGGATTATAATTTTTTAATTATATACTAGTTTACTTCATCTATTTTATCATTATTGAATTGAGGACTTACATTTCTTTGACGATATAATATTTGTTCACTAGATGAAGGCATGAATGAGATCGAGACACTTCCATTATATAGTGTGGATAAATCTGAGTAGTAGTGGATCAATACGAGGAAGACATGTTAGATGCTACTATAATTGGTTTATGTTTATAGATGTAAATTATTCTCAATTTATCAATGTTTTAGCTTTGTCCATACTTTTACCTAGAACTTTATACGTTGCAATCACGATTACGAATATGGTATATTTGCATGATACATAGCGGTGATGTATTTTATGTACTCGACTTGCCGTATTCTGAAAATGGGGCATGACACCTTCTCACCTCCTTTACTCCGAAAGGGTACGCATGCGGTGGAGGTATCGACATCTGAGCTAGAAGCAGATACTAAGAGTTGGTTGAAGATAATGTCCATATATGTGGTCGATGATCGGCCTTCTTTCCTTCACCTGCAAGCCTATATTCATCGGAACTGACCAATCTCGTATAGGAAGGATCTATTCTCACGAGAGAATGGTTACTTTCTTGTGCAATTTGAATCTAAGGAAGACTTGTAGGGTATGCTCACAGGCGGGGCTTGGCTCTTCGAGGTCAGAATCATGATCCTCAAACGTAGGGAACCAGGAGTAGTTTTAGAGTGTGATCTACTTGCGACTATACCAATTTGGGTGCAATTTCTAAAGTTGCCACTAGTTTTGTGGCATGAATCCATCTTGTGTAAATTGGCAAGTCCCATTGGAGTTCCGTTCAAGATGGATACAACGTTAGCAGACCAATCTAGACTTGTGTTCACACGTATCCTGGTGGAAGTTGCTGCTACTCGCTCATTGACATCTGCTATAGGGACTCAAAGGCTAATGAGAATACGAAGGATAGCCACGAGACAAAGCTATCAGTTCACTTAAGTTACAAAAAAAATATGATAACAAAGAATTCGAAAATTGATCATCTTCTATGATAAGTTTATGTGGAAGGAATTGAGAGAGAATGGAGATTGCTTGAGAGGAGGCCTATCTATAGGTAAAACCATGTGTATAAAACCCTAAATGATGATGCCATCATAAGTTGTATGTGGGAAAGAGTGTGAAAATATGGATAAATGAGCTACTTAAAGGATCACGATCGGATGCTACCATGCCACGAATAGTTGTGAAAAAGAGGCGGTAATTCCTCCAATCCCATCAAAGATAGTAATGACATAATCTTAAGAAGATTTGATAGTGACAAAGGTAACTCCGGCCGCTGGATTGCCTTGGTCGAAATGAGTGTATGTATAGACAAACCCTTGGCATTCAATTATAAAGTCTTAGCCAGATGTTTACACTCATTGTTAATTTGATGGCTGAGGGACTAGAAATAGGATTTTTGGGCCTTAGAGAAAAGTGCTTATGCTTCCTATAGGCTTACTTTACCCAAAAGAACGGCTGAGACATGTCACCGCGTCTTCTCATGCCCACGATCGATCATGAACGCATTCCCACAAATAGCAGCCATGGTCGATAGCAATCATCATTAGTGACCGCAGAAATAAAGAACACCCCTAGCTTAACTACTGGTGAGTCTTGTAGAAGTAAAAATGTGAGGGTACATCATGGAAAACAGTTCTAACCGCTACTTGGTAGTGGAACAAGTGTCAAATTGATATAAATAACCACAAACTTAAAGGATAAGTTACCCTATACTCAATCAATAATGTATCATTTTATCATGAACTTCTTTTTTATCTCCCCTTTTAAATCGAAAAGTGATAGGTCTCAGGGCTCTTTAGAGACAATCCGCTATTGATGGATTTAGGTAGTTTAAAGTTGTTCTCACTTGTTGTGTTGCTCACTCATGCATCCTTCTAGATCTCGTGGGTATTGAAGGTGTAACGGAAGTCACAGTAAGGGTAAGCAGCCAAAGTAGCAGATGATACAATACTCCATGTCTTGAGAGTGGAGGTACTTGTTAGCAGATGGTGCAATACTCCTCGTCTATCGAAGTATTATCCCATGGAAGCTTAAAGTGGAGGTGGTTGATGACAGATGATAATACTTTCTATCCATCAAAGTTCCAACCTAAGAGCTCCAAGTACTACCTAATGCTAATACGCTATACTCTACAAGACGCTATGTTTCAGTGCAACATCTCAAATAATTCGAACATCTTTCAAAGAAGTCATTTCCTGCTTGGTTCCACCGGACCCTGCAGTATCTTCTAGTGAGGCATTGGTAATTGGCCACAGAAAGATCGAATGTACTCTTATATGTTGTCATATTTTGGAATCAACACTTCATATTCATTTAACATAGAAAAATGTTATATAGTGCCTTCAGTCTCAAATCAAACATAAAATTAGACTATGTGGTCTTTATAAAGAGTACTCCTATATTATAAAGCTTAATCTTTGACTCTCTACTGAAAGTGTAATTTTCACAGGTTCAATGATAAAATTTGTATAACAACTGTTACAACATCTTCCCAACTATAGCTAGGGCCGGTCCGGAGCACATGGGGGCCCAAGGTGAACTTTCAAAATGAACCCCATATATAATGTAAAATAAAAATAAAAAAATTTAAAATTACCTTTCTACCAAGATTTGAACCAAGGATCTTTAGAGGGAAATGAAAGCACCCTAGAGGGGGGCGAATATGGTCAAGCTTAAAATCAAACACTAAACAATTGTTAATAGAAAATTTAAAGATTAAGAGTGCAAGAGAAGAAGCAATAATAATACCGACACCCGATGTTATCTTGGTATCCTTTTGAGGGGCACTCCAGTCCCAAAATTCTCTCCGGCTTTAATCCACTATTATCGCAAATAGTACAACGTAAGTTTTTATCCGAAGGCTCACCAACTTCTTACACGAGAGATTTTATCCGAAGGCCTCTCCAACTTCAATACAAGAGCTTTGATCCGAAGACTCTCCAACTTTAACGTTTTCACCAGAAGGTTATGATCTTCTTACACCAAGATGAAGATCTCACTTTTACAACTCAAGGATAGTCTAACACAATTTGTGGATGGCAAGTGAAAGCTTTGGTAGATTTGTTTGTGGATAGGCTTTGGTAGATATAAAAATGTTAGGCTCAAAGCATTAAACTTGAATAAAGGGATACAAGGCTATTTATAACCAAAGCAAAGAAAAAGTCCAAACAAGCAACTTTCTATCAGCAGACGGAAGATCCGTTGAATTTCTACGGAAGTCATCAGATCATCCGCTTGCATAAGACAACGGCTATAAAAAGAGCCGTTGGGCTCACTAATGGGACATATCCAATGAACAAAAACAACTCGTAATATCCATCAGTTTTTTGTGGACGTCGATCAGATAATCCGAAAGTTCACAGAAGGTATTATGTGTCTCATTCGGATCATCCATCGGATTTCCATATAGATCCGTCGGATCATCCGTCTGTCTGTCTAAAAGTGGTCCTGGGTTATTTTCTACACAGCTTTCGATTTTGCCATCTATTTCTTGTGTTTATAATTATTCATAAGACTCATTACAGACTCCATATATACTTTAGCATGTGAAGGTTCCTTCGGAATCTTAAAATGATGATGGCATGGCTTGGCTTCTTCACTTGATGGATGATGACTTCTTTCCTTGATGGCAGTTGTCCAAAGGTCCCTAGATTGAGAAATTTGAATATCTTTCGGGGGCTTCGCCCTTGAACCCTAATGGGGGGCGTTGTTCCCTATACCTCCGTCCATTGACCGAGCAGCGGAACCCTTGAGTGCATGCGTCCGGAGATGTCCTTGGGTGGTTTAGAGAAATATTCTGGACATCATCTTTGGCCCACCATGATTTCTTCATTATATATGTCCATGTTGATCTTGCTTATTATTTTTCTGCAAATACATGTCAGAGGAACAAAGTAATATATATTGTAGCAAGTATGATAAATTTAATGTACATTAAGACTATGCTTAGTTTAAGTATAAATAATATAGTGATAGCATGAATATTAGTGATATCATAATCTTAAACTTAATCGAATAACCATACTAAAAAATATAGTTAGATCATTGGGCTACTAATCTATCCTTTTTTTATTATGGTAACTCGATTAAATTTAAGATAGATATAGTAGAAACTCATATCACTAATATGTAAAATATTGAACATATATCACTAAGAGAGGCGTATATCACTAAGAGGTATAAGTATAAGTAGAGATGATATAGTGATTGTATGAAGATTAGTGATGATAAAAACCAGAATTTAGTCGATTTTCCATATTAAAAAATATAATACAATCATTGGGCCAACAACCTCCCCTTTTTTATTATAGTAAATCTTAAGTTTAGTATGGACATAATAGATGCATTTATCACTAATATGTAAAAGACATAAGCATATATCACTAAAAGTATGCTACTTCGATTACTTCTACCCCTTTTTACAAACATATAGGCACATACTTAAACTTACTTTAACATATAAGCCATACTTAAACTTACTTCTCCTCCTTTGATCAAAAAATAAGCTCTCTCGCACTAAGAGATAAAATGAAATCAATCTCAAGCATATAAATCAGAGCATGAGGAAGACAAAGACAATCATGATCAAGATATACTATTGAAAATAATGGGAAATAAGTGTAAAGACAAGTTTGGAAAGCTACATACTCAATGTAGAATATCAAATTAGAAGATAGCTTGTCAAAACACAATATAGTTGGTGAAAACTAAAAGAATTTAAAAACAATCAATAAGTAGTTTACCAACTATAAATCCAGGAAAGAAACCCAAAACATAATATGAAAAGAAATACTACTCTAGTTTTGGAAGAGACGAATAAAATAAATAATTTCAATCAAAAGCCATGAGGATTAGATAATTGCAAAGTAATAGATACTAATAAAAATATATACCAATTGAGATATAGGAATACATAAACTTATATTGATCAAATAATCCACTGTAGTCACAATTGTCCACAATAAATAGTGGAACAAAATAGAAGAATGATCAATAAAAAATGAGCAATTGATATAAAATAATCTTATAATTTGCAACATCTACTTGCTTACCCAAGTTCATGCATTTGAACTCGATTACCTTATCATGCTATATGAATACCCTTTAGATAAACATGAAAGTAAATGAGAAAATTACTTAAGAAGAAGAAATTCAGTCGACTTGAATGCTTCCCCTCAAAGTATTACCAATATTGATATATATTATGAATTTTGGGTAAGTCCTCAACAAAAAAAGCCAAATCAATGAAAGCTCAATAGTCATCAAGATAAGATAAGAAAGTTGATATTGACAAGATGAACTATTTAAACCCATATAAAAGAGACAGTCAAGATAATAAGGACAACCACGTACACTCTCACAAATCCTTCAGAATAAAAATATTATGACCTCAATCAATAAGATATTAAAATAAAAAAATGGGTTCGTGATGAACTAGGTATACAACACAGTAAAGGGTATAAATTAATTGAACCAATTAATTTGCTCCCCCTCAAAATATGTATCGAGTTCCAAAGAACTTGTAGCATAATATAGATAACTAAAAAAATTTAGCGGTAAATCAACTATAGATTTCACCCCTTTGCTTAATGCATATAAAGCTATAAAATCGTCACAAGACGAATAATATCATCTCTAGTCAAGGAAAAATATCTAACTAATATACACAAGTTAAAGATAAAAAATTAAAAGAATATTCCAACTAAAGCACATATAATCAAAAGTGAACATACATTAACCTATACAGAATGATCTTATATTTAAATATGATAGAATAATGTATGTTACATTTTGAGAAAAAAGTCATCATGAAATAGGAGTGAATTCAACTAGAACAATCATGATAAAGGACAAATATTGCTCAAAAATAAAATAAAAATAAAACTCAAATATCATGTCCATGATTATTTAATTAAACAAATTTAACTAATTTATTACTTTGCATGGACTAGGTATGTTTTATCACATATGAACCCATCAACGGATTATCCCAGCCTTGCTAATACTAAATAAAAAATCAATAAAGTTCAAATAGCAAGGGCTCATATGTGGTAATCCATGAGTAGTCAAAGTAGAGTAATAAATTAACTTGATAATCACTTAATTTGAGTGTATATGACTACTTAATCATTAGGACCATTTATAAAGAAAAATAAGCAAATTAAACATGATCCAAATAATAAACTTTATCGAGAGAAAATCATAAGTCCATATTTATAATAAAATCTCATAAATCAATGGAAGATATGGGAAACAGTAAATCTCATTTAAATGATTACAAATTTAATCAAAAGATTTACAATATGATAATATGATGAAATCATGACTCAAAAATGAAAGAAATTTAAGAGATACTTACTAATGATGTATAAAAAAAATTGAAGTAAGGAATCACAAACCTCTTTGAAAAACAAGATCAAATCAATAATTTTCAAACTAATTTTAGATAACAAACATATGTATCTAAAATAGAATACAAATCGCGTCAAGGTAATTCAAAAATCTTGTTTTTGTAAACTAGCATATCATATATAGATTGAAATATAAGAAGATGGCTAGATTGAGAGAAAGTGTACCAAAATTATATAGCTCAACAAAATATCATAAATAAGCAAGCCATATAACCAATTAAGATTAATGAGTTAAACCATTAACAAGATAAATATACTCATTAAACCTTAAGTCACTAACACTAAAGGTACTTGCTTATGCTTAGAGTGTCCAAGAAAGGACATACATTTTGAATAAACAAAATAATTTATATACTCTTTACTAAGCAAGGCTAAGAACGAGAAGATAACACAATAGAAAAGTATGCCCTTAACAAAATAATGAGGCGTAATAAAACAAATCTTTTTGTCAAGTATTGAGATCAATCCAAGATAGTAAAATAGCATATCGATCTAGAGAATGCAAAATATTATAGTTATTATGAAATAAGCGTATTCTCTAGAAATAAGAAATCTCAACACAAAAGCTCAAACCATAATAGCTAAAGACATAAGAAATATGATGTATAAATTACATGTATCCTTATGTGCTACAAAAACATTGGGCAACAATAATTCAAAAGAAGCATAAACCCAAAGAATGAGCAAAGAAGTATCATTAAGATCAAGAAAGCTAAAAATAGCAAGAACCATATTTTATGAAAAGCTTTCGTAGTGCACTATAGAAAAAAATATGTAGACTTAAAATTGTGCACTAATAAAGGAGGTAAATTTAAAAAGGCAAGATAAAGCACAGAAATGTGATTCTTAAATGAACGTCCATAAATAGTCATGAACAAGACATTAAGTAAATAATTTCTCTCAATATCCCAACTTAAAGATATAAAACAAATAAACATCAAAAGTTAGGAATCATCAATATATATAAAGCTATATATCTCATATAGGCATACAAGAAAAGGTTCAAAAATCAATTAAAAGCATGTATCCATAATGTCAACCAAAAAGCCAAGAAGATATAATCAAGAAAAAAGCTTTAAGGAATGAGCTAATTGATTCAAGGAGAAATACTCAAATTGGTCAAAAGAATCAATAGCTAAAGTATGAAGTAAGCACAAGTTTGAAGATAATAATTATAATTAAATACTCTTCAAATTAATATAAAACTTGAGCTTTACTCATATGCCTCCATAAAGATATTTATACGAAAATAGATATCAATATAAGAAATACATGAACCACATATAAATAGAATTTTGATGTATATAATCATGTATCCTTAATAAATATTTGAAAAGCTATCATAAATTCAAAAACATGTATAAATAAGCTTTATTTCGCAAAGACATAATAGATTCATAAGAAGTTAATCAAAATAATGTTGGGCGCATGCGAAAGCGTTTGTCAACCCACCTGACCAAAACCAACCTCCGCCTAACGGATACCAAGCACAAGATGAAGACAAGTATGTGGCGGTGATGTACGTCACCTGGATAATCCCAACCTTTAATAACTCAGATAAAATTATAAGATTGACAGAACTCACGTTGAACCCTTTGTCCTAATAGGTTCAACCCCCCACCATCTCAAGAAGAAAAACAGAAGATTATAATTGAGATCACTCACCAAACGTAGCAATCTCTCCAATCGAAGTTGGCGACTCTTGGATTAGATCTTATTCTTCCTTCTGTCTTGGATGACGAAGTCCTAAGAGCAAAGTATGGACTTTCTCTTAGATTTTCTTGTGGACATGCACCCCGAATCTCCACATTTATGCTTTGTGCTTATTCTTTGTGCCTCCACCCTCACCCCATATATATAGGATGAGAAAAGCCTATTTTAGGTCATAATATGATTTCTTAATTATGAAGACCTCAAATAAGAAAATCCTATTTTAGGTCATAATATAATTTTTTAAATAGGAAGACCTCAAATAAGAATCATATTACACCTAAAATAGCCCATCAATTATCTTATTTTAAATCATAATAGGATTTTCTAAAATAAGAATCCTATCATATCTAAAATAGTACAACACTAATTATGGATATCCAAATCTAATCAAATCAAATATTTAATAAGATTTGGATTCCACAAGTATGTTGTTACCAAATCCAGATTGGACTCCAATAATCTCCCTATCCAGTTTGATGAGAGGATATTGACCTTATGGGTCCTCAACTGGAATCCATGCTTGTCGTCCCACGACAGAATTCCTGCTCCCTCATGCCACTGATCTTCGATCCTTCGAGTTGTTTTGCATCTTCCTTTGTCTCCAGCTCCTCGACCGTCACGTCGACATTAGCTGCCATGTGTAGCACCTCCTGCACCATTGGGATCCTACCGATATCAATGATACGACCAAGACCGAAGTCTCTGACGATCAGCCTCACCATAAGTCTTAGCTGCTTGTCTCCGACTTTCAACTTCTATCGAAAAGTGTTAACGTTCCGACGAGCTTCTTAACCCTTGGCTGGCCCAATCAAGCGATGGTGTAATTCTCACAAGATTCGAACTCCTGAACCTGCTCACCTTCGTGTTCGAACTTGAAGCTCCCTATACACATGCGTCCTCGAGCAGAACATCATGTACTATGCATACCGTCGATGACCCACAGCTCTCCCTGAACTGTATGAATGATGATGCTCCTACCTCAGATTGAGTTTCCTGCAAACCTTGATCTCCTTCCTGGATTCGAACTACTGAAACCAATGTCGCTTCATGAAGATTTGGCAAACCACCTGTCGCCAAATCTGGATCCGTAGAATAACCCCCACTTGGAGATCGACCAGCCATCATGGGACCGACAGACTGGACTGACCCTCAATCTTTGACTCATCACCAACCATTGCTTTGTCTCGATAAACTGAATCCTCTGTAACCCTTAAAGCATCTAGAAGCCCCACCTTAGCAAGTTCTCGATGATCTACCTTGTTGAACATCCCTTGAGCCTCCATCCGGTATTTGTGGCCTGCCTATATAACTCAACGGCTTGAGCCTGCACATGTCATAACTCAAATATTCCCGAGCCAGCTGTTGGGAATCCTTCGCAAGCATCCAATCTTTGCTCCCAAACAGACTGCGATAGCCATCATTTGCCAGCCTTCCTACCAAAACAAAGTTATAGCGCAAACTCGATACATGTCGCATACCCCTGAAGATAAGTTTCTCACCAAACTCCATCGTCAAGTGCACATCACCGATACCTATAACTGCAGCCATCCCCTAGTCGTCCATCTTCACACGTCCAAACATGCCGTCGCGATATGACATAAAGATCCACCTATATGGAGTGGCATGATACGAGGCCCCCGTGTCCATGACTCAGTCACCATCATGGCACATGCCACAAGGTTCCTCTACATCGATCGCTGCGATGATGATATCTCTCATTACTGTGAGATCCTCCTTATCATCATTGCCTTTGGCCTTCTCAGCTTTGAGCTTTATACAGCTCCTCTTGATATGACCCCTTTCGCTACAGTAATAGCAGCCCTCTTTGTGGTCCACAATCGCAAGATCCCGAGAACTCCCCTCTATCCTCGTCTGACTTGGGTTTTTCCTTCCCGTAGGAAGCCACCAGAGCGGACTCATACGACAATTCTACTTGCTTGCATCGGACCTCCTCATTCAATAAGCTACTTTTGACTGCCAACATCATGACAACTCTATCAGCACAGAGTTGTTTACCGACACCACCAACGTCTCCCAGCTTTCGGATAGAGAACTCAAGAACAGTAGGGCCTAAATCTCATCATCAATCACCATCTTCATCGCAGACAGATGATTGATGATACCATGAACCTCATTCAGATGTTGTGCCACTAGGGCACCCTTCGTGTACTTTGAGTTGACGAGTTGGCGAATAAGAAACACCTTATTGCCAGCCGTCTTCCTTTCGTACAGCAAATGTAGCTTCTCCCATAATGCTTTTGCCAAACTCTCTATGGACACGTGGTGAAATACCGAATCATCCAACCATTGGCGGATGAATCCAACAGCCTTCCGATCCAGTCATTTCCAGTCTTCATTAGCCTTGTCCGTTGGCTTTGCGCTGTCGCCCACCAACGGACCATGTAAGTCCTTGTACTAGTGTAGATCCTCCGTCCTTGGCTTCCAAATTGCTCAATTTTCTTCTATGAGGGTGATCATACGAGTGTTCATCTGCTCCGTAGACATGGTTGTCAGAACCTCCAAAGCTCTAATACCAAATGTTGGGTATCAGACTAGAACGAATCAACCTAGCTTTGATACCAATTGTTGGGCACGTACGAAAGTGTTTGCCAACCCACCTGACCAAAATCAACCCCCATCTAACGGACACCAAGCACAATATGAAGACAATTATATGGCGGTGACGTACATCACTGGATAAATTTCAACCTTTAATAACTCAGATAAAATTATAAGATTGACAGAACTCACATTGAACCATTTGTCCTAATAGGTTCAACCCCCTCACCACTCTTAAGAAGAAAAACAGAAGATTACAATTGAGATCACTCACCTACTCGTAGAAATCTTTCTAACCGAAGTTGACGACTCCTCGATTAGATCTTCTTCTTCCTTCTGTCGTAGATGGCAGAGTCCTAAGAGCAAAGTATAGACTTTCTCTTAGATTTTCTTATGGACAAGCACCCTGAATCTCCACTTTTGTGTTTTTTGCTTAATCTGTGCCTCAACCCTCAACCCTTAACCATATATATAGGATGAAAAAAATCATATTTTAGGTCATAATATAATTTCTTAATTAGGAAGCCCTCAAATAAGAATCCTATTACACCTAAAATATCTCATCAATTATCCTATTTTAGATCATAATATGATTTCCTAAAATAAAATCTTATTATATATAAAATAGCACGACACCAATTATGGACATCCAAATCTAATCAAATCAAATATTTAATAAGATTTGGATTCCACAAGTACGTTGCTACCAAATTCAGACTGGACTCCAACAAATAAAACAAGAGGATCAATAGTGAATAATTATGCAAGCACAAGGTTAAAATAGAGTATAACTATATACTTTTCAAGTAATAAGAATTTCGTTTTAAACACATATATTAACAAATACCGACTAAATTAAATACGACAAATTAAAGACAAATCGACATAAGTAACTATCTCAAAAACTTTAAAGACGGAGAGTTAAAATCATATTAACTCAAATCAAATCCCAAGTTCCTATGGAGTGATATGCATGCTTTATAGATAACGACTAAGAATGAGGAACATGCATAGGTAAATGTGTCACACTAATAGAAATTGAGTGATAGCCTACATCATGTGAACTAATCATTTAAGCTAAACAACTAGTCATGTTAGATTAAAAAAAACTAAAAAAAACTAAGCATGCTAGTATTATATCTCACATTGATATAAATAATGAGCGACTAACGAATGTCAATGAGAGCTAGTAGCAAGACAGAAATAATAACATGCTAGATTTTATAAATAAAAACATTTAATAAGAATCGTTTAGCATGTTACCAAAGTGGCTCTAGTGGCCACATTTGTGTTTGTACAATTGCTTGGAAGATGACTTTTGTAGCTTTGCAACCACCAACACGCTCCTCGGTGCTACGTCCCGAAACAAAAAGCTCTACCTACGACATTAGGCGAATCCTTTGGTATCCAAATAAACTTGTATCCACATTTGTTAGCTTTAGAGACCCATATAGCATTTACTCTAGCATTGGCAGTAAAAGTCCTACGAATAGGGCATGTAACACTCATGTGTCCAATACGAGAGCAATAAAAGCATCTAATACTATTGTGTGCATATTTATCGAAATGAGCATGGTTGTGATCATATGAAATACTAGAATAATGAATATATCTAGAGTGAGCATGAAAAGATTTGGTTTTAAGAATATTCTAACAACAAATTATCATACATACAAGTAAGAGAATCAAATTTAGCATTTAATAAATCATTCTCTTTTTCAAATAAAGAAATTCTATATATAAATACATCATTTTTTTTCTTTAAAGCATCAATAGAACAATCATGCATATGAGATAACTCATGTGATTGAGTCTTGAGATCTTCTATGGATGAGGAAAGATATTTAATTTTTAAAATGAAAGGCTCATTCAAACTCTTTAAAGAAACACAAGATGAGCTTTGGAAATTAAGTCTAGATAGTAAATCATTGTTTTTATTTCTCAATAACTCATTATATTCTTCTAAATGAACAACATTTTCAGATTAAGTTCTTCATTTGTAGAGTGAAGGCCATCAAGAATCTCTAAGGATTGTTTAGCCATGACTTTCCACTTAGAACATTTCTTGCATTTAGA
Organism: Iris pallida; assembly: GCA_029216955.1. Lineage (NCBI taxonomy): Eukaryota > Viridiplantae > Streptophyta > Magnoliopsida > Asparagales > Iridaceae > Iris > Iris pallida. Next base: position 4,552,035 of record JANAVB010008800.1, on the reverse strand, counting down.
AGAAGCATGATTTTCTATGCTACTATAATTAGAACCCTCTTTATCGGAGGAGAAGGAATAAGATGCCATAGAAAAAATAACAAAGATCTACTCTAAGAATGTTAAGCCTAACAATAGAGTCATTGCTCTGATACCAATTGAAAGCACCCTAGAGGAGGGTGAATAGGGTCAAGCTTACTAATCAAGCACTAAACAATTGATAATAAAAAATTTAAAGGTTAAGAGTGTAAGAGAAGAAGCAATAACAATACCGACATCCGATGTATCCTGGTATCCTTCCGAGGGCACTCTAGTCCCAAAAATTTGTTCGACTTTAATCCACTATTATCGCAAATAGTACAATATGAGTTTTTATCCGAAGGCTCACTAACTTCTTACATGAGAGCTTTTATCTAAAGACCTCTTCGACTTCAATACAAGAGTTTTGATTCGAAGGCTCTCCAACTTCACAAAAGCTCTGATCCGAAGACTCCCAAACTTCAATATTTTCACAAGAAGGTTATTATATTCTTACACCAAGATAAATATTCCACTTCTGCAACTCAAGAACAATCTAACACAATTTATGGATGACAAATGAAAGCTTTGGTAGAGTTGTTTGTGATAGGCTTTGGTCGATACAAAAATTTTAGGCTCAAAGCATCAACCTCGAATGAAGGGGTTCAAGGCTATTTATAACCAAAGCAAAAAGAAAGTCCAAACAAGCAACTTTCTTTCAGCAAATGGAAGATCCATCAAATTTTTGCGAAAGTCATCGGATCATCTGCCTGCATATGACAACGGCTATAAAAAGAGTCGTTGGGCTCACTGATGGGACAGATCCGACCGTTCGATTCTGAACGAGAATAATTCGGATTATCCGTCAAATTTTAACGGATGTCCATCAGATAATTTGAAAGTTCATAGAAGGTATTCTGTGTCACATTCGGATCATCCGTCGAATTTTTGCAGAGATCCGTCGGATCATCCGCCTGTCTGCCCAAAAATGGTTCTGGGATATTTTCTACCCTAGCTTTCAATTTTGCCATCCATTTCTTATGTTTACAATTATTTCTAAGACTCATTATAGACTCCATATATAGTTTAGCAAGTGCAGGCTTCTTCAGAATCTTGAAATAATGATGGCATGGCTTGGCTTATTCACTTGATGGATGATGTCTTCTTCCTTTGATGGCAGTTGTTCAAAGGTACCCAGATTGTAAAATCTGAATACCTTTCAGGGGCTTCGCTCCCGAACCCCAACAAGAGGGGGGTGCTGCCCCTTCGACCCCTTCGGCCGACTGGGCAATGGAACCCCCGAGTGCGGCGCTCCGGAGATATCGTCGGATAATTCAAAAAAAATTGTGGAATGCCGTCATCTTTGGCCCACTATGGTTTATTCATTGCATATGTCTATGTTGATCTTGCTTATTTTTTTTTGTAAATACTTGTCAGACGAACAAAATAATATACATTGTAGCAAGTATGATAAATTTAATACACACTAGGACAAAGCAAAGTTTAAGTATAAATATTATAGAGATAGCGTGAATATTACTGATGTCATAATGTTAAACTTAATTGAATAACCATACTCAAAAATATAGTTGGATCATTGGGCTAACAATATCTCCCCATTTTCTATTATGGCAACTCGATTAAATTTAAGATAGATATAGTAGAAAATCATATCATGACTAATATGTAAAACATTAAGCATATATCAAGAGGTATAAGTACAAGTAGAGATTCTATAGTGATTGTGTAAAGATTAGCGATGATAAAAACCTAAACTTAGTCGAAATATGATACAATCATTGGGCCAATATGCAAGACTTCTATGTTAACCACTACAACACACTTATTTTTATATTAACTATCACACTACAATTTTTTTATATAACCAACAACTTATATCTTAATTTTTGGTCCTCTGTAAATATGGGGCCAGAAGCGAGTGCACCCAATACACTTGGTCAGGGCCGACCCTGACTATAGATGCTTCTTTTTTTGAACAAAATGGCCTTAGCACCACCTATAATAATATTTATTATACCATTTACAATATTTTCTCCCATTCTCTCTTCATTCAAGTCAACACCAAAACAATACAATTATATTTACTATAATAATAGTTGAAATCAAATATCCTAGCTACATTATTTGTAATAGTGAAATTGTAAATCGCATAACACATACACAACAGTTCCATTATGTTGGTGTTTTTGCTTGTTGGAGTTTTGCTTTAGAAACTAGAAAGTCTCATACTGGAAAAAACCAAATGGATGGTATCTCTATATAAAGCTTTGCTTGTGTTGAGAGATCACGTGAAGTATGGAGGGGCACATGGATGCCATGTGGGGGCATTTTTCTAGTAGAAAGAAGGCTAAACCAACAAAGAAGCATTAATACTTTTTGTCATGCTCATGGGATAATTTTTTTATGCAGCTAAGCCCTGAAGGGGCATAGCGACTCGGACTCGGGCTCAAGGGCGTAAAGTGGCATTCTGTTGGCGCACTTTACACTTAGCACATTAGCATCGGTGCAAGGCGCATTGTATGCAGTTGATGCGCTCGTCTCTGCGTAAGTCACAGCGCAAGCACAGCAGGCACGCAGGTGCTGCCACGCTGGGCGTACAGGTGCTGCGGGCTACGGCACGCAGGTGATGTAGCCTGGGCGCACAAGTGCAGCGAGGCTGCAACGTACAGGTGCCGGACACTGAGTGCGCAGGTGCTATGGGCCTGCAGCGCGTAGGTACCGCGGGCTGCTGCTGGCTTCGCAGCTACACGTGCAGGTTGACGGGCTGAGTGGCTACGGGATGCAGGTGGCGAATGATGTGGCTAATTAGAAGATTTGAGCGATTATGGAAAGATTGAGTTAATTGATCAGATCTGATCTTTGTGGGATTTGAATTTAATTTATTCAAATCTTTCTATTATTCGCTCTTATCTTTTCGCAATCAGTTACGGCCAGAAAGAGGATTAGGGTTTCGACCCTTCTCTATAAATACTCTCTTCGTGCCTTCATTAAGGCCTTACGCCAAAATAAAGAGATAAAGAGAGAAGTGTTGTTGCTGCCATTGAAGTCCAAAAGGAGTTCTTCGAGTTCGTAAAAGGAGGTGACAGCAAGCGTTCCAGAAGTTTTTTAGAACTTGTTGGTTCCTGGGAGCAGATCACAATCGAACGAATCTTACTTTAAGCAATGGTGATCTTTATCACCCCATCAAAGTCATTACATCAACTCCGATTGAGAGCGATCATTCATCTCGTTGTACCAACTTCAGTTGAGAACGAGTATTCATCTCACTCTTAGAAGAATAAATTTTTTCTCTCTCTGGAAATAAGAGTTCGTTCGTGATCTCCATCTTCCATCAAAAGATCTGTTTTGGGAATAAAAATCTTAAAGCAAGATTTAGATGTGATGGAGAACAACCGTGCACAACTTCTCGACACAAGTTTTAAACTTGAGAAGTTTGACAGGGAGTACTTTAACGTCTGGAAGAGAAAGATCAGCCTTAATCTTCAACTCATGAGCATCGACTATGTGTTGACAGATCCTGAGCATTTGGAAGGTGAAAATGCTCGAAGGATTGCTGAAGCCACGGCTTTGCAGTCAAAGTAGAGGCGGGATAACAATCTCTGCAACTTGTTGATCCAGAACTCCATGGAAGACTCTCTGACGAAGTCATACAGCAAGGCGGTCAATGCAAAAGACGTCTAGGAGTCTGTAGAGAATCTCTACATGGCAGATGAGAACATGAACAAGATCAACATGGCCGAAAAGGTCTGGAGGATGCGATTTAAGGACGATAAAACTATGTTGTCTCAAGTCAAGAAATTCCTTAAGTTACGTCAGAAGCTGGCGAATGACGGCATGCCCTTGGTCGATGCTTTTGTCATCGGGGGTATTGTTGCCAAGCTCCCACCTGGGTGGAGCAACTTTATCGTAGACATGCACCGCAAAAAGATGGAGGTGGATCTGGAACGCCTCTTGTACTGGATACATGTTGAAGACGAGTTGAGGGCTCAACTCAAAGTGGATGCCTTATACAAGCAGATGGCTAAGGCAAATATGGTACAAATAGGAAATTCCAAAGGAAAGCAAAAGGCTCCCTACCAAAAGAAGAAAGACATTCACCATCTGAAGGTGAAGTCGGCTTAGTTCAAGCCCAAGTCCAAAGAACCTGGGACTTGTTTTAACTGTGGCAAGAAATGCCACTGAAAGAGGGACTACAAAGAAAAACCAAAACAAAAGGAGCAAGGTGAGGCTAACTTTGTTGCTATGATTGCGCAGGTTAACTCAGCTGAGATTGACATGGACTAGTAGATAGACACTAGGGCCTCATGTCATGTTTGCTCAAAGAAGGAGTAGTTCACCACATACCAACCTGTCTCTGAGAAGGTTATGGTGGCGAACCAGATACAAGCTGAAGTACATGGGATCGGGACGGTGGTATTATAATTGACTTCGGAGAAGTCGCTGACGTATCAAAATGTGAAGCATGTACCAGCCATAGCCAAGAACCTGGTCTCGGGAAGTCTGCTCTGCAATGCAGGCTTGATGATGGACATTAATGCTGGTTAAGTCGTTATGTCCTATAAAGGAACATACTTGGGAAAGACTTTTTGTACCAAAGGGATGTTCAAACTTCAACTTGTAACTTCTATGGAGATAATGAATGCAGTTTCTTCTTCCGGTTATTCTCTTGAGTTGTGGCATAATGGACTAGGACATGTTCATTATAAAAGAATAAATAAGATGTCTAGTCTAGAGCTTATCTCCAAATGTAGGGGGTAAGGAGTTGGAGTAGTGTGAGGTCTGTGTGTAGACGAAGATCACAAGATAACCGTTCAAGCGGGTAAACCGAAGTACAGAGTTGGTGCACTCAGATATCTGTGACTTCAAACAGTTCTCCACAAAGGCCGGGATGAAGTATTTCATTACTTTCATCGACAAATTCTTAAAGTACGCGTTCGTTTATCTGCTCAAGTCTAAAGATGAAGTATTTGAGAAGTTTAAGGACTTCAAGGCTAAAGTCGAGCGTCAAACCGGACAACAACTCAAGAGACTCAAAAGTGATCGAGGTGGAGAGTATAGGTCTCATAAATTAGCATCATTCTGCAGAGAACATGGAATCATCAACGAGACAACTGCTCCGTACACCCCTCGATCAAATGGTGTTGCAGAAAGGAAGAACAGAACGTTAACAGAGATGATGAATTCAATGTTGTTGACTGCAGGTCTTCCAAATTGCTTCTAGGGTGAAGCAATGCTTATGGCTACATTCATATTGAATAGAGTGCGCATACTACTTCGAAAATCACTCCTCATAAACTCTGGTTCAAGGTCAGACCCAACTTGAATGTCATTCGAGTGTGGGGGTGTCTGGCGTACGTAAAGCTTCTGAATTTTAAGATTCATAAGCTGGAAATAAGGACTACGAAGACTATATTCCTGGGTTATGCTGATAGGAGTGATGCTCGGAGGTTCCTTGATATTGAGTCAAATCATATTATTGAATCTCGTGATGCAGAATTCTTTGAAGATAAGTTTATAAGGCACAAGAATATTGTTTTCATGGACATTCCAGAGAACAATATAAGTGTGCAGGAGGCTCAAGTTCCTTACGAAGAGGTAGCCTAAGAAGATGTTGTTGCTACAAGAACAACTATTGAATGAGAAGACAGAAGGACTTCGGAAAGGATTTTGTCGCTCATCATGTGGAAACAGATCCGCTTACCTATGATGAGGCGATGAAGACCAGAAATGCTATCTTCTGGAAGGAGGCTATTAATGATGAGTATGACTCGATAACCTCTAATAACACGTAGGTGTTGGTCGATCTGCCTGAAGGAGCAAAACTAATCGGATGTAAATGAATCTTCAAGAAGAAGATGAAAGCCGATGGAACTGTTGACAAGTTCAAGACAAGGTTAGTTGCCAAAGGGTTTTCTTAGAAGTAGGGGATCGATTATTTTGACACATATGCCCTAGTAGCTCGGATGACGACCATCAGGATGTTGATTGCTCCGAGCGTAATTCATAAGCTGGTAATCTATCAGATGGATGTTAAGACCGCTTTCCTGAATGGTGAATTGACCGAAGAGATTTACATACAACAGCCAGAAGGATTCGTCGTCAAGGGCCTCGAAGACAAAGTCTTGGTGAAAACTCTGTATGGTCTGAAGCAAGCTCCCAAGATGTGGCATAAAAAGTTTGATAAAGTCATAAGATCAAACGGTTACAAGGTCAACGAGACGGACAAGTGTGTGTATACAAAGTTCGCTGATGGAAGAGGAGTTGTCGTTTGTCTGTATGTGGACGATATGCTGATCTTGGGTACAGATCTAGCAAGTGTCACTGGACAAAGAAGTTCATCTCATCTAAGTTCAGCATGAAAAACTAGGAGAAGCTGATGTTATCCTGGGGATAGATCATCCG